>JANAVB010028196.1:24516176-24576176 GCA_029216955.1 Iris pallida | reverse complement strand
CTTCATATTTCCTTCATTATACACTTTCAAATGCCAACCATCTCAATTAATAAATTATATTCATAAAATCTCTTCTTCTCTTTTTTTGACTCAAAATCCTTATGTTCTATCCTCTTACCAATACGTTGTCCAGTTTCTTACCATCACCACATATAATTAAAATATATTCTCCATTATTAAATTTCAAACTTCTATCATAACCTCTGTGTAAAATACCTCGAGAACCAATAACCTAAAATTGTCCAAATTAAAAAATGTTTCAATCTCGGATATCCTTGTCAGGTTCTAAACTATATCCATGAAATATAAATTTTCTGTCAATCCCCATTTTTGAAAATGGGTATATGATGGTATTTTGTATTTTGGGAGGACTTTTAAAATTTCGTACTTGTTGCATAAACTATTATTTAATTTCTAGATTTTGATTTTGCTATGGTAGAGTTGTTATTTTTATTTTAGGATTTTTCCTATTTTTGTTATTGCTATTGTTATCATCATTATTAAAATTTTATTCCTATGTCTCCATCGTGGCCTCCGGCCCCCTCCGTCGACGCCGCCGTCTCCATCTCCTCCGCCTCCCTTTCGTGGTGCAGCGCTGCTGCTGCCGCCCTTCCTCTGTCGCGGAGCCGCCGCGACCTGGCCGGAGCTCCTCCTGTTGCTGCTGTCCTCCCTCCGTCGGAGCCGCCGCGACATGGCCAGCCCCGGTTAGCCCCTCCGCCTGCCTCTCTCTTCCTCGATCCGCGTGCCTCAGGGCACGTGTTGTCTCGAGCAACGTGCTACTTTGTGCAGTGTGCTGCCTCGAGCAGTGTGCCCTCGTGCAGCGTGCACTTCTTCGGTTTACGTACTGCTTGGGGTACGAACCCCTCGGGATACGTGCTGCCCCGTGCAGCGTGTCGTCTCGGGCAGCGCACCCTCGGTTGGTACGCTTCTTCGTTCCCCATATTTTCGGGTCGTGTGCACCTCGGTGTACGTGTCGCTTCGTTTTGCGTGTACCTCGGTCTACGTGCTGCCTAGGGCAGCGGGACACCTCGAGCCCCGTGCTGCCTCGGGCACCGTGCTACCTCGGTTTGTGCACCGCCTCGTTTTTTGTGCCTCGGCCTTTGTGCCTATCTTGATTCTCGTGTCGCATCGATCTGCGTACATCGACTTGTGTGCCGTATCAGTTTGCGTGCTACCTTAGACTTTGTGCTATCTCGATTTGCGTGTACGTACGGATTTACGTACCGCCTTGGTTTGTATCACTTTGGACTTCGCACCGCATCGATTTGCGTGCATATGTCGACTTGTATGCCGCATTGATTTGCGTGCTTCCTTGAATCTCGCTCTGTCTCGATTCGTATGCACGCCTCGATTTGCGTGTCGCATTGATTTATGTGCTATCCCGATATTCGTAATTTCCTCAATCTACGTACGTGTCTCGATTTACGTACATGTTGTCTCCTGTTCATCTCGATCTTCGAGTCATCTCGATTCTCGTGCGCGTCTCGATATACGTGCACGTCTCGGGTTGCGTGCCCGTATCGGTCTGCGTGCCTCAGTTTTCGTGCCAGATCCCTGCGCTGCTTGCGGGACCCGCACGGTATAGCCTCCTGCCATCCTTCGTGCTTCCTGTTATTATTTTATTATTTAATTCTAATGATTGTTTATTATGTATTCTGAGGACCTCGATGGACGTGCTAGCTTGGATCCAGATCGCCGAAGACTTGCTTACCTAGCCGAGCCCTCTAGGCAAGTATCCCTTGCTCATCGACGGCTCTTGCCCTCTCTCCTGGAATTTATTTCATTTAATTAATTTGTACTTGTAAATTTTATAACCATGATTAGTGTAGCCTAGCAGTAGATCTGCCATGATGATAACTTAGGATAGCTTGGTCTGATACCGGGATAGACCGTATCGGACAACTCGGATGGGTCATCCACACCTCCGAGGACACGAGCACGACTCACATATATGGATTGTCCCTGTATGCCCCGTGTCCGACTCGCGGTCGGGTAACGGCTTGGCGAACTATTCTTGTGGCTGTGATTGTGCTTGGGTTAGAATTATGAGCATGTGCTGTGATGCGCCCTACGAGGTGGTTATTTTATATTATGCATGTTGGCTTGGCGCCCAGTACGCATTGTAGCACTGCTGGAGGCCGGGACTTAGTGGTCTCGGGTTTGATTGATTTTCCAGTACGCATCGTAGTGCTGCTGGAGGCCGAGACTTAGTGTTCTCGGCTATCGACTTGTTCCCAGTACGCATCATAGTGCTGCTGGTAGCTGAGACTTAGTGTTCTCAGCCTGCGATTCTGCGATTCTGCGGCGGGTTGCGCCGAGTGGTTTTAGCCCCAATTCGCTGGGAGCTCCTGTCCAGAATACAGAGAAGACTCTGCCGGATTCTTCCAAAATTCCCGATCGGGAATTTGGTTCGAAGGACTGGGCAGAACCATTCCTTTGGTTTGCTGGACTGGGCTCGTGCCTGTTCACCTTGGTATAGTATACCTGATCCCATTGCCTGCCAGGTAGACTCCCGACTAGATTAGTCGTCTAGCGTCTTGACATGTCGTCCGTCGGATAGCGTAAGGAGAACGGTTCCACTCGGGAGACGGTCTGCAACCCTGGTCCTTGTTTGGTTTAAGGATTGTGGATTTGCTCCAGAGCGGTCCATATAATCATTGCCACTTCCGGCGGCATTTATACCGGACTCTTGTCCCCTGACCCTTTGTAATGCCCTGAATCCGTTGCGGAGCACGGTGCGAGCTAGCGGCCGAATGGCCGAGTCGGATGGGAATTGGGGAAACTTTACCAGGATCGCGGGATAATAAATTGAGATCCTTTCCTCGTTATGGATTGGACTCTTTTGAAATGATGCCCAAGATGCAGTGGCGCGCGTCTTGGGGGAAGAGTTCTATATAAGAGTCGCTTGCCCCGAGACCGTTGCCCTGCTGGTTTTCGATGTCGCTTTTGCTGTTGGCTTTTGTGTGCGTTTTCGTGATTGTTTTCGATGAATGTTTTCATGGATTTACTTTCACCGTCTACGCATTTCATATCGAATAACTGAGAGAAAGAGAAGAAGTATGCTGACCAGATGTTGGTGCCAATGCAGGTGCTAACGCGGTGAACCTAGGGTGACGTTGCGTGGAAGACCTCTTTCTCTCGGCAATTCACCAACAAGTGAGTGGCTTTGATCCTTCGACGATCCTTGATCTTCGCGCATAACAATGGTAGACTTGTTATTGCGTTCGGTGCTTAATAAAAGATGCCTAGTAATAATGGGAAAGATAATGAAAGATAAATTATCACATGGCTAGGCTTATGTTGTAAATCGAATGATGCTCGTATGCTATATGAATTGTTTAACAGGTGATGCAAAGACCCAAGTATTGGGCGGTAAGTATATCGGACTTCGGTTCGAAAGAATGAGTTAAACATGAATAGTCCCTTGGTTGGATGAACGAATATGCGAGCCTATGGCTCAAAGTAAGATGGTAAGATGGCAAGTTGGAAAGATAGGAAAATGGCAAGATGAAATGAGAACTATGAATATGTGTGGAAGATGCTATTATCATGCATGTCGTGTCTCTTATTAGTTAAGTTGCATTGCATGTATGGTCATGGACAACTTGTATACAAGGTAGTTCCTCGAACGGTACTCCGAGGCCACGGAACCGATTCGGCCTAGGAGGAACGCCGTGCTGAAGTAGTAGCACAGTGCTGAAGTAGTAGCACGGTCTTTCGGGAACCTTCCGGATGGGCTAGCTACCCACCGATGAAGGGGAGCCGTCCGACCAAGATGTCCCAGATGGCGTGTAGTCAGTGACCTTCATATAGACAGGTGGCATAGCTAACATTGTCTTATGCAAGCAGTAAGTGGTATTCATAAATATGTACAGGGATGGCTATCGACCGTGGGTAAGATTCACCAAATTGGTGATCAATATGAACTGCTTATGTTGGATCAACATGAATTGCTTATGTTTCTAACATCACTGTATGCTCCTTATATTTCTTATCAAATTATGAATTGTTAATGGACCCTAAGGCAAGATAGAAAGAATACAAATCAATAGTGAACATTCATGTAATTTTACTACTGTTGATTTATGGTGAGATTGGTTATGGCCGCTCACCAGTACATATGTGGCAATGTACTGACCCTCGTCTCCACAGGTGCCGGGAACCTAGTGGATAATCATAGACGCTGAAGGCTTGCTGTCCGACTCTTTAGAAGCTTCCTACATCTTGAAGTTTCTACTTGAAGAAGAAGGCATTTTGCTGAAGGTGGTTATTGCCGCATTATTAATAAAGGGATATGTATGGAACAAGTTGTATCTCATTTCAATATTTCTGCAATATTGTAGCCAAGTTTGGCCTTTTATCTCGGCTGTTTGAGAGCCTTATGTTTATGCAATATAATTTCAAAGATATCAATAAAGAACTTATTTCAGATCATATCTGTGTTGCCAAAACTTCTCTATCATCCGCTGCGAATCTCTATTCAAAATGTCTCTTTTATAAAAGGAACACGAGCACGCCTTGTACAAGTGCAATTCCAGACTTGTACGGCATCACGCCTTAGCGAGGACGAACGATTCGGCGTGAATCTAAGCGGAGGCGAACGATTCCCGAATCGGGGCGTGACAGTTTGGTATCAGAGCACGGCTTTACATCCTTGGGAATTTCTTGGTTTTAAAGATTTCAAAAATGACACAAGCTTTATTGCTTCTCGAACAACTTTGGTTTTAAATGTCCCGAAATGAGATGTTCCATACAATAAGTCCATAAATATATTATGAGACTAACAAGCTCCTCTGTTTTGCAGAGATGACAAAGACGGGTGCGACAAACAACGCGAGTAGCTCAAGGGTGGTAGCCTCAACCGACCCTATGGAGAGGATGCTGGCTATGATGGAGAGCCAGCAGAGGCAGAACGCGAAGCAATTCGAGGCCCAACAGAAGCAGCTAGATACCCTGCAACAGTTGGTCCGAACAGTGGTGAACAATGGGGCTCAAGGCACTCCAGTCTCCCGAGAGAGCGAACTAGTGGAGGCAAGGAACCCCCGGCGGCTAAGAAGACCACTGCTGTGGCCGACATTACAAAGTTTAAGAAGATCTGTAACAAAGAATTCAAAGGGACAGAAGAAGCCACCATTGCTATGGATTGGCTAGTTGAAGTGGAAGATCACCTGGAAGCTTTGGGTATTGTTGGATCCAAGAGGGTCTCGTGTGTGAAACTACTGCTGGTTTCCAACGCACACTACTGGTGGCAAAGTCAGAAAAGAATTCTAGCGGGAGTGAATGGAACAACGAAAATCACTTGGCTGATGTTCCGCGAGGCATTTCTAGCTCAGTACTTCTCTTCGACTGAGCAGCGAGCTAAGGAATTAGAGTTCCAGAAGCTCGAACAGGGGAACATGACGGTGAAGGAGTATGAGGCAGAGTTTTCTAGACTGTCTCAGTATGCGATCACGAAGTTTACTGACGAAGCATCTAAGGCTCGTCGGTTTGAGCAGGGCTTGAGGCCTGCTCTGAAGGCTCAAGTTGTGGTTCAGAAATATAAGACTTTTCAGGAGTCTTATGAGCACGCGAAGGAATTGGACCCACACTATCCTGCGACGGCGCCAGTGCAAGCGTCAGTGCAGAATCTGCATAACAAAAGATCGAACAACGGGGGCAGATATGAGGCGCCTAAGCGTCAGAACCACGGTAGCTTTCAACGACCCAACCAGGGTGGACCATTCTGCAACAAGTGCCGCAACAAAGGGCACTTTGCTAACGAATGTCAGGTGCTAGAGGGTGGATGCTTCAAATGTGGTCGCATGGGCCACGGATTCAGAGACTGTCCAGGGAGGGGCCACCAGAACCCTCCAAGGCAGCAGCACATCACCAACAGTACCAACAGAATCATGGACAGGCACCACGACCTCCTCAGCCACAACAGAATCAGAGGCCCGGTGCCCAGGGCCGAGTCTTTGCATTGACTCAGGAGGAAGCATCATTTGCATCAGATACTGTCGTGACAGGTATATTGTTATTTAATGGCATTCCTGCACGTACTTTATTTGATTCTGGTGCTTCACATAGTTTTATATCTAAAGACTATGTTAAGGAACATAAAATAAAAATGACAATGTTGGATGTATATCTTAGTGTTAGTACTCCATCAGGAGTGGAGATGCCTACTAACATGATGTGTAGGGATGGTTACATATGTATCGGGAAGAGAAAGCTACCATTAGATGTAGTCGAGCTTGATATGAAAGATTTCGATATCATTTTGGGAATGGATTGGTTAAGTGCATGTTGTGCGACGATTGACTGTGCGAAGAAGCGAGTTATGTTTCGCCTACCTGGGGAAACAAATTCTCTTACTCGGCCAGTTCGTCGGCGAAGGCTTCGATGGTGATTTCAGCTACTACGGCCCGGCGATTGCTTCATTCTGGCTGCGAAGGGTACCTTGCTTCTGTTCGAGACACACGCAAGAATGGTGCAGACTCAGCTAACACTGAAGTCGTGGCAGAATTTCTTGATGTGTTTCCTGACGAGATACCCGGAATGCCTCCGGACCGAGAGATTGAATTCACTATCGATACATTTCCAGATGCTCGTCCGATCTCAAGGGCACCATACAGAATGGCGCCTGCTGAATTGAAGGAACTCAAAGTACAGCTACAGGAATTATTAGACAAGGGATACATCAGACCCAGTGTTTCACCATGGGGTGCTCCGGTGCTATTTGTGAAGAAGAAAGATGGATCGATGCGGCTGTGCATCGACTACCGCGAGCTAAATAAAGTTACAATTCGGAACCAGTACCCGTTGCCTCGAATAGACGACCTCTTCGATCAGTTGCAAGGGGCGTCTGTATTTTCAAAGATTGATCTTCGCTCAGGCTACCATCAGTTAAAGATCAAACCAGATGACATTTCTAAGTCCGCATTCCGAACCAGATACGGACACTATGAATTCTTGGTCATGCCCTTCGGACTGACCAATGCTCCTGCCGCTTTCATGGATATGATGAACAGAGTCTTTCGGCCCTTTTTGGATAAATTTGCGGTCGTGTTCATCGACGACATCCTAATCTACTCGAAGAACAGAGAAGACCATGCAGAACATTTGAGGACAGTGTTACAGACTCTACGGGACAATCAGCTCTATGCCAAGCTGAGCAAATGTGAGTTTTGGATGAGTAGCGTGTCGTTCCTAGGGCACGTTATCTCGGCGGAAGGTGTGTCCGTTGACCCAAAGAAAATTGAAGCCGTAGTGGATTGGAAGCAACCCACGTCGGCGAGCGAGATCCGAAGTTTCCTCGGCTTGGCAGGCTACTACAGGAAGTTTGTCAAGGATTTTTCAAAAGTGGCAGCGCCTTTAACTCGGCTAACCCAGAAGGGAGTGGCATTCGATTGGACTGATGAGTGCGAGTCTTGCTTTCAAAATCTGAAGCAACGTCTCGTATCAGCTCCAATCCTTACACTTCCAGACGGCGTCGAGGGATTCCAGATATACAGCGATGCGTCCGGACTGGGTTTGGGATGTGTGTTGACTCAGAGAGGGAAAGTGATATCTTATGCCTCGAGACAGCTTAAGCCGCACGAGAAAAATTATCCAACGCATGATTTGGAATTGGCAGCGATAGTGTTTGCACTGAAATTGTGGAGGCACTACTTGTATAGAGTGGCTTGCGAGATCTTTACCGATCATAAGAGCCTGAAGTACATTTTCACTCAAAAGGATTAAATTTGCGACAAAGACGTTGTTGGAGCTTATAAAAGATTACGACTTGACGATCGCGTACACCCCAGGAAAAGGCAATGTGGTGGCGGACGCGTTGAGTCGAAACTTTGTGGGATCACTCAGTGTTGACAAACGAATATTGGAGGAATTGGAAAGCATGGGAATTGAGCTCCAGATTCGTGGCCGAAATGCACAATTGGCTCAACTTCAACTTGAGCCGAGTTTGTTAGAAAGATAAAGACGGCATAGAGGACAGATGAGTTCTTGATTAAGATTGGCAGAATAGTGGAAAAGGGTGAAGCCAGCGACTTCACCAGGCTCGAGGACGGATCATTGCGACTCAAGGGGCTATGTGTCCCGAAGGATGAAGAACTCCGGAAAGAAATCTTGACAGAGGCCCATTATGCCAAGTTTCTTTGCATCCGGGAAGTACAAAAATGTATAAAGATTTGCGCACGACCTTCTGGTGGCACGGCATGAAACAAGATGTGGCCCTCTTTGTCTCGCGATGCTTAGCGTGTCAACGAGTCAAGGTAAACACCAGAGGCCCGGCGGGAGATACAGAACCTCGCGATCCCAGAATGGAAATGGGATCATATAACCATGGATTTTATAGTTGGCTTGCCGAAGACGCAGCGGGGGAATGATGCAATTTAGGTCATCGTTGATCGATTAACCAAATCTGCATATTTTCTCGCAATGAAAACCACATAGAGCGTCGACCGGTTGGCTCAACTATACGTAGATGAAATCGTCCGACTGCATGGAGTGCCGCATCAATAGTGTCGGATCGGGATGGGCGATTTGTATCACGTTTCTGGGTCAGTTTGCATGCTGCCATGGGAACACAATTGAAATTTAGTTCTGCATACCATCCTCAAACCGATGGCCAGACCGAGAGGGTGAATCAGATACTTGAAGACATGCTTCGGCTTTGTGCTATTGATCTGAAGACTAGTTGGGATACTCACTTGCCGCTAGCAAATTTGCCTACAATAACAGTTACCAGTCAAGTATAGAAATGGCCCCGTATGAAGCCTGTACGGGCGAAGGTGTCGGTCTCCGATTTGTTGGGATGAAGTCGGTGAACGACGGGTACTTGGTCCGGAGATGGTGGAACATGCCGTCGAGAAGGTCCGCATGATTCGGGAGAAGTTACGTGTGGCACAAAGTCGGCAGAAGAGTTATGCGGATACTCATCGACGACCATTGGAATTTATGGTGGGCGATCACATATTTCTGAAGGTGTCACCGATGCGCGGAGTTATGCGATTCGGTACGAAGGGGAAGCTAAGTCCGAGATTTGTTGGCCCGTTTGAAATTCTTAAGCGAGTCGGCCCTGTCGCCTATCTGATCGCGTTGCCACCGGCATTGGATGGAGTGCACGATATCTTCCATGTTTCCCAACTACGGAAGTATGTACACGATCCAAGCCATGTGGTAGACTTCGGTCCGCTAGGGCTAAGAGCTGACTTGTCTTATGTGGAGGAACCCGTGCAGATCTTGGATAGGAAAGATAAAATCTTGCGGAACCGAGTTGTTTCTTTGGTTCGAGTGCTTTGGCGAAATCATTCCGTCGAAGAGTCGACATGGGAACTTGAGGCAGAGGTGAAGGAAAAGTTTCCTTCGTTGTTTGACCTAGGTGGGTTTGTGTTTAAGTTTCGAGGACGAAACTTTTTGTTAGTGTATTAATATGTAATGCCCTGAATCCGTTGCGGAGCACGGTGCGAGCTAGCGGCCGAATGGCCGAGTCGGATGGAATTGGGGAAACTTTACCAGGATCGCGGGATAATAAATTGAGATCCTTTCCTCGTTATGGATTGGACTCTTTTGAAATGATGCCCAAGATGCAGTGGCGCGCGTCTTGGGAGAAGAGTTCTATATAAGAGTCGCTTGCCCCGAGACCGTTGCCCTGCTGGTTTTCGATATCGCTTTTGCTGTTGGCTTTTGTGTGCGTTTTCGTGATTGTTTTCGATGAATGTTTTCATGGATTTACTTTCACCGTCTACGCATTTCATATCGAATAACTGAGAAAAAGAGAAGAAGTATACTGACCAGATGTTGGTGCCAATGCAGGTGCTAACGCGGTGAACCTAGGGTGACGTTGCGTGGAAGACCTCTTTCTCTCGGCAATTCACCAACAAGTGAGTGGCTTTGATCCTTCGACGATCCTTGATCTTCGCGCATAACAATGGTAGATTTGTTATTGCGTTCAGTGCTTAATAAAAGATGCCTAGTAATAATATGGGAAAGATAAATTATCACATGGCTAGGCTTATGTTGTAAATCGAATGATGCTCGTATGCTATATGAATTGTTTAACAGGTGATGCAAAGACCCAAGTATTGGGCGGTAAGTATATCGGACTTCGGTTCGAAAGAATGAGTTAAACATGAATAGTCCCTTGGTTGGATGAACGAATATGCGAGCCTATGGCTCAAAGTAAGATGGTAAGATGGCAAGTTGGAAAGATAGGAAAATGGCAAGATGAAATAAGAACTATGAATATGTGTGGAAGATGCTATTATCATGCATGTCGTGTCTCTTATTAGTTAAGTTGCATTGCATGTATGGTCATGGACAACTTGTATACAAGGTAGTTCCTCGAACGTACTCCGAGGCCACGGAACCGATTCGGCCTAGGAGGAACGCCGTGCTGAAGTAGTAGCACAGTGCTGAAGTAGTAGCACGGTCTTTCGGGAACCTTCCGGATGGGCTAGCTACCCACCGATGAAGGGGAGCCGTCCGACCAAGATGTCCCAGATGGCGTGTAGTCAGTGACCTTCATATAGACAGGTGGCATAGCTAACATTGTCTTATGCAGGCAGAGTAAGTGGTATTCATAAATATGTACAGGGATGGCTATCGACCGTGGGTAAGATTCACCAAATTGGTGATCAATATGAACTGCTTATGTTGGATCAACATGAATTGCTTATGTTTCTAACATCACTGTATGCTCCTTATATTTCTCATCAAATATATGAATTGTTAATGGACCCTAAGGCAAGATAGAAAGAATACAAATCAATAGTGAACATTCATGTAATTTTACTACTGTTGATTTATGGTGAGATTGGTTATGGTCGCTCACCAGTACATATGTGGCAATGTACTGACCCTCGTCTCCACAGGTGCCGGGAACCTAGTGGATAATCATAGACGCTGAAGGCTTGCTGTCCGACTCTTTAGAAGCTTCCTACATCTTGAAGTTTCTACTTGAAGAAGAAGGCATTTTGCTGAAGGTGGTTATTGCCACATTATTAATAAATATATGATGTTGGAACAAGTTGTATCTCATTTCAATATTTCTGCAATATTAGCCAAGTTTGGCCTTTTATCTCGGCTGTTTGAGAGCCTTATGTTTATGCAATGTAATTTCAAAGATATCAATAAAGAACTTATTTCAGATCATATCTGTGTTGCCAAAACTTCTTTATCATCCGCTGCGAATCTCTATTCAAAATGTCTCTTTTATAAAGGAACACGAGCACGCCTTGTACAAGTGCAATTCCAGACTTGTACGGCATCACGCCTTAGCGAGGACGAACGATTCGGCGTGAATCTAAGCGGAGGCGAATGATTCCCGAATCGGGGCATGACACCCTTCATCCTAGGGGTTGTCCAAGTCTGTCAGATAGAGCTGATAGCTGTCCTATGTATTGGAAGTTGCGACTTGTGGATATGACTGAGGATTGATTATTATGGAGAGTACGATCTTGGGATATTGACTTGGTGGATCTATGTGGATTCTTGGATTTTGGTGATTTCGAATATTTCGTAGAACGAAGAGAATATCGAGGGTATTATTATATGATTTTTACTCGACTTCCCAAACGCCCAAACCTGGTACCTTTTGTATTCGGTAGTTGGGGAACCTGGTTTGATTGCTGTGTCTTGGTAGTTGAGGGGCTTGTTTTCTAGTGGCTTGTGATCATTGACTTGGAGGATTCTTGTGAGTCAGAGGGCCTAGCATTGTGAGGGGAATGAGCTTGGTATTTGGTGGTTGTCTTTATTGACGTGATATTCACTCCATCATGGATGGGAGACTCTTGCTAGATTGATCTGGTGGATGGACCGACTTGATGATTTGAGCTGTAGGTTTCCATGTGTACTTGACAGGCTATTATAGTGGAGATTTTGATCTTGTACCCGACTTGATATCCATGTCACGATTTGGGCATGTGACTTCTTGTGACTGATAGGTTTGACCTTGTTCCTGGTATTACACGATGACCTGGACCTGTCTTGATTTTTGATTAGTGGCCCGTGGAGGTGCACTCCTGACTAGCACTCTGGACTTGACAGTAAACCTGGCATGTATACTCTTGATTCTTGATAGTGGCCCGTAGTGGCGCACTCCTGACTAGTACTCTTGACATGACATGTTTACTCTTGACCGCTGTTACGACAGCCAGTCCCTTGCTAGGCATGACCCCGTCTTGACACCGTGGTTGATTTCTCTTGATTATGCTTGTATAAGCCACCAGTCCAGTCTTGTCTTGTATCATGTCTAGGACATGGATCCCTGAGTACCACGGTCTGGGATCCATAATGAAACTGACTAGGCTAATAACTAGATTAATCATGTAGTTCATGGGACTTCCCAGTGACCTGTTGCTTGTCTGGCCCCGGCCCTATGTATCTATATATATACTAGGGATTGTTGCTATCCGTCGAGATGAGCGCATTCCCAGCCCTCCGTCGAGTGTGGCACTTCTTAGGGCACATGTATCTTACTGCAGTGTGCCTGCTATATCTATCTTTTTCTTTTGCTGGGGCCATTCGGGTAGTAGCAAGCAGGAGCTGGCTTTGAAGTCTCATTGCATCTTGTTAGTAATTAGGCCTGTGATAACCCTAGTTAGCTAATAATAGCAAGCCGTAGGCATTGTGTGGCCGCTTGTCCTTCTGTGTCGTTTGGCTTGTTGCCTGTTAGCCAACTGATATTGATTTCCAGCTGGCAATGCAGGTGTTAGTAGATGCTAGGGAGATTGTAATTGTGTTAGCTTCACTATACTTGTGGATTGTTATCGTGCATTGGTACCGCACGATCCCTCACCTTTATTTACATTTTTTAGATGTTATTCTTGTCATATTTTATCCTGCTGGTTTTCTTTCGCCCGTCCTTGAGCCTTCCTTTCTGGTACTTGCTGCGGTTGGCCTGACCAACCCTGGATTGTTCCCAGATTGTCTGAGACCGACCCGGTGGATCTTCCAGACTTGACTTGGAGGGTGTGCTTCAGTTCCAGACCATGCTAGGAACTGTGGGAAGGTATACTTGTCTACATTATTATTCTGTACTGTAGATTCCAGATTTTTATATGAGTATTCCCTGCTTTCCATATGATTATCTCTCTTGATGTTGTTTTATTGTGATTTGCCTGTGGACATGAGATCAGATTTAGGCCATAGATTGATTGCATGCTAGGATACCCAGCAGACTTGACAGCCGTCATCACCGTATAGCGTATTCGTACCTTATACGGTGTAGCTGGCCTACGTCCATCCCCGTATTTCGGTACTGGGGCGTGACAAGGTTTTAGTGGTGGCCCATGCAGGTCTCGTTTTGAGATTTTGTTGGGTATCACATGATTATTGATCTCAGTCCACTATTCCTTGGTATTCCCACTTGTTACACTTGTCCTTCGCTCCCTTGAACCTGTGAACTGGTCCTCATCTCTACTTGGACCTATCTCGCTTGGCCATGTCTTATTCGTGTTATCTATCTCTGATCCTTGTTTGATAGATATGATCCTATAGTTGGTCATGTCGATCACCTTATTTGATGAGATGTTATCTTGTCTCCATCATTTGGGTTACATGATTATTTATCTTGGGTTCTGTACTCTCTACCGGTGTTTCGCCTTTTTGATTTCTGTTATCTCTTTCGTGCGTTGACTTCGTGTTGATTTAGTATCACTATCGTCCTCTTCGAGCGTTGGCTGGATTGCGCGGACTGAAGATTCCTCTGGACTCTGAGATCGGATATTTTGACATTTGTTGAATATCCTGTGGATAATCTTGTGTCATTCAGCTTCGTTGATTCTGGATAGTTTCGCACTCATGATTATCTATATATTATTTTGATATAGATATACTTGTATACATTATATTTTGATGAGAATTCTTGGTTTGGAGTATTTTCCTACGGATATAGAGTATTTTTCTAGAAAGCTATATTGTGGTATTTAAGATATTTGGATGTGTGTTATGATTCACCTGGATTTTGGATTTGATGGTTTTCTAGGACTCATTATATTGTTAGATTTTGTGATTTTAGCGATTCGGATATTTGGGTTATAGATTTGATTCGTTTTGGGTATTTGTCTAGAGAACGGGTGACCCTAGTATATATTGACGGCGTGGTAACGAAAGTTGCAGCCGTCGATTACAGTGTTTGGTGAATCTTTTGCAGCCATTCCGGATGGCGTGGCAAGGAATGACCATGACACACATTTTTCGGAATTAGGAACTACGGTCATCGGTTCGAGACAGATATCCTATATTTTATGATTTATGAGGATTTTTATGCAGTTGGATTTTACGTTTTCTGACATTGTTTCGACATTCTATACTTGTTTTGATTATGGGTTATCGTGTATGCGAGACTTTGATTTTTGAGATTCTTTCGATGTTTTGGATTTACCTTGCGAGTTGATTTATTTAGCTAGACCTTTCTCTTGATGTTTTATGTTGAGATTGTGTTCGTTCTTATTGTATTACTTGATTCTGTAAGGTGGGTAGAGTTTTTCATGGCAGATATATAGTACTAGTTTTGAAAACCCTATTCTGATAATTCTGAAATTTCGAGGACGAAATTTTTGTAAGGTGAGTAGGATGTCAATCCCCATTTTTGAAAATGGGTATATGATGGTATTTTGTATTTTGGGAGGACTTTTAAAATTTTGTACTTGTTGCATAAACTATTATTTAAATTCTAGATTTTAATTTTGCTATGGTAGAATGTTATTTTTATTTAGGATTTTTTCTGTTTTTGTTATTGCTATTGTTATCATCATTATTATTAAATTTATATTCCTATGTCTACCCATTTAAACCCAAACCCAAACCCAAACCTAAAACTAACTCTCCCCTCCCCCTACCTAACTCCCTCTCTCCCTTCTCACCATCTCTGAGCAGCCGCCCCCCTAATCCTCTCCTCTCTCCCGCTCACTCAACCTCCCCCGACCTCCGGCCACCCCCGATCTCCGGCCGCCCGTCACCCCTGCGACCGCCACCACTTCGACCAGCACCACCATCATCGTCGTCTCCGCCAGCCACCGCCACCACCACGACTTTCAGCCACCACCGCCATCATCCTCGTCGCCCCCTCCGGCCTCCGCTGCGGCGCCACCGCCAGTACCGCCCTCACCACCATCTCCATCGTGGCCTCGGCCCCCTCCGTCGACGCCGCCGTCTCCATCTCCTCCGCCTTCCCTTCGTGGTGCAGCGCTGCTGCTGCGCCTTCCTCTGTCACGGAGCCGTCGTGACCTGGCCGAAGCTCCTCCTGTTGCTGCTGTCCTCCCTCCGCCGGAGCCGCCGCGACATGGCCAGCCCCGGTGAGCCCTCCACCTGCCTCTCTCTTCCTCGATCCGCATGCCTCGGGGCAGTGTGTCTTGAGCAGCGTGCTGCCTCGAGCAGTGTGCCCTCGTACAGCGTGCACTTCTTCGGTTTGTGCGCTGCCTTGGGGTGCAAACCCTCGAGATGCGGTGCCCCGTGCAGCGTGTCGTCGGGAAGCGCACCCTCGATTGGTGCGCTTCCTCGTTCCCCGTATTTTTGGGTGTGTGCACCTCGGTGTACGTATCGCTTCGTTTTGTGTGTACCTCGGTCTACGTGCTGCCTAGGCAGCGGGACGCCTCGAGCCCCGCGCTGCCTCGGGCACCGTGCCACCTCGGTTTGTGCACTGCCTCGTTTTTCGTGCCTCGGCCTTTGTGCCTATTGATTCTCGTGTCGCATCGATCCGCGTACATGCATCGACTTGTGTGCCGCATCGGTTTGTGTGCCACCTTGGACTTTGTGCTATCTCGATTTGCGTGTACGTACGGATTTATGTGCCGCCTTGGTTTGTGTATCACTTTGGACTTCGTACTGCATCGATTGCGTACATACGTCGACTTGTATGCCGCATTGATTTACGTGCTTCCTTGAATCTCGCTCTGTCTCGATTCGTGTGCACGCCTCGATTTGCGTGTCGCATTGATTTGTGTGCTATCCCGATATTCGTAATTTCCTCAATCTACGTGTGCGTCTCGATTTACGTACACGTTGTCCTGTTCATTTCGATCTTCGAGTCATCTCGATTCTCGTGCGGTCTCGATATACGTGCGCGTCTGGGTTGCGTGCCCGTATCGGTCTGTGTGCCTCAGTTTCCGTGCCAGATCTCTGCGCTGCTTGCGGGACCCACACGGTATAGCCTCCTGCATCCTCCGTGCTTCCTGTTATTATTTTATTATTTAATTCTAATAATTGTTTATTATGTTCTGAGGACCTCGATGGACGTGCTAGCTTGGATCCAGATCGCCGAAGACTTGCTTACCTAGCCGAGCCCTCTAGGCAAGTATCCCTTGCTCATCGAGCTCTTACCCTCTCCTGGAATTTATTTCATTAATTAATTTGTACTTGTAAATTTTATAACCATGATTAGTGTAGCCTAGCAGTAGATCTGCCATGATAATAACTTAGGATAGCTTGGTCCGATACCGGAATAGACCGTATCGGACAACTCGGATGGGTCATCCCACCTCCGAGGACACGAGCACGACCATATGTATGGATTGTCCCTGTATGCCCCGTGTCCGACTCGCGGTCGGGTAACGGCTTGGCGAACTATTCTTGTGCTGTGATTGCGCTTGGGTTAGAATTATGAGCATGTGCTGTGATGCGCCCTGCGAGGCGGTTATTTTATTATTATGCATGTTGGCTTGGCGCCCAGTACGCATTGTAGCGCTGCTGGAGGCCGGGACTTAGTGGTCTCGGGTTCGATTGATTTTCCAGTACGCATCGTAGTGCTGCTGGAGGCCGAGACTTAGTGTTCTCGGCTATCGACTTGTTCCCAGTACGCATCATAGTGCTGTTGGTAGCTGAGACTTAGTGTTCTCAGCCTGCTTCTGCGATTCTGCGACGGGTTGTGCCGGTGGTTTTAGCCCCAATTCGCTGGGAGCTCCTGTCCAGAATACAGAGGAGACTCTGTCGGATTCTTCCAAAATTCCCGATCGGGAATTTGGTTCGAAGGACTGGGCAGAACCATTCCTTTGGTTTGTTGGACTGGGCTCGTGCCTGTTCACCTTGGTATAGTATACCTGATTCCATTGCCTGCCAGGTAGACTCCCGACTAGATTAGTCGCCTAGCGTCTTGACATGTCTTGTCGTCGGATAGCGTAAGGAGAACGGTTCCACTCGGGAGACGGTCTGCAACCCTGGTCCTTGTTTGGTTTAAGGGTTGGGATTTGCTCCAGAGCGGTCCATGTAATCCTTGCCACTTCCGGCGGTATTATTACCGGACCTTGTCCCCTGACCCTTCATCCTAGGGGTTGTCCTAGTCTGTCAGATAGAGCTGACAGCTGTCCTATGTATTGGGAGTTGCGACTTGTGGATATGACTGAGGATTGATTATTATGGAGAGTACGATCTTGGGATATTGACTTGGTGGATCTATGTGGATTCTTGGATTTTGGTGATTTCGAATATTTCGTGGAACGAGGAGAATATCGAGGGTATTATTATATGATTTTTACTCGACTTCCCAAACGCCCAAACCTGGTACCTTTGTGTATTCCGGTAGTTGGGAAACCTGGTTTGATTGCTGTGTCTTGGTAGTTGAGGGGCTTGTTTTCTAGTGGCTTGTGATCATTGACTTGGAGGATTCTTGTGAGTCAGAGGCCCTAGCATTGTGAGGGGAATGAGCTTGGTATTTGGTGGTTGTCTTTATTGACGTGATATTCACTCCATCATGGATGGGAGACTCTTGCTAGATTGATCTGGTGGATGGACCGACTTGATGATTTGAGCTGTAGGTTCCCATGTGTACTTGACAGGCTATTATAGTGAGATTTTGATCTTGTACCCGACTTGATATCCATGTCACGATTTGGGCATGTGACTTCTTGTGACTGATAGGTTTGACCTTGTTCCTGGTTTTACACGATGACCTGGACCTGTATTGATTTTTGATTAGTGGCCCGTGGAGGTGCACTCCTGACTAGCACTCTGGACTTGACAGTAAACCTGGCATGTATACTCTTGATTCTTGATAGTGGCCCGTGGTGGCGCACTCCTGACTAGTACTCTTGACATGACATGTTTACTCTTGACCGCTGTTGCGACAGCCAGTCCCGACTTGCTAGGCATGACCCCGTCTTGACACCGTGGTTGATTTCTCTTGATTATGCTTATATAAGCCACCAGTCCAGTCTTGTCTTGCATCATGTCTAGGACATGGATCCCTGAGTACCACGGTCAGGGATCCATAATGAAACTGACTAGGCTAATAACTAGATTAATCATGTAGTTCATGGGGACTTCCCAGTGACCTGTTGCTTGTCTGGCCCCGGCCCTATGTATCTATATATACTAGGGATTGTTGCTATCCGTCGAGATGAGCGCATTCCAGCCCTCCGTCGAGTGTGGCACTTCTTTAGGGCACATGTATCTTACTGTAGTGTGCCTGCTATATCTATCTTTTTCTTTTGCTGGGGCCATTCGGGTAGTAGCAAGCAGGAGCTGGACTTTGAAGTCTCATTGCATCTTGTTAGTAATTAGGCATGTGATAACCCTAGTAGCTAATAATAGCAAGCCGTAGGCATTGTGTGGCCGCTTGTCCTTCTGTGGTTTGGCTTGTTGCCTGTTAGCCAGCTGATATTGATTTCCAGCTGGCAATGCAGGTGTTAGTGGATGCTAGGGAGATTGTGATTGTGTTAGCTTCACTATACTTGTGGATTGTTATCGTGCGTTGGTACCGCACGATCCCTCACCTTTATTTACTGTTTTTAGATGTTATTCTTGTCATATTTATCCTGCTGGTTTTCTTCGCCCGTCCTTGAGCCTTCCTTTCTGGTACTTGCTGCGGTTGGCCTGACCAACCCTGGATTATTCCAAGATTGTCTGAGACCGACCCGGTGGATCTTCCAGACTTGACTTGGAGGGTGTGCTTCAGTTCCAGACCATGCTAGGAACTGTGGGAAGGTATATGTCTATATTATTATTCTGTACTGTAGATTCCAGATTTTTATATGAGTATTCCCTGCTTTCCATATGATTATCTCTCTTGATGTTGTTTCATTGTGATTTGCCTGGATATGAGATCAGATTTAGGCCATAGATTGATTACATGCTAGGATACCCAGCAGACTTGACAGCCATCATCACCGTATAGCGTATTCGTACCTTATACGGTGTAGCTGGCCTACGTCCGTCCCCGTTTTCGGTACTGGGGCGTGATATTTTCATACCATTAATGTACATCCTATTGTCCTTGTCACGATCCGCACCCGCTAAAAGGGCACGTGACGCGACAACGTCCAGCCCTCACCGAAAAATCGACGTAGAACGCTGTAGATTTTTCTATTCTAAACAGTTTATATATAACAAAAACCTGTCGAGAATATGGTCAACTCCGAACGGAGGACAAGCAATGAATATATAATGAGTACTCAATCACGACTCTAAGATAACAAAGTAAAGACTGAAATGAAAAGACAACAAGACGATAAAATAATATATAACCTGTCAAGTCCAACACAAGAATATATACAGTCCAAGTCTCTAATACAGTCCATAATAATAACAGTCTCAAAAGTAGCTGGAGACAATGTCCAGTACAAAAGACCTACTCTAACTAAGTAATAGGTAGGGTCTCGTCAGGCGGGGCTTACCCCTGCTGGACCAAAGTCTCCAAGTCTATGCCCACTACGTCATCCGGACCGTAGTAGGTACTGTAGTCTCCCTCATCTGCATTTGTAATATTTTTAACATATCCTGTCAGGATGGAACGAGTACATCCACTAACAACATTTCACAAGATATGACAAAAGCTATAATCTGTAAATAGAGAGTATATACAAGAAAATCAACGGAATGTACATGTGAGAATCATGACAAGGTAAACTGTAAAACTAGAGCTAGAACAAGGCAAGTAAACTGATCATGGCATGTACAAGAATCAAGAATCATATATCTAAGTGTGTGAATACTAGCTACGACATGTGGCCGGCTTGGATCTTGCACAAGGTCTACTGGCCTGGTTAATCATACGTGGAGTGTATGATTAACACTCACAAGGTCTAAAGAGTAACAAGGTGGATAATGACCACATGTCTACACTAATACTCCTCGTCCCCGACTGGTAGAGTGGATCCAAACAAGACACGTTACGACGCAGGATTCTACGAGAAGGGAGCAAGTCTCCTCGAGAATCGGCGTCCATGTACTGCACAAGAACTACAAGGGGGCTTGCACAAGACATACCAAGACAACAAGGAATAACACCTCATGTCGGGATCCATGAATACCAACCCGTGTGACCAATGTGTCGAGAACAAGCATATCTACACTAATTACATGGATTATATCAATCAACATAAATTGGAAAAGTGTCAGAGAATGTACTCGCCTGAAATATGATATGGTACGTCAATCGGAGCAAATGCAGCGTCTCGAGGACCTATAGAGAACAAGACGTATCAATACTATGTTTAGGAAATGAAATGAAATCAATTTGAATCCTATTAAGTCATTCTAGGTCAAGACATGTCAAACTAGGTTGTACGGGGTCAAACTAAGTCATATTAGGTCTAACTGGGTCAAACTGGGTCAAACTGGGTCAATGCAAGTCAAACGAAATCAATCGGGATCGATTTGAGTCAACAGTTGACTTTTTGGTCAACTGGTCAACTCTGGTCAACCGTGGTCAACTGTGGTCAACCTTAGGTCAACTCTAGGTCATGGTGACTAACAGTTGACTTTCGATCAACTGCACAGGTCTAATGGAATTTGGGACTAAATTGGGTAAAGTGTTGACCCATAGTTGACTTTTGGCCTAAAAAGTCAACCATGGTCAACCGGGATCAAGACTAGGTCTAGATGGCTATTTCTACCCATTACCAACCTCCAACCTATATCCAAGTCCATCTTGGACTTCGAAACTCATTTCTTGGCCATAGGCCAAATTCCTATTTACCCTTAAAAGGGCAAAATTCCTACTTCGGCGACTAGCTAGTTAGCCTACCTACGCTTGTTATTTTGACCCGATCCCCAGGGCAGTAAGGTACTAGCCTATAGATATATTATCTACCAAATACTTAGGTAAAGTGGACGTTTAGTCCACCTTACGGCCCGTTGTCAAAATCTTGAATATTTTAAGATACGCACCGATACGGCGCGATACCGGCGTCCTACGACTCCGATTCCCACTCGGGAGCCTACCCGCAAAATCTAAATCACGTATTCTTGTCCCACGCCAAGTTTCAACTCAATCCGATACTCCGAGCTCTGTTTCGCCCTCTAACTCGGTTTTCCTCTATTTCTATTCTAGCTTTCTTCCTATTCTTCTAACTTCTTCCAATCTTTCCTCCTAACCTCTAATTCTTTTCTAACTTTTCATTCCATAATCTTCTTCTACTCTTCTCTACGATTCTAACCATATATAATACATATATATATATATATATATATATATAATATATATATATATATATATATATATATATATATATATATCTATATATATATAATTTATACATATATAGGTGAAAAGGGGGGTTAAATAGGCTTGAAGGCCAAAATGGGGGGGTTGCTGCTGATTGCAGCAGCTATTTGCAGCTGCTGCTGCTGCCTTTTACTGCTGCTGTTGCTGCTCTCTCTTCTTCTACTTCACTTTTTTCTTCTCTACTCTCTCTTCTACTTCTATCCTCTCTCTCTCTCTCTCTCTCTCTCTCTATATATATATATATATATATATATATTATATATATTATTTTATATATATATATATATATATATATATATTATATATATATATATATATACCCATATATATATAATCTATATATATATATCTATACCCATATATATATAAAAAAAAAAAAAAAAATATATATATATATATATATATATATATATATATATATATATATATATATATATAATCTATCATCCATCCAACTCCACAAACACACCTCTATACATACCTATACATACACACACACACACACATCTCCATATACATATATATACACACACACACACATATATATAAACACTTACACACACACACACACATATATATATATATATATATATATATATATATATATATAAACACACACACCACACACACACACTCTCACAAACACACACAACCACACACCCTCTCACCACAACTCTCATGACAACACCACCACTACCACTCTCTACACACACACACAAATACATAAAACCATATGTATACATATATATATACATTCATATATACCTATATATATTACCATTTAATATAAACCCCCAAATAATTCCTTAATTAGATTCTAGGGAATCCTACAAAATTCATGGGCAAAAGGTAGAGAATTTCATTCCCTACAATTAATGTGAAGACATTAAATGGGAAAGATGAATTTATTAGGGTTTAAATGCATACCTAAGTTCTTGGAGAGGGAGAGAGAAAGCTTGGAAAGAAAGGGGATTTTGAAAGAGAGAGAGAGAGAGAAACTTAATGAAGAAGAAAGAGGGGGGGGGGAGCCTTGTCATGGCCGGCCACCTCCTTGGGGGTTATTGGGTTGGGATCCAATAAGCCCCCAACCCATTTGACTTGGTTTGGGTTTAAATGAATTCGGTTTGGTTCGGTTTGTTTCGGTTTAGATCTAACTAACCAAATTAGCCTCTAAAATGACTAATTAAGCCATGGAAGTTGGGTTAATAATTTCTAGCCTAATTATGATAGTATGTGGGCTAAGTCCAGCTAGTATGGGGGTCCCACTAGGGTCCAGGCTACCCGGGTCTCCAATTTGAGTCCGAATTGGATAAAATCCAAACCAACCCAAATAAATCCCAAAAAATCACATAAAATCAAATAAAATTCCTAAAAATTATATAACTTGAAAAATGACAAAAATATCCTAATTTGAAAACTGGAGGTGACAGTCCTTCTCATTTGAAATTCTTGAACTTGTTTTCCAAGTAATTCATCCTCGAAATACCCTAGTAACTCATTTCTAAACTGATTATATTGACCCCTTGGTTTCAGTTCCAACCTCAATCATACTCCTATCTCAAATTTCTACACTAGATCCAACATCCCATATTCCTACCAAGATACCACTTAATAATAAAATTGCCTTCCGAACGAGATGATTTACAATATCCCTAATCCTTTCCAAGGTGAAAAGAAACAAAATTTTAAATGACTTCATAGTGTGGTTGGCAGGAATGGATAAAAGACAGGTGGTTGGTTTAGTCAAGACATAATTAATCAAGATAAATGGAGTAATGACAAGATAAGAAAATATTCATATGATGAGAAAAGAAATGACAGAACAAGAAATAATGGTAGGAATTGTCATTGATCAATAGGTCAAAGAAGTGAATCAATTTAAGATATGCCTGATAACCATATACTCTATCCAGAATCATTCGCCAAAATTTTTGCCACGCCAGTAAGCATAGCTGCAATAAACGATGGGTCCATAATGGTATACACCCTATAATCATCTCATATTCCTTACCATTCCTACCACGCCAACCGGTATGGCTGCAAAAAATCTAAATTCCATAACTAGGATAGTATATCACAAATTAGGCTCCATGTTCTTGTCATGCTAGCTTATATGACTGTGATAAATTCTAAATCCCATAATAAAGTAGACATTTACCGTTCTCATCGTCCCCATCAATATGTTTATCAGGATATCTTAACTCAATTCATAAAAACTAATTTTTGATACAAAGTCAAAGTCAACAACGAACGAACATCAAGATTCAAAATTCAACAATGAATCAAGGAAAATAATGGAACTAGCAAAACAGATTTCGAGACGGATTAGAGGGAGATTCACAGGGGTCCCAAAGGTACTATCTAGGTCAAGATTGAAAATTTTGAATATATCTAAACAAATCTCAACCTTGATATGAGTTTGGGTCAATCATATTCTCTCCTCAACCTAGATGATATATTAGTTCACTTCTAGTTCCCTCTGGGGTTGTTACGACCCGCACCCGGATATACGGGTACGAATACATGGGCAACGCCCAGCCTACGCTGCAGTATCGGCGGTAAGCGCTGTCAAGTATCCTAAACTAACTACAACATCTAAAGATCCATAACTAAAATGTACTCATGTCATATCACGAAAACTAAGGAAGATAAGACAAGAAATAATAACAATATCACTAGAACAACTAGAATCTACAAGGATCAAGACAGAAAAATATGAAGGAACACAAACTAACAACTAAGGATAACTACTAGACAACTCACATAGAAAATAGTAAGATCCACCTCAGCTAGCAACATCATGAAGTCCAATACGGAGGGCACAACTACTCCTAAAATTTGTCAACATATCCAGTCAGGATGGAACGAGCACAAATCTCAATAACAGTTCTAATTAGACGATATTAAAAATGTAGCAGTAAATAGAGAATATACAAAAATTATGAAATATACATGTGAGTATCATGGCAAGGTAAGCTGTAAATCTAGAACTAGAACAAGGCAGTAAACTGATCATGGCATGTACAAGAATCAAATCATCTATCTAGGTGTGTGAGTACTAGCTACAATATGTGGCCAGCTTGGAAACTTGCACAATAGTAACAGGCCTGGCTAACCATACGTGGGGTGTATGATCAACACTCACAATCAATAGGTGCACAATGGGTGCACAATAGGATTTGACTACACATCTACACTAATACTGTAAAACCCCTAAATTTCTACTATATTTTTATTATTCAATTTTGGTACTGATTTAAAATTTTTGTACTGTATGTCACGTAGTATTGTACGTCATATGCGAAATTTTCGTTTGCCCGACGAGTACGAATATGTCGAGCGTACATATTTATAAAAATATTTTCTTTTCTATTTTAATATACACTTTCAAAATTATATATTATTATTCTTGCTATAAAAGCCTTTGTTTCTAAAAAGTTATTAATAATAGTAATATTTTTGTATACTAGAAAAGCCTAATTATGTAAAAATATTTTTGCATACATATATTTCGTAATTATTTATTGGTCTATTTTAATTAAAAGTATAAAATTTCGAGATTTATTAATATTAATATTTTATTGTTCAAAAAGATCTTTAAAAATATTTATTATTTTCAAAATTATTAATATTGGTATTTTGAAAAAATATATTTGGAAGTTATTGTGGCCATTTAAATCTTGATTTGATTTTTAAATTATTTAAATAGTTAAATAATTGAGATTTGATTTTTGATTTGATTTTTAAACCAAGAATTTAATTAGATACCAAATTTGATTGTATTTGGAATTGGACTTTGATTTAAATTAGATTGTATTTAGATTGGATTTGATTTTAAATTAAGTAGAGAATTATCTAAATTGGTTTTAAATATCCTAGTCCATATCTAATTGGGAATTTCCACATCCTATAAATAGGCAGGTACTCCTCCAATTCATTATTTTATTCCACAAAATTTCTACAACCCAATCGTGCATCGTGTCCGTGTCCTCTCCCATCCATATCTTATTCTATTAGTTTACAATACATTTATTTCTGTGTCGACAACCCCGACACGATTCCATAAATTCATAATCAATCCTGCCTAAACCCTAGCTTCCTCGTCGTCATCCTCCACTTCCCCCCTACAACTACCAGCCATCACCCACCACCACTGCCATCACACCCGACCAAACTCCGGTCAACAGCACCTACACACGACCAGAACCACCACCACCCTCATTACCACGGCCATCCCGCCACTCCACGGTGGCAAACACCACCCAACAACCCCCTACCAACCAAACCTACTGTCACCACCATCCTGACCACCCCGACACCACTCGCTGCCACCACCATCGCCACGACCATAGTCCTCTCCCTCACCAAACCGCCACCCTCTGTCCAATCTCAGACCAGTTCGACCCCAACCACCACGGCCACAGCCTGGACCCCGTCTCCACCGTACTCCCGTCACGACCACCGCCAACACCATCCCATGACCACCGGCCACCCTTGTCGAACCACCCGCAGCACATCGCTGCCGCCACCAAACACCAAGCCATCACCACCACCATCGTCGTCATCATCACCACACAACCACTGCCATCACGACCGCCGTCGACATTCCCGGCCAAAACCCCGACGACCACCACACACAAATAGAAAAAGAAATAAAACCCTAAATTTGACTCACCCGCGTGCCGCCGTAGTCTCGGCACGACCGCCGGTGAGCGCTGGACCTCCTTTCTCCTTTCCTCTCGAGTTCACCGTTCCTCTCGCAGCCCTCCGCCGAGACCGCGCCGCTTCCACCACTCGTCCGCCGCGAAACCCCTCCGACCGCCTAACTCTTCCTCCCCGCGCGAGACCCACCGCCTCCAGCGCGCCGCGCCACGGCCGCCGCCAGAGCTCCACTGTCGGCGAGACCCCCTCTACTCTCTCGACCGCCTGCGTCCACCGAGAGCTCCCCAAACCCACCGCCCTTCTCATCGCCGCCGGATCGCCTGAGCCGCCTCTCCGACTCTTCCCCCTTCTCGAATTTTTTTCTTTTTTTTTTCCGATTTTCTTCTCTCTCTCTCTCTCTCTCTTCAGCTTCTCCTTTTTATACTTTTTTTTGTTTGTTTCAATGAATCTCATTAGGAAAGCAATAGTAGGAAAACAACAGTAACCCTCTTAGTTTTTTTTTGTTGTTGTTGTTTTCGATTGATTTTTGTGTTTTTTTGTTGTGTTAGTTTTATTTAATTGTTTTCTTTCTTATTATTATTATTATTATTATTATTATTATTATTATTATTATTATTATTATTATTATATTATTATTGTTAGTACTGAATTGTTGTTTTGAATAAATTCTTTTTTGTTACTTTGTCATTATTATTTTTCTCAGTGAGTGTATAATAAGATTTATTATTAACACTTCTATTATTATATTACCTTGACACATGTTTATTTAAGTTTGGTTCTTTGTTCTTTCTTCTATTATTATTATAATTACTATTTTAATTGTTTTTAACCAAAATAGTTAATTTTGTAAGATATATCTTTTAACCAAATATTATAGGTTATAGTTTTACAAAATGCGGATTTTAGCCTTAGATAATATTCTAGGACTATTTTGGTTCATTTAATTTATTATTATTTTATAGGTTCCATACTAAAATACTATTTTGACAAAACTTGGAGTTTTGCTAGATTTTCAAGTATTCAGTTAAAATTCTATTTTAATATAAACCTTAATCTTTCAAGTATTATAAATAGTTTTTCCAATTCCTCCTCGATTATCCTTATGACCATGACTAAGCCCATTACTCCTCGCCAATTCTCTATTTCATTATGTCCATCCTAACTATCCCGACCGTCCCGAACCTAATGGAACTGTCTGTGCCACCACCCGAGGTCTCCATGTATAGTTATTGCACCGAAGACACAGTTCATGCCACCATGATTATTGCAGCACACCAGGCGCTCTACCAGGCAAGACACCTTGCCATTTGATGTTTACTTATTTTAGCTCATATTTCATGCATTATTTATTTTCCTTATGCAAAAACTGTGATACATGGCATAACCTGTTAGAACTTACTGTTCATTATATTTTCTGCTGTGTATTATTTTCTTACAAATTAAACCTAGATTTAAGGGACCACCTTGTGTGTTGCATTCATTGGCCTTGACACGTTTGTACCACGAAGTTGTGTTTCGCATGTAGGACACGGAAGTGCGTGATTGGCTGGCCACCAGTACGTACAAGCCGTGTGATAGGAATAACCGCTAATAGAAGTTGCATGCTAGTTTGACTTAGCGGTTATAGTGGTTTGTGTTGTGGATACAACACAGTAGGCATTGGGCGTGGAGGACAATTCCTTAGCGTATGAGCTTCGATGCACTTTCCTTATGACCCGGACTCTCCGCTGGAGATACGGGGTTGATGACCCATGATTACTGACGGCCACTGACAATTCTGCGGAACGTCATGCTCTTACTGATGGGGCCTCTGGTGTCCAAGGGGGACTACGTCGATCCTATTCAGCCAGGGCCCATGCGTAGGAAGGATTGTTCTTAACTACATTTCACTTAGAACGGTAGGCTACCCTATCCGTTAGGTACGAGTACTTTTGGTTTGGGTACTTGTATCTAACCATGGCTTAGAATAATAACTTGTCGCGGACTAGTTTGTCACATCTTGTCCTTGTTTGGTTGTAGGTGTGACTTACTACTTCGATGAGAAGGTATTGAACCTTGTCGGGGTCCGGATACCATATTGGATTCATAGCATGGGAAGATGCGTTACCGTGAATTAGTTTACCATCTCCTGTCCTTGTTTGGTTGGGGGGATGGTACGCTCGTTCAGTAGGTGCGTATTGGAACATGTTATATTTCGATTTACTTATTTATTTGAGCAATATTTATTCAGTTTATATGGCATGATATTATGTGTCTTGTTACGTCCCTCTGAGGACCTGGTTATCTCTCTAGGTGTGTGCTATTGCCTTTCGCAGGTACTTTAGCTCTAGCCTTGTTCATTGCTATTTCTCGAGGATGATTGCACTTGGATCGTCTTCGCTTCGCTCGCCACTCATTTCATTTTCTATGTACTTTTCCTTATTTTGTTGGTAGTAGATTTGTCTCCGCCCAACATATTGTATCAAGACAAATTCATTCTCATTATATGATATTTTTATTCATTTATCTTGTGTGGATGAGATTAGTTATGGTTCTACTACATTTTACAGCTTACGTATTCATACAAGGTTTTCCATATATTGGAGTGTACTTCGTATGTATACAGCTGGCATGTCTACGTTCCTAGTCCAACGTATTTTGGGACTGGGGCGTTACAATACTCCCCGTCCCCGACTAGTATAGTGGATCCAACCATGACACATCATGACACGCGATTCTCTGAGAGGGTAGCTAGCCTTTACAGGAATCGTGTCTATACAATGTGTCACGCCCCGATTCCGTCGAATCGATAGTCGTCCCCCGGGCGTGATACCGTACGAACCTAATTTACGATCGCACAAGGCATAATCATAAGGTAATCCGAGACACGAGATCTAAGAGAGTACGCAGACAAATTGATTCACACAATAAGTAAAGGAAACTTGAACTTTATTAATAATGAACATATTTTACAGACTCCGATACAAGACACATTGCCGCACGAGCTACAACATGACTCGATTACAAAAGAGTGCCGATGAGATAGCCATTCCATACATTGCACACATCTCTTAATATACAACAAAGTACTCTAGTGACCTGGATGGGAAGGACGCTGAGTCATTTTCCTTGGACTGTCGAGAGCCTTCAAAAAGGGGAGTCGCAGAGAAAGTCTTTGACGCACGGCCGAAGCTTCAAAAGTCACGAACGCCGCCGAACTAGTTGGCACGTCCTTCTTGGTTCGCGGGACCTGCAAAGAGCGAGGATCAGCACAAAACACATGTACTGGCGAATGGCTAATTAAATCCAAGCTCTGCATTTGATTCAAGAAGTTTCGTAAACATGTTAGCTAGCTATTTCAATGATCTTTCTAACCATCCTGCTCGATTTATATGTTAACATGTTTTGAGGCAAGCATATGAAATTGTATAACATGAGCAGATATCAAAATCATCCCGTGCCATGTGCATTTATTAAGCAGTGAAAAGGGTGTGAAGGCCACTGGCAATGTCAAGCTATCTCGGACTATAGCTGAGTTAGACGGCGACCCTTTCGCGTCGGGTAGCGAGCCATGTGCGAAAGTTCCTGCATAACTCGTGCCGATGAAGGGCTGGCGCTTGCTATACACTCGTTCCTCCCGGGTCGAATCGGTCCCTTGGCCTAGGTAACCGTTCGAGGAAACTACACCTTGTCGATAAGTTGTCCAATGACCGTTTTCCTTTGAACTTAGTTGATTTACTCAATTAGCTGTATCGTTGCGATAAACGTTAATTGATTCATTCATTGTTTTGCATAGACCAATTATGATTGCATAAGGAAGCTTTTTTTTCCGAAACCGGCAGTTCGATGACAAGTGTTTTGTAAAGAATCGTGCAACAATTTCTTTGATTCTACACTATTATGACAAGCATTCATTTTACTTCACATATTAAGCTTTAAAGTAGAGGGACGAGGCGAAGGAGGTCAGCCACTCGCCTTAGGCTTGCTTCAAGCGAGCGACCGGTTGGCTGCGATGTCGTCGCCTACGCGATCACCTGCAATCGCATAAGCAACTGATTAAAATACTGTGTATTTCAAGGAATTTCGATATGAATGCGAGCTCGAAAATGCGTCACGAAAACCCATCAAAAATATTCACAAAAAGCGCATTCACGAAAACAAAAGCCAAAGCCAAATCAATGCGGCATAAAAACCAGAGCAATGGGAGGTCTCTCCCGACTCAGCCGCAGAGCCAATCCTTGAGGCGCAACCCGCTGAATATGGGACTTGGTTCCGAAGAAACCATTCCATAACGTGGAATGGATCTTAATTCAACCGTTCCCGTTCGATCGACTCGGCTGATTTCGACCTATCGGTCCCGACCGAATCGATAGCGACAGTGTTCCTTTCTCGCGCACCCCGTGGACGAAGACGGGGCACGATGTAGGGACGGGGCACTACACCATAACCAACTAATAAAAAGTTTTGTCCTCGAAACTTAAAGATGGAACCTACCTCTACGAGAACAATGAAAAAAATTTCTTTTTCATCTTCGATTCAAGCTCCCACATCGACTCTTCGACCGAGTGGTTCTTCCAGAGGATGCGGACGATAGGGATCGCTTGATTTCGCAGCAACTTATCCTTGCGTTCTAAGATTTGAACTGGCTCTTCAACGTATGATGAGTCTGACTTTAGCTCCAGCTGGCCAAAATCTACCACGTGGCTAGGGTCGTGCACGTACTTCCGCAGCTGAGAGACATGGAAGACGTTGTGTACACCTTCAAGCGCCGGCGGTAGGGCAATTTTATAGGCCACTGGAGTGACCCGCTCGAGTATTTCGAACGGCCCAACGAATCTCGGACTCAATTTTCCCTTCGCACCGAACCGAGTAACTACCCGCATGGGCGACACTTTGAGAAATACTTTATCGCCTACTTGAAACTCGAGGGGGCGACGATGAACGTCCGTATAGCTTTTCTGGTGACTCTGTGCGGTCTTTAATCTTTCCCGAATGAGCCAAATTTTCTGTACGGTCTATTCTACCAGTTCCGGATCGAGAATCTGTCGCTCTCCGACTTCGTCCCAGCAAATGGGTGATCGGCACTTGCGCCCGTACAAGGCTTCATACGGTGCCATTTGAATGCTGGATTGATAGCTATTGTTGTATGCAAATTTGGCCAGAGGTAGATGATTGTCCCAGCTTGATTTGAAGTCAATTGCGCAAAGTCGTAGCATGTCTTCGAGAATCTGATTGACGTGCTCCGTTTAGCCGTCGGTCTGAGGATGGTAAGCTGAGCTGAACTGTAACTTGGTACCCAGCGTCGACTGAAGGCTACTCCAGAATCGCAATATGAACCATGAATCCCGATCGGAGACGATGGATACTGGAACTCCGTGCAGTCGTACTATCTCATCAAGATATATCTGCGCCAGGCGATCAACGCTCCAAGTAACTTTGATGGCAATAAAATGTGCTGACTTGGTTAATCGATCGACGATGACCCAGATGGCATCATTTCCTCGCGGCGTCTTCGACAGACCAACAATAAAATCCATGCACACGTGCTGCCACTTCTATTCCGGAATCGCAAGATTTTGCATCTCTCCGCCCGGTCTCTGGTGCTCAGCTTTCACCTGCTGACAGGCCATACATTGCGACACGAAGAGTGCCACATCACTTTTCATCCCATGCCACCAGAAGTTTGTGCGGAGGTCCTTGTACATCTTCGTGCTACCGGGATACAAAGGGTATTTCGCATAGTACGCCTCCGACAGTATCTCCTTTCTGAGTTCTGAATCGTCCGGAACGCATAGCCTACCCTTCAATCGAAGCACGTCGGTTTCGTCTTCCGCAAAGTCGGTCGTCCTGTTCTTCGAGATTTGCTATTGCACTTTCTTCATGTACGGATCGTCCGTCTGAGCGGTCTTGATCTTTTCAAGCAAGCTCGGCTCTAACTGCAACTTTACCAACTGTACATTTCGAAATCTGATTCGGAGCTCGATGTCCATCTCTTCTAGGTCGCGTAGCAGTCTGGGATCGATGGATAACGAGGCAATGTACTTTCGACTCAAAGCGTCCGCCACAATATTTCCCTTTTCCGGCGTATAGTCGATAGTCAAGTCGTAATCTTTGATTAGTTCCAGCCAACGCCTTTGTCGCAAGTTTAGTTCCTTCTGCGTGAATAGATACTTGAGGCTCTTGTGATCGGTATAGATCGTGCACGCCACGCCATAGAGATAGTGGCGCCATAATTTTAATGCGAACACAATCGCCGCTAACTCCAGGTCATGCGTAGGATAGTTCTTCTCGTGCGGCTTTAGCTGTCGGGAAGCAAAAGATATCACCTTGTTCCGCTGTATCAGCACACACCCCAAGCCCTGACCAGACGCGTCGCTGAATATCTGGAAACCCTCAGTCCCTTCTGGAAGTCTGAGTATCAGGGCCGAGACGAGCCTTTGCTTCAACTCTTGGAAGACAGCTTCGCAGTCGTCTGACCATTCAAATACGACTCCTTTCTGGGTGAGGCGAGTCAGAGGCGATGCGATCTTCACGAAGACTTTTACGAAGCATCGGTAGTATCCCGCTAAGCCAAGGAAACTTCTAATCTCGCCGACGGACGCTGGCCGTTTCCAATCGACAACGGCTTCAACTTTCTTTGGGTCGACCGCAATGCCTTTAGCAGAAATGATGTGTCCGAAGAATGCGACGCTGCTAAGCCAAAATTCACATTTGCTTTGCTTCGCGTATAGTTGATTTTCTCGAAGGGTCTGAAGCACGGTCCGCAGATGCTTAGTATGTTGCTGCCTATTCTTCGAGTAGACGAGTATATCGTCGATAAAGACTACTACGAACTTGTCGAGGAATGGTCGGAACACTCGATTCATTAAATCCATGAAAGCGGCAGGGGCATTCGTTAGGCCGAACGACATTACCAGGAACTCATAACGGCCGTATCGAGTGCGGAAGGCAGACTTCGGCACATCGTCCGGCTTGATCTTGAGTTGATGGTAACCCGAACGCAGATCAATTTTAGAGAACATCGTGGCTCCTTGAAGCTGATCAAACAGATCGTCTATGCGGGGCAGGGGTATTTGTTCCGGATGGTGGCTTTATTCAGCTCGCGGTAGTCGATACAAAGACGCATAGAGCCATCCTTCTTCTTGACAAACAGCACGGGCGCTCCCCAGGGCGAGACGCTGGGTCGGATGAATCCCTTGTCGAACAATTCTTGTAACTGCACCTTGAGTTCTTTAAGCTCTGCAGGGGCCATTCTGTACGGGGCTTTCGAGATCGGTCGAGTGTCGGGAAAGGGATCGATAGTGAACTCAATCTCTCGATCGGGCGGCATGTCGGACAGCTCGTCCGGAAACACATTAGGAAATTCTGCCACAACGTCTGTCTGACCCGCGTTTGCACCATCCTGTCGCATGTCTCGAACGAAAGCTAGATAGCCTTCGCACCCAGAATGCAGCATCCGTCGAGCAGATATTATGGAGATCACCATGCAGGTCGACGACGCCTCACCACACGAGTAGCAGAATTCAGGCACTCCAGGTATGCGGAATGTGACCTTCTTTTCAGCGCAGTCTATGGTTGCGTTGCACGGACCGAGCCAATCCATTCCCAGAATGATATCGTAGTCCTTAATATTTAGAACTATCGCATCGAGACTGACCTTTTGACCACCTATACAGATGATTCCGTCTCTGCAGACTAAGTTTGCAAGTAGTGGCGTGCCCGACGGTACGTTAACAGAGAGATCGAGGCCCAGTGGTGTCAGGGAGAATTTGTGCTCGGCGGCAAAGTTCGCCGATATAAAACTATGCGTGGCACCTGAATCAAACAATACACGAGCATGTTTATTATTGGATTGCAGTATACCTGTCACGACTGTATCGGATGCGAACGCTTCATCGCGAGTCATGGCGTAGACGCGGCCCTGAGCATTTGGGCGACGGTCTTGGCCATTTTGTTGTGAGGTCGGGGGAGCCCGAGGTGCTTGGCCTCGGTTCTGATGGTGTTGTCGTGGGCGCTGGTTTGACTTCTACGGGCAGTCGCGTACGATATGGTCGGCTCGGCCGCACCCGAGGCACGTACCGTCCTTCAATCGGCACTCGCTGATCAAGTGTCCCTCTTTGTGGCAGAAAGTGCAACTACTCGATCCTTCGTCTGGTTACCGCCTCCGTTGTCGCGATTTTGACGCTTGTGTGCATTGTTGCCTCCCGCATTACTATGGCGTTTGTTATTAAAGTGAACAGCGCCGGTAGTAGTAGCAGGGTACTCGGACTCCAGACGGAGGGCATGGTTGAGTGCCTCGCCCATGGTTTTGTATCCGGGCACCGAAACATGAGCACGGATAGTTGAACGCAGGCCTACTTCGAATCGTCGAGCTCGACTTACAGTGGTTGGTAGATAGTCTCCAGCAAACTTGGCCAGTTTGTTGAATTCGGCCGCATACTGTCGTACAGTCATATTCTCTTGTCGCAATTACATAAACTTATTTTCTTTCTTCGGTCGCACGACTGCTAAAAGATATTCTGTCTCAAATGCACTTTTGAATGTAGCCCAGGAAATCGCTGCCGTCTCGTCTTCACGTCGAATAGCCCGCTTCTGCACAGCCCACCAATCATGCGCGTTCATTTAAAGTAGAAGTTGAGCACACGTGACTTTTTTCGAGTCTTCGACATCCAGAAGCTCGAACTTATCTTCCAGCTCCTCCAACCAGTCGATCGCCACCGAAGGATCTTCTGTGCCGTTGAAGGAAGTGCGGTAGCTTTTGTTGAATTTTGATACGTCTAAGTTAGAGTTTCTCAGTGCCGCAGGTGAGAGCACGGGCGCCTCTGGTTTAGCTTCGTTGGATCGAACCGCAGGCTGGGTCACGGCAGACGTCATCGTTGAATTGTTGTTGTTGTCCACGACCGACTGTACGATTTACTGGAGAGTATTCAGCTGCTGCTGCTGCTGCTTGAATTGAGCCTCGAACCGACTCTCGAATTGAGTTTGTCGAGCCTCCGCTTGCTGACGGTGGAGCTCGTTTTGACGTTGCTGTATTTCAAACATCTGCAGCATACGTTGCATCGGGTCGCCAGAAGGTCCGGCTACGGTAGGCGTCATTCCCGTTGGGTTAACGGACTGCTCGGGCCTAGAAGCAATCGAGAAGCTGGAAGCGCTCGTCTCGTCTTCCGCCTGAGCTCCCGCAACTGCAGGAAAAAAGGAAAGGCAACTCTCGTTAGTTTAAGAAAATGTCCTGGGTTCAGCGTATGGAACAACTCTTCTCATCGACACGAGGTCGACGATTGGAGACTAGAACTCGATACTGGAGGCCAAGGACGTAAAGCCGTGCTCTGATACCATTATGTCATGCCTCGATTCCGTCGAATCGATAGTCGTCCCTCGGGCGTGATGCCGTGCGAACCTAATTTGCGATCGCACAAGGCATAGTCATAAGGTAATCTTAGACACGAGATCTAAGAGAGTACGCAGACAAATTGATTCACACAATAAGTAAAGGAAACTTGATCTTTATTGATAATGAACATCTTTTACAAACTCCGATATAAGACACATTACCGTACGGGCTACAACATGACTCGATTACAAAAGAGTGCCTATGAGATAGCCATTCCATACATTGCACACATCCCTCAATATACAACAAAGTACTCCAGTGACCTGGATGGGAAGGACGCTGAGTCATCTTCTTTGGACTATCGAGAGCCTTAAAAAAGGGGAGTCGTAGACTTCGACGCACGGCCGAAGCTTCAAAAGTCACGAACGCCGCCGAGCTAGTTGGCACGTCCTTCCTGGTTCGCGGGACCTGCAAAGAGTGAGGATCAGCACAAAATACATGTACTGGCGAATGGCTAATTAAATCTAAGCTCTGCATTTGATTCAAGAAGTTTCGTAAACATGTTAGCTAGCTATTTCAATGATCTTTCTAACCATCCTGCTCGATTTGTATGTTAACATGTTTTGAGGCAAGCATATAAAATTGTATAACATGAGCAGATATCAAAATCATCTTGTGCCATGTGCATTTGTTAAGCAGTGAAAAGGGTGTGAAGGCCACTGGCAATGTCAAGCCATCTTGGACTATAGCTGAGTTAGACGGCGACCCTTTCGCGTCGGGTAGCGAGCCCTGTGCGAAAGTTCCCGCATAACTCATGCTGATGAAGGACTGGCGCTTGCTATACACTCGTTCCTCCCGGGCCGAATCGGTTCCTTGGCCTAGGTAACCGTTCGAGGAAACTACACCTTGTCGACAAGTTGTCCAATGACCGTTTTCCTTTGAACTTAGTTGATTTACTCAATTAGCCGTATCGTTACGATAAACGTTAATCGATTCATTCATTGTTTTGCATAGACCAGGTATAATTGCATAAGGAAGCGTTTTTCTTTTTTCCGAAACCGGCAGTTCGATGACAAGTATTTTGTAAAGAATCGTGCAACGATTTCTTTGATTCTACACTATTATGACAAGCATTCATTTTACTTCACATATTAAGCTTTGAAGTAGAGGGATGAGGCGAAGGAGGTCAGCCACTCGCCTTAGGCTTGCTTCAAGCGAGCGATCGGTTGGCTGCACTTTCGTCGCCTACGCGATCACCTGCAATTACATAAGAAATTGATTAGAACACTGTGTATTTCAAGGAATTTTGATATGAATGCGAGCTCGAAAATGCGTCACAAAAACCCATCGAAAATATTCACGAAAAGCACATTCACGAAAACGAAAGCCAAAGCTAAATCAAGTGCGGCATAAAAAACCAGAGCAACGGGAGGTCTCTCCCGACTCAGCCGCAGAGCCAATCCTCGAGGCGCGACCCGCTGAATATGGGACTTGGTTCCGAAGAAGTCATTCCATAACGTGGAATGGTTCTTAATTCAACCGTTCCCGTTCGATCGACTCGGCCGATTCCGACCTATCGGTCCTGACCGAATCGATAGCGACAGTATTCCTTTCTTGCGCACCCCGTGGACGGAGATGGGGCACGATATAGGGACGGGGCACTACACAATGCACAAGGAACAAGAAAAACTTGCACAAGATATACCAAGGAAAGCAAGGAATAACATCTCATGATGGGATCCAGAGAAGTACCAATCCGTGTGAACAATGTGTCAAGAGAATAAGGATATCTACACTAAATACAAGAAACATAAACGATATCATAAAACAGAAATATTATCAGAGAATGTACTCGCCTGAGATTTGGTGGAATATGTCAACTGGTCCAAGAACAGTGCCTCGAGGTCCTATAGGTGGAATACTGTGTCAATATAAGGGTTTGGAAGTAAAATCAAGTCATACTAAGTCAAACTAGGTCAAGGCAAGTCAAAGCAAGTCAAAGCAAGTCAAACTAGGTCAATCTAAGTCAAGGGTTGACTTACAGTTGACTTTTGGTCAACTGGTCAAATCTGGTCAACCCTAGGTCAACTCTAGGTCAAACTTGACTAACGTTGACTAACAGTTGACTTTGGGTCAACTGGTCAACTTCGGTCCAGTTCTAGTAAATTTTAGGCTACGGTTGACTTCCGGTCAATATAGTCAACTGTGGTCAACCAAGGTCAAAACTAGTCTAACCTAGGTCAATGTTGACTCTACTTCGACGTTCAATCAAAGTAGTCAATCAAGGTCAACAGGGTCAAAGCTAGTCTCTATAAACATCTACAGGGTCAACACATTCAATTTCAGTGGTTGTGAAATCATTGGAATCGATGGATCTCAAAATGCAACAAAAGGAGAGATTATAATAATAGGGTAAAAACCTACAAATGTTGTCGGATGGTGAAACAACCATCACCAATGTGTCCAGAATGGTCAAAATAGCTAGAATAGCCTGTCCATAAGTCCAATTTGGACACAAGGGCAAAAAGGTAATTTCAGGTCAAATGGTGTCCATGTCGGACCCACTTTGCACCGAAAAATGTGCCAAAATAAAAGTGCACTAAACCTAACAAATTATATGTCCACGAATCCATAATGACGATACGACCCCAACGGTATATCCAGAATTGGATTCCGTTGACCCGATCTCAAATTGGTCTGTTGACCAGGACATTGAAATTTCGATTTGTACGGAAAATTGTGTCGGAGCCAATGTCCTCAAAACTCAGCAAATTATATGTCAACGAGTCCAGAATGACGATACGAACTCAATGTTATATCCAGAATTGGATTCCGATGAGCCGATCTCAAAATGATCCGTTGACCTGGATATTGGTATCCGACTTGCACCGATATACGTGCCGGAAACAATATCCACTAAAACCTAGAAAATTATATGTCAACGAGTCCAGAATGATGATACGAACTCAATGGTATATCCGGAATTGGATTTCGATTAGCCGGCGTCAAAAAGTCCCGTTGACCCAGACTGTAGGGATCCCTTTGTACTGAAATGCGTGCCAGGGCCCACGTCCTCCAAATCTAAGAAACTTTATATAAAAACGTGCCAGAACGACACCACGAGTCTACTGGTGGTGTCAGAAATTGAATTCGGAGTCCCGGGTTCAAAAATAAAATTTTACAACTTGGAAATTACGAATTTGGATGGCCAACTCTGGCGTCGAATTCAACCAACCCAACGTGCTCACAATGAAACAAAACTTGAGGGGTAGGAAGAGGGTTATACCAGCTTCGTATAGGAACCAATAGCGTGCCAGACGGAGCTGCGATGGACGAGATACGAACCGACGAAGTTGGCTCCGCAAAACTGTCCAAAAATAACACAATTTAAACGGTCAACTTGGTGGCCGGTTTGGATGTATCAAACGACGAAATTAACGGACGAAAATTGAGGGGAGTGAAGGAGTATATACCGAGATTGAGACAGAGCGAAGAAATCATCGATCCAACGATCGAATTTTTCGAAAAATGTGTACAAAGTTGCTGTGACGGAATGCCATTTCTGAGTTCACCCCGCGCGCGTCACGACGGGACTTCGTGCAAAACGCACGAATAGTCTATTTCACGTGTCAGGGAGGACGATGAACATCGGGGGGGCTCGCCGACGGCGTTGCTAGTCGCGACGGCGTGCGGCGCTGTCGTAGCTGCTGCTGCGCAGCCCTTGCTGCGAACTGCTGCTGTGGCTGCGCTGCCCTGCGTGGCGGAGGCCGGCCAGCGGTGCCGGTGGGGGCTGCGCTGGCCTGGCATGGCGGCACGGCTAGCCACGGCGGTGGCGCTCGGAAGGAGGTGGTGGTGACGGTTTGATGATGGTTAGGAGATGGTGGTGGTGATGTGGTTTGAATGAACAAAAAAATAAATAAGAAGGAGTGAGGAAGAAGAAAAAGAAGAAAATTTGGAGGGAGGGTTGAGCTCCTGTTGTACGGGTTGAGAGGGTGAGGGGTTGTGTACTTAGGAGAGAGAGAGAGAGTGAGTTATAGGTGTGTGTGTGTGTGTGTGTGTGTAATAATGGGAGAGAGATTTATGAGTGTGTGTGTGTATAAATATATAAAGAGAGAGAGAGAGGGGTATGATATTAATTAGAAGAGAGAAGTTTTTGGAGAGAGAGAGAGAATATAGGTCGGCTGAGAGGGGTATGGGCTGGTGGAGAGAGGGGGTGAGGATTTGTGTAAAGAAAGAGAGAGAGAGAGAAAGAGAGAGAGAGAGAGAGAGAGAGAGAGAGAAAGTTAGATATTATATATTATATTATATATGTACATATATACATATATAAAAGAGAGGGAAATAGAGATATTTAAAAATAGGGAAAAATGGAAATTTATGTGGGGTGTATGGGTAGTCACGAGAGGACAACATGGAACTTGGGTTCGGGTTCGGTCGAGCCGGGTCGGGTCAAAATTGGACATTGTGCAATACTGAAATTAAAATAGGTATTTATGATCATGGGTAAATAAGTAACATGTGAGGGCTTAAATAAATGGGACACAAGTGTCATGCGGGTAGTAGGCTTCGTGTGGGCTATGCCCATATTTGGGGTCGACTAGGTTGTGTCGATGTCGGGTCCCGAAATTAAATTGGAAGTCAGGTCACAAATTACAGTAGATAATTAAATGGTCTAAATTGACCCGAAAGTTGTACGAAGAAAATGAAGCACAAGAGGGTGTGTCTGAGTGGGACACGAAGGTTATGGGTGAAGAGCGTCTCGAGTAGATCAGGCATGACAAGTTGGTTTCAAGAAAAAGACTAGTCTGGTGCTCCTAAATTAAAAGTCATGGTAACGTGCATATGATGATCAAGGAAAAGAGTGGGAATTAAATTAATAATTAAATAGTCTAAATTGACCCGAACTTGCGCGAAGGAAAAAGAGTACAAGGAAACAAGTTCGAGTGGGACACGATATACCAAAATAAAGGTAATCCTGTCCACTACAAAACTCATGAAGAAAGTTTCCAGAGATGAACATCCCTGACACTCCAAATATCAAAGACATGGAAAAGAGCATTTAAAGATAAATTAAACAGAATAAATTATTTATTGAAACTAATTCAATCAGAAAAATTAAAAAAAATCAACCCAAAATTCAGGGTGCTCACAGGGGTCGATAAACTCATCCCAAAGATGAATAAGGTTCGATACGAACAAATATTTCAAAAATAAAGACGAATGGAAACAAGTGGGAAAATATTTAAAAAGCTTTCGAAATAAGATTCCCAGGGGTCATCCCTGGAATCTACCAAGAGTTCATAATATGTGACTGAGTACCAAAATCCTAAAATATTCTATGACTCAACCTTAATCCTAGGGTAGGCTCGTAGTAGCACAGATAAGCTCAAGTATCACTACGACTTCGCATTAATTTGCAAAGACAGACCTGCATGGCTCACCACAAAAACGTGTTACGACCCGCACCCAGATATACGGGTACAAATACGTAGGCCACGCCCAGCCTACGCCGCAGTATCGGTGGTAGTACGCTGTCAAGTACCTGATACTAACTACAACCTCTAAAGATCCATAACTATAAAGGTACTCGTATCACATCACAAAAACTAAGAAAGATAAGACAAGAAATAATAACAATATCACTAGAACAACTAGAATCTACAAGGATCATATGAGATAAGAATAAAATAGGAGGAAACAATAACAAATTCTAAATAACTACCAGACCTAGAACTCCTGAGAAACAACTCACGCTGAAGAATACCAAGAATCACCCCAGCTAGCAACATCCTGTAGTCCGATACTGAGGGAACAACTACTCCTAAAATTTTGTCAACATATCCAGTCAGGATGGAACGAGCACAAATCTTAAATAACAGTTCTAGTTAGACGATATTGAAAATGTAGCAGTAAATAGAGAGAATATACAAGAAATCACAAAATGTATATGTGAGTCTCATGGCAAGGTAAGCTGTAAATCTAGAGCTAGAACAAGGCAAGTAAAACTGATCATGGCATGTACAAGAATCAAGAATCATCTATCTAGGTGTGTGAGTACTAGCTACAATATGTGGCCGACTTGGGAACTTACACAATAGTAACATGCCTGGCTAATCATATGTGGGGTGTATGATCAACACTCACAATCAATATGTGCATAATGGGTGCACAATAGGCTTTGACCATACATCTACACTAATACTTCCCGTTCCTGACTAGTATAGTAGATCCAATCATGACACAAGATTCTCCGAGAAGGTAACAAGTCTCCCCGAGAATCGTGTCTGCACAATGCACAAGGAACAAGGCAAGACTTGTACAATATATACCAAGAAAAGCAAGGAATAACATCTCATGCCGGGATCCAGACAAATACCAATCCGTATGAACTATGTGTCAAGAGAACAAGAATATCTACACTATATACAAGAAACATAGACGATATCATAAAACAGAAATATTATCAGAGAATGTACTCGTCTGTGATGTGATGGATAAGTCGACTGAGTCCAAGAACAGTGCCTCGAGGTCCTATAGGTGGAATACTGTATCAATATAAGGGTTTAAAAGTAAAATCAAGTCATACTAAGTCAAACTAGGTCAAGACAAGTCAAGGGTTGACTTACAGTTGACTTTTGGTTAACTGATCAACTCTGGTCAACTCTAGGTCAAACTTGACTAACGTTGACTAACAATTGACTTTCGGTCAACTGGTCAACTTTGGTCAAGTTCTAATCAATTTTAGGCTACGGTTGACTTTCGGTTGACTTTTGGTCAAAATAGTCAACTGTGGTCAACCAAGGTCAAAACTAGTCTAACCTAGGTCAAATGTTGACTCTACTTCGACGTTCAGTCAAAGTAGTCAACCAAGGTCAACAGGGTAAAAGCTAGTATCTATAAACATCTACAGGGTCAACATATCAATTTCAGTGATTGTGAAATCTCTGGAATCGATGGATCTCGAAATACAACCAAAGGAGAAAGATTATAATAATAGGGTGAAAACCTACAGATTTTGTCGGATGGTTAAACAACTATTACCAACGTGTCCAGAATGGTCAAATTAGCTATGATAGCCTATCCATAAGTCCAATTTGGACACAGGGGTAAAAATGTAATTTTGGATCAAAATGGTGTCCGTGTCGGACCCATTTTGTACCGAAAAACGTACCAAAAATAAAAGTTCTCAAAACCTAGCAAAATATATGTCCACGAATTCAGAATGATGATACGAACTCAAGGGTATATCCGGAATTTGATTCCGATGAGCCGATCTCAAAATGGCCCGTTGACCCGGATATTAGAATCCGATTTGAACGAAAATACGTGTCAGAGCCAATGTCCACAAAACTCAGCAAATAATATGTCAACGAGTCTAGAATGACGATAGGAACTCAACGGTATATCTAGAATTGGATTCCAATGAGCCAATCTCAAAAATTTCTGTTTACCCGGACCGTGGGATCCACGTTGCACCGAAATACGTGTCAGGGCCCACGTTCTCCAAATCTAACAAAATTTATATGAAAACGTGCCAGAACGATACCACGAGTCTACTGGTGGTGTCAGAAATTGAATTCAGAGTCCCGGGTTCAAAAATGGAATTTTACAAGTGCAAAATTAAGAATTCGGACGGCCAACTTTGGCGTCGAATTCGACCAACCAAATATGCCCACAATGAAACAAAACTTAATGGACATGAAGAAGTTTATACCAGATACGCATAGGAACTGGTGGCATGCCAAACGGAGCTGCGACGACAGAGTTACGAGCTGACGAAGTTAGCTCCGCAAAACTGTCCAAAAATAGCATAATTTAAAGCGTCAATTTGGTGGCCGGTTTTGATCTATCAAACGACGAAATTAACGGATGAAATTTGAGGGGGATGAAGGGGTATATACCGAGATTGTGACAGAGGAAAGAGTTCGTCGATCCAACGGTCGGATTTCTTAAAAAACGTGTACAAAGTTGCTGCGACAAGGCACTATTTCTGGATCTCGTTTGTGCGCGCGTCGATGGAATTTCATGCAAAACGCACGAATCGCCTAGACGGTGCGTCCCGGAGGACGATGGCCGCCACGGGAATGTGCACGGAGGTCGCACGGCCAGGGGGTGTCCGACCACGGCGGCCGTGGCGCCGGCGACGGCGCCTGTACCGTGCGGCCAGGGGCACGACTGCTGCTGCATAGGCTGCTGTTGCAGCTGTGGCTTGCTGCACTGCTGTGCAGTGCATGACTGTGTATGCGGTGGCCCGACGAGGTGGGCGGGGGCACGGTGGGTGGTGGTGACATCGGTGATGGTGGTAATGGTGGTGGAGATGGTGTTGGGGTGGTGGTGATGGTTTTGGAGATGGTGTTGGGGTGGTGGTGATGGTTTTGGAGATGGTGGTGGTGATGATGATGATAATGGTGATGGTGGTGTTGATGATGATGAGAGATGAAGAAGAAGAAATAAAGAAGAAGAAGAAGAAGAAGAAGAAGAAGAAGGAGAACGGAGGGGGGTGCTGTGGTGGTGCTCGACCATGGAGGGGGAGGAGCTCGGCCATGAGCTGGGAAGGAAGAGGAGGTGAGTGTGGGGGTGAGTGTAATAAAGGAGAGAGAGAGAGAGATAATATATGTATGTATATAATATATAAAGAGGGAGAGAGAAAATGAGAGATATTATTGTGGGGGAGAGAGAGAAAGAGAAAGTAGAGAGAGGGGTGTTCGGCCACATGGGGGGGTTAGCTAGTGTAGGAGTGTGGAGAGAGAGTGAGGGTGATGGGTGAGGAGAGAGAGAGAGAGTTATATATATATATATATATATATATATATATATATATATATATATATATATATAAAGAGAGAGAAATAGAGATATTTATATATAAAGAGAGATATTTTTGTGTAGGAAAAAAAGACAAATACAATAGTGGTGTGTATGAGCAGTCATGATAGGGCATACACCAAATTAGATTGGGTGTTGGGCCAAGTTTGGTCAGGGCTGAAAATCGAACGAACGAGCTCGAACAAAGAGTGTTCAAGCTTGGTTTGACTTAACTATCGAACGAGTTTGATTCGAGCCAGGCTTGGCCCGAGCCGAACACGAGCCGAATGCGAACGGTTTGTATTGTTTTACAGCTCTAGTAGTAAGTATTTATAGGACATGTTGTATAGACTATCACACTGTTTCTCTCAAGTTTTAAAGACTTTTTTTATTGAATTACTTATGCTCTTTACATCATAAATTTACCATCATATAAAGAACAGAAAAATGAATAAAATATCAAAGACAAAATATATTTTTATCTATTAAAAAAGGCATTACATATAGAAAAAGTCCTAATATGAGAGACCGAACCGAGCTCGAGCCTGTTTGCGAACAAGATCGAGTCGAACAACGTATGGTCGAACTCGGTATCGATTAGTCCACGAACGAGTTTAAATCGAGCTTGGATCGAGCCGAGCACGAGCCGAATGCGAACGGTTTGAATCATTTTACAGCCCTAAGTTTGGTTGAGTTGTGGCCAATATTTAATTAAAATAACAAATTTAAACCAATTAAAATCATAGATGAAATGGGAGCACAAGAGAGATCAATTTGGTGGCACGCAAGTGGCACATGCATAGTAGACTCAAAACAGGCCAGGGCCATATATTGGGTCGACTGGATTGGACCGATGTCGGGCCCGAAAATTTAGTTGGAAGTTAAGTCACGAATTACGGCAAACGATAAATTGGTCTAAATTGATCCGAAAGTTGTGCGAAGCAAATGGAACACAAGAGAACAAGTTTGAGTGGGTCACGATGTATCAACATGAAGATAATTTTGTCTACTACAAACTTCCAGAAGAAAGTTTTTAGAGACTGGCATCTCTGATGCTCTAGAAATCATAGTCATGGTAAAGAGCATTTAATGATCAAAATTAATTAAATGAAAATGAATTATCGAAAATAATTTATTTAGAAAATTCAAAAATAAATTTCAAAAATTCTGGGGGCTTACACTCCTCCTGTGATGATCCCAGTATGATTTAGTAGTGAAGTCCCCATGTTGGTTAAGAGTCCAGCAGATCTGATCATTCTCGTTGGTAAGGGTAATGTTGTCCAGCATATCGATAGCATCAGTAGAAAGGAAGTTTCGGATGTTGACATCCTCATCCATGGAGATGCGGACCAACGGGGAGGCCACCACTTGGCGAATGGTAGAAGAATAAATGAATTTTGGTAGTTTGGGAAGGGGGTAACGTACCAATTCGAACCCCAAATCGGGATATTGTTACGACCCAGGACCCACTGGCACTTGCTTTAGACAGTATGAAAAATCTTTATCATCGATTGCCATAGCGGTGAAGGAGAGTAGGGGGAGTAGTTGGGGGTCGAAGGATCTCCGTACTTCCGAAGCTTGTACTGGGCCCACACAGTTTCACCTTTAATTAAAGCCCAGCACCTTTGTAATGACCCGCTCCGCCCTAACGGAATACCGATTCAAACGGCAAGTGCAACGACTCAAACGAGCCGTCGACCCGAAGAGTTGGCATCGACCAGATGAAGAATCGATGTAAGACTTACAATGGCCCATCAAAGATGAATCCAGACTTAGACTATCAAAGGCGCGCTCGGAGTATCGCTCGGCCGATGCGAACATCGCTAAGGTGGGTGGCTCCGATGAATCCGTCTTTGCTTAGCCTAGACACATAATAATACGGACACTATCACTGAAATCGCTAGGCGATAACACCGTGCATGCTAATAAATGACCCAATGCACCTAGCTAAGGGATTAATCCCATCTTGTATGCTTGTATAGAATATGGAAAAGAACATGAAAATTGTGAGAACTCGTATCGCGCTCCACGCTCGTGCTAAGGCACAAGCTTACGTTTACGTCTCTGATGCGTTCAAACAATAAAAACAATGAATGGTTTACAACAATGAAACGGGGAGACTATCAACATAGTCGTTCCGAGTAGAGTTTAGCAATATTGAAAGACTATGGGACCGATGGGTCGCCAAGGCGACTCCCGTACGGGGAGTTGCAAAATTTATGAATGAATGAATGAACAAATAAGTGAATGAACAAATGAAAGAATGAATACGTGAATGAAACGATGAACAAACGGACAAGTGAAAGAAAGAAAAGAATGAATGAATAAAAGATAAGAAGGAAAGAAATGGTTAGCGACAGGTGTGACGGGCACATGCAACGGGGCTCGCTACTCGCGCTGCACGGACGCCAACCTGGTCGATAACGCATTGTGGCTAAGGGTTAGCCTATGACGATAAAACACGAAATGGTCATGGACGGACCCGTGCACGGGTGATACGGATTCTGCGGCATGATCAAAGGGAGGATCGTGGCCGGCCTAGGCGGAACCAAATCGAGGCTTACGGGCTGCCTGGGTACGGACTTGGCCACCCGGAGGACGTAAGTGCTGAGGTATTTCGAGAGACTAACGGGGTGTGTGCCAGTCCCACCCTACGCTAAGTTGAGAAATACCACGGTTGAAATCAAAGTAGTCTAAGTAACTGTACAAAGCACTTTCTGAATAGGCTTGAATATAACACACAAAATGATAAAGAGTACTTCGAGCAAACGAGTTAGAAAACGTGCCTACGACATGCTAGAACCACTACACCAAATTGGCAAATTAGAAACGCTAGGTATTTTTTAATCTGAAACACTTATTTTTTGTTCCTAGGTTTTGGAACATATTAAATATGTTCCGGAGCAAAAAATGTTTCTAATATATTTTATTTTATTTTTTAGAAAAAATATTTATTTAGATACACTTTTTTAGTGTTCTTAATATGTTCCAAATTGAGATAATACCATGTGCATATTAAGTAATTACCAAATAAAGCATACGTCCAAACAAACGAATATTTTTCCCCTATATGTAGAGCAAAACCTAAACGTTCCAAAACCTACCGATTTTTTTCCCTCTCTTAAAATTTTCTCCTCCCTCCAGAACATCTAAATCTCCCTCCAAATTAATATTTCACCTCCCTCTATTTTCTTGTCCGATCGCCAGAGGAAGGATCTTCGAGAACCGATCGCCAGAGGAAGGTTTCGAGCCAGAGGAAGGTTTCGAACCGATCGCCAGAGGAAGGTTTCGAGCCAGAGGAAGGTTTCGAACCGATCGCTCGAGCCAGAGGAAGGTTTCGAACCGATCGCCAGAGGAAGGTCTCGAGCCAGAGGAAGGTTTCGAACTAGAGGAAGGTTTCGAACCGATCGCTCTCGCCAGAGGAAGGTTTCGAGCCAGAGGAAGGTTTCGAACCGATCGCTCGAGCCAGACGAAGGTTAAGAACCGATCGCCAGAGGAAGGTTTCGAGCCAGAGGAAGGTTTCGAACTGATCGCCAGAGGAAGGTTTCGAATCGATCGCCATCAAGGAGGAAGGGTTCGCCAAAAGCGTACGATTGCCATCGAGGGTTTGAAGGGCTTGCCGTCATCCATCGGAAGGTTTATTCTTTCTATTTCCTCTATTTTTTTCTTTAATTTTTCTATTTCACCATGCCTCTCTATCTCCGTATGTTGGTATGCATATTTTTTTCACATATTTAAGTACTGTATTTTTGTTTTCTTATTTCCCCAATTTACACAAGTTACTTTGATTCTCTCTATGTGCACAGATCCTAGAAAATTATACACCAAAGGAAAATTTTCTCATAAGCAAAAGGAATAATAACTCCTTATGGATATGGATGTCAATTTTTTTCGAACCCTACGGGACCCGATTTATTTCCGGACGGGAGCGAATTTGGGGATTTAAAAATTGGGACCGGGACTGGGATACACAATTGATAAGTATTTCATGATGTAACTTGTTTGCATAGAAGAGTCCTTCAAGTTTCTTATATAAATTTTGTTCTGAGTATCCTTGAGCTGTACAATGATCAATTTACAAATTACATGAATATAGACATAATTAAACAAGTGTAAACTTGAGCCAGAACCCTGTATATCCATATCACCTAGAAAGTATATAATCTACCGGTATAGTTGCTCTTAACCTCTCTACATTACCATTGAAACTAGATGACATCTAATATAATGTAGCTCAGGAACTAATCCCTCTTTGACCTGTATAATTTGGTCTCCAGAAATTGTATCGGTGAAATTGGAATGATGAGGTCCATAGAGCACAAAGTGATTTATATCTCAATACTCTTAACATTAATTATATTTTCTACTGTCAGTGTAACTTCTTGTTCATATTACTTCAGCCTGTCTAAAGTTTTTCGAAACATGTGTTGTTTTGATTACATAAGATCTTGGGATTATTGACATTTGGATTTGCTCCTACTGCGAGATACAAATATGGACACCATTTTGCAGTGCCTGTGCAACATAACAGAAGACCAAAGTGACGAGTGTAATCAAACATGAACAAAGCAAGCTCATCTGCGCGACCCAAGCTCATCTGCACGACCCAAGTCGACTTTCATTGATATCATGAAACCTTTACCTATTAGTTTCACAAAACTGTGACCAAATGCTCAAGATCGAATAATAAGCTTCAGAATTTTCCTCATATTAAGTCTAAATAGGTTATTTACTTTGACTCATAAAAGATCCAAACTTTTACATTTTTCTGTGATAAGCTTTCCTCTCCTTCTCCACCTTTGTTGATCTTGTTTTACTCTTCCCAAACAACCTTCTGAATTCAAAAATGCAAATCATCCACTAAAGCTCCCTCCTACTCTAACTGTTCCAATGTAGATTGGAGCTATTAGATTTGATGATTTTTCTTTCAATCTGAGCTTGCTTTATAGGTAAACTACACTTCTGTATTGACATTCTTTTTTTAAAAAGACCTTGAATGTTACAGTCTGCTTTAATTCTGTAAAAATCTATGATTCGGGAGCAGATTTTATATGTATGTTGCCCAAATAAGGACATGGATACGGATAAGGGCACGATACTGATACATGATATATGATACATGATACAGTATATGTTGCATGAGTACGGAGACGGATAAGGGTACGGATACGATACAGCCAACACTTTTCTGTGTTCGTGCAACATAGTTTTATATATATGGTTATATACACAAGTAGAACCATGCAATTCACTTGACAAGTAAATTAGTTATACGACATCAATGACAATTTCTAGAAGAAATCTATTAAAAATTGCTCCAAATGATTCTCTTCATGACTTTCCTTTGGCTTCAATCTTGTACCATAGAAAAATTACTCCAGATGCTCTATTTGACATTAAATGATTATGTCTTCCAAAATGTATAGGTTCTCAACATAACACATTACCACAGTAGGGTTCCGTAGGGCATATGCTTTAAAAATAGGACTATGGTTCTAACATATGCAGATAATATACCATTTATCAATCATTACAAGCAATGACACTCCCACTAGGAAGCAGGGATAGTCTGAAATTGGTGCCGAACCATATCATGTACATGTTGGATGTGTATCAAACACGATACAGACACTCCAGAATACACCAGGGTATGCCGTTCGTGTTCGTACAGTTTCATATCATATACTTTTTTTTTTCTTTTGAGGTGTCCTTTCTCCAAGCCGAGTCGTGGCCTAAAGCCACCCAGCAGCCCGGAGGAGGATTCGAACCCGAGACCTATGCTTGGGCGGCCTCCCGCACTACCACTAGGCTAGTGCCTTAGGGACGTTTCGTATCATATACATGTAATAGTTCTCGGATAGTCCATCATACAGATGTAATATTTTTATTCAGGTGTTATGGTAAACAAGCGTAGCTCATTACAATTGATCAATAAGGCTTCTTGGTTAGCATGCACACTTTTAGTAGGAAATATATTACTTTCAAATGTCTGGCGATAGTTCAGGGTGTTTTAGTAGGAAATATATTAATCTATAAGTCTTCCAATAATTCAATTTATTTGACATCATACATGTTGGAGATCCTTAATATAATTGAAATATATTCCTATGAATTTATTGAGTATTTACTTTATTTGTTTTTATTTTCTACAGATCTATCTTATAAAAAGATTTTTTTTGGTATAGAAAATGCCTTTGGACAAGTCATGGATGAGTAAACGGGGGGACTTACAATATATTGAAGGTGTCAAATAATTTGTGAATTTTGTCAAGGAGAATGCTAACGGAGAAGACCGTTTTTTATGCCCATGTTTTCGATACAGAAAATCAAAGGGACACATAGAGCTCGATTTAATCAGCTTTCATTTGTTGTCAAATGGTATTGATCAGAGCTATGTGCTATGGGATCAACATAGAGAAAAATCGATGGGCCATAAGTCTACAACAATACAACTCGACCCAATTAAAGAAGCTGATCAACCTATGATGGAAGAACTTGTTGATGATGTTTTCAATGTGAATAATTGGGGGAATGAGCACGAGTTAGAAGACATGAATATTACACTTGAAGGTGGAGTAGGAGGCGATCAAACTATTGGATCTGAGACCGAGATGAATGAGAGTAGAAAATACAAAAAATATAGGGAGATGGCAACACAACCTCTGTACAACGGTTGTCCTAAGGGTAAGACAATGTTGTCTACCATTATCGAGCTACAGAATTTGAAAACACGATACAGTTTGACTGGGAATAGCGTGACTGCTATATTGGATTGGGTAAAGTCTTTATTTGTAGAAAACTGCAATCTTCCCAAAAATTACCCACAAATGAAGAACATGATTAAGGACTTGGGAATGGAATGTGAAACCATACATGCATGCAGAAATAGTTGTATCCTATATTAGAAGGAATACAAGCAACATCATGTGTGTCCCAAATGTGGAGTCAGCGGGTATAAGCTTGTCTTTGAGCATGACTCTGAGGTAAAAAAAAGGTGTCAAAAAAGAGCCAGCAAAATTTGTGAAATATTTTCCATTGATTCCAAGGCTAAAGAGATTCTTTAGCATTCCTTGGATCACAGATGCAATGACTTGGCATAAGAAGGCAAAAACTGATGGAAATCTAATGAGACATCCATGCGACTCAGGTCAATGGGATTCAATTAATGTTAATTGGCCAGATTTTGCCGCTGAGGCTAGAAATTTACGACTTGCAATATCAATTGATGGCTTTAACCCACATGGAACTCAAAGCAGCACTTATAGTTGTTGGCCGATGATTGTAGCACCTTTAAATCTTCCACCATCTTTGTGCATGAAAAAAGAGTTCTCATTGTTGACTTTATTAATATCAGGGCCCAAATCACCAGGCAAACACATATGTGTTTCTAGAACCACTTTAGATGAATTGAAAGAGCTATAGATAAATAGTGTGCCGACGTGGGACGCATTTACTAAAACCTCTTTTACAATGAAAGCAATGTTGATATGGGGGGTCCATGATTTACCTGCATATGGAACACTACCTAGCTGCAATATTCATGGCTATAAGGCTTGTCCAGTATGCGCCGATGATGTTGACTCTGAGCATCTTGAAGACTCAAATAAAATATGTTATCGAGGCTATCGTCGATTTTTAAGGCCAGACCACAAGTTCAGAAATGATAAAAGATTCAACAAGACTGTAGATCATCGACCAACTCCACGACGATTATCTGGTGATGAAGTAGAACAACGAATTTATGAAATTCTTAATAGTAATGATATTCAAGGGGTTAGTAGAGCCACCGACAAAAGAAGAAAGAGTAAGAACATTGGTAAAAAATGCAAGGTTGTGGTAGATGAAGATGTCAATTCCACTATTGCACCTCCATGGTCGAGAAGGTCAATTTTGTTTGATTTGCCATACTGGAAGTTACTTGAGGTTCGTCATAACATCGACGTCATGCATACGGAAAAGAATGTCACTGATCACTTATTAAGCATATTGATGAATGTCACCAGAAAAACAAAAGATGGGTTGAAGGCACGAAAAGATTTGAAGAAACTGGGCATTAATAAGAAATTGTGGTTAGTAGAAGAAAAAGACATCGAAAAAACTTCAATGCCAAAGGCGTCATACGCCTTAACTAAGGAGGAGAAGGAAGAACTTTGTCGTTGCTTGAAAGATTTAAAATTACCTACAGGATTTTCCTCCAACTTAAGTAATTTGGTGACTGTCCAACCTCCAGAACTAAGGGGGCTTAAATCACATGACTATCACATGATTATGCAACACTTGCTTCCAGTTTTGCTTAAACATGCTTTTAAAAAGGAGAAGGACTTGAGAATTGCTATTCACAGAATCAGTTTATTCTTTAATATCTTATGTGCTAAAGTGGTAAATAAGGAGGAACTCCGTAAAGCAAAGAGGGCATTGGTGGAAGCAATGTGTATTCTTGAAAAGGAACTTCCTCCCTCTTTTTTTGTCATAAGTGTGCATTGTATGATTCATTTGGCAGATGAGGCTTTGGCATGTGGCCCAGTTAGATTCAGATGGATGTGCCCATTTGAAAGGTATACTATCTTACTTTTTTAAGAAAATATGTTTTGCATTTAATACAATTTCACTTATTCTATTTAATATAACTTTTTAATTATGTCATGGCAGATTAATGAAGCGGTATAAAGAGTATACCCTTAATAAAAGATACATAGAAGGCTCTATAGCAGAGTCTTATCTTGCAGATGAATCTGTGATGTATTGCATGGAATATATGCCAAATACAAGCATTGGTACTCATAAGTCGACTCGAGAAGATTGGTTGGATGAGGATGTTGACTTTACAGATGAGAAACCTTTAGATGTTGGAAAAGTCATTGAGCTAAACAATGTACAATTTGAACAAGCACGAAAGTGGGTACTCAACCGACTTGAAGACTTGGACGATTGGGAAGAGTAGGTTTTATCCATATATTTAGTTAAATGACTATTATATTTGTTAAGAGTATGAGTTATTTTGATTGTTGTGAATTTTTGCAGTAAGTATGCAGAATATTTCGAAGGACGACTGTCCAGATTCGAAAAGATTGGGCTACTAAGACGAGCACATCAATCAAGGAATTCATTCCTTGGTTGTGTGATGAGGTAATTTACCTAAACTAAGTAGCATTTTCTTAATAGTTTGTGTGTCACTTTTCAAGTTTTTTGACTAGTAAAATCTTTTGCAATACAGTTACAGAAGGCCGGGGAAACTAATACAACCTTATGGAGATTACCCAATGGTCCAATGTATAAGGCAACAAGATACAATAAATATTATGTGAATGGTTTTGTCTTTTCGTCAAGTTCTTTCGATACAAATTTGGTGACTCAGGATAGTGGTGTATCTATGAAGGCTTATACTACTTTTGTTGCTGGTCGAAAAGAAAAAAATCCAAAGGAAGGAATGATGACTTACTATGGAATAATTAGAGATATATTGGAGTTGGACTACATAGATTTTAAGGAGACTGTATTTTATTGTGATTAGGTCAAGGTGGAGGATTCAAAAAATGGATGTAAGATTGATCCTATTTGGAACCTTGTGATGGTAAATTTAAAGAAGCTCAAGAACAAAGAAAAAGTGGAGGAGGATCCATTCATTTTAGCTCGAGAAGCTAGTGGAGTATTCTATTCAAAAGATCAAAAGGAAGATGGGTGGCACGTGGTTTTACATACGCCCAAGAGGCTAACTAAACGAGTTGACATGATAAGCATCCCTACCGACTATCAATCCATTTTGAATGACAACCCTAACCTTCAAAATTTGTTCAATTTTGATGAATGAACATATTATAGTGCATTGCTTCATTGGAAAATTGTATGGTCTCACTTTCTATAGAATTCCTTAGTTTGTACTCCAAAAGGTTGTCCTTTAATCAGCTTATCATAAATTGTTATTCACCTTACTCATTTATTTATTTATTTGATTGAACTTTTCTCTCTCTGGATTGAAGGTCCTGTATACTCAATTGGTTTATCGATAACAACTGCAATATTTGTACTGTTTATTGGAACTCAAATCTAAAGCAGTGTCTTCATTGCATATGATACGCATATGATACGTTTGGCACAGTAACATCCATAAGCATGACTAGGGAACACTCCAATAAGTGGCCTGCTAGTCTTGCACTGGAACTGAAAAAGGGGGGGGAATGCTTCAAAGTTGATTAAACAAAAACCATTATTTTAAATTAGTATTATCATGAAAAAAGAAATAGATGAATCTGTATGTCCCATCTTACATAGGCACGATGATATGTAAGCTTGAGTTGTTTTGGTACTTTTGAATTATGCGTCATTCGTCTTTTGTAACTTGTTGTTCACTGTTAGTAGGCCTTCGTTTTAGAAGGTGAGTGTAATGAGGGGAGGACCGATATGGAGTAGGGTGCTAAAACTTTTTTTTTGTTCTGAGAAAGTTGCCCACAGGCCCTAGTGCTATGTTCGCTTTTGTGGACTGAAGTTGCTCGTACTGCCAATAAATGGATAACTGATAGAGAAGATAGAGCACGGAGCCCTGTTTGAGTCATTGTGAGCGGAGCCATTTCTTTCTAATGTCATACTACTAAAAGAAAAGAGTACCAAAGTTGAAGGATATTCTACTGTATAACGGCTTTTATATAGTACAAAAGTAACCAGTAGGTGACTTTGGAATCAAGATTAGTGATGAAAGGGGCAAATAGCTCCAGTAGTCATGGATTCAAAGTTCGAACCCTGTTTCCCTGCCCTATCCTCCTCTTTTTGTCCTAACTTTTTCTCTTCGATGTTTGGTTATTGACTTCACACACTATGGTTTAAACTAAAAATGTATTATAGGTTTGTCTGGACAAATAAGCTAAATTTTCCTTCAATTTCCTGGTAATAAGCCTTGGAATAGTTATATTATAACTATATTTTGTTGTTTTTTCTTATAATATTGAGTATATTTGTTATCGTTATTGCTCCTCTTATTGGAGTTTGCTGTTTGAATATCCTTCTTGAAAGTTGAAACTAGCCAATCTAATGTGTTTGACTTAGGACTTGTATTACTTAAATTTTAGTTTTGATTTAGTTTTTATATTATTTATACACTGTGTTAGTGAGGTAGGGAGGTAACTTGTGGTTTTGGTTTCATTTGGTAGACCAAATGGAGTTTGGGGACTTGGTTTCATAGTGTATTACCTACTGCTATTTGACTATAGTCTTTCACTACAGGCTAGATAATGGGTTACTTTGGTATAGGATTCTAATATATCAATCCACTTGTTGAAGACTGGCATTCAATATATGTCCATCTTAAGTTCAGTTTTTTCCCCTTGAGCTCATATTTTAATGGTTCAGTCAACTATTTTCCAGTCCATTTGCTTGTTCAGTCATGTATCAGTTAGGAGAGCCTTAGATCCTGTCCTTACTTTGGTTTTCATCAGTCCCCTGCATCTGGATTGATTCAGTCCATATACTTACATTTGTTCATCCTATTTGTACCACTAGCAGCCCATTCCCTTATGATTTGATAATGCATAGGTTCCATTCCATAGTGTGTTATTCTGTTCCCATTCTCACCTTTGGGTATCCGAACACACTCAATGCACAGTGAATGGGAAGGTTATTAGTTCTATCCTAACTTCTTTGTTTAACCTATTGAATTTAGTCCATACTCATTAGTGTACCTGTCCATCCTTATTAAGGTTCAAATTTGGGAACCTTGTTATGTTCAGATCCCTAACTTCTTATGTCCTGTCTACATTCACTCGAATACATGTAGGTTGCCTTTGGGTGGAACCACTCAGGTGATGTTGCCCTGCATTCACCTGTAATGTCCTGCATCATTAGTTCAGTTGCATATTCAATTGCTCACCTTAAGATGTCTACATTGTCCTGCATATTGTCATGTTCTTTCTACCTTAACCAATACAACCTCATGTAATTCCTTTTCCACCCTTGTTCAATCCAGGAACAACATGGCCTCGCACCCTTAGTTAAGATGACAGAATGATCTGTCTTGTCCACACCATGTAGCGCTCATGACCACATTCCTTTTTGCTGAAATTTTGTACTCCCCATTGCCTAAAAAGACTGGCCATGAGTTGTTCACTGCATTAGATGAGGTATGCAGCCTACAATTGATCTTCCTGTGCAATTTCCCATTTCTACTTGTATTCTTAATTCTGCATTTGTTTTGCTCATCCTTACTTGTGTACAGGTATGTGACCATTTGTTCATTGCCTATAATTGTCCTGTTTTTCCCCCTATATCAGTAGATGTTCACTTCCAGGAAATGAGTTCTATCCATTGCAATACATGTTAAATCCTTTGTACTGCATTTACTTAATGTCCTTGAAATTGCACTAGTTTACTGCAATATTTCTTTATTTTGTTTTTCTCTATTTAAAATTTACTCAGAGAATGACACTATCTTGTTTCTCTCCTTATGCAGACTTGATTCATGTTCTTTCCACCTTAACCAATACAACCTCATGTAATTCCTTTTCCACCCTTGTTCAGTCCAGGAACAACATGGCCTCGTACCCTTAGTTAAGATGACAGAATGATCTGTCTTGTCCACACCATGTAGCGCTCATGACCACATTCCTTTTTGCTAAAATTTTGTACTCCCCGTTGCCTAAAAAGACTGGCCATGAGTTGTTCACTGCATTAGATGAGGTATTGTCACGACCCGCACCCTGTATAGGGGCACGAGAAGTGGTTACGTCCAGCCTACGCCGCAGTGTCGGCGGTAGTAAGCTGTTCTAGGTTGCTAACTAATCTCATGCAGTGAATATAAAAAGTACTTGTCCAGATATCAGCTCCGAATGGAGGGCAAGTAAAGGGTATGATCTACTCAAACACAGTCTAAGCACGAAAAGATAACACAGAAATTATACCTAAGGAATTAAAGACAACAACAACTAACTGCTAAAATAATATACTAATATCTCAAACCAACTTAAATACAGACTCAATATCTTAACTTATACAACAAGCCAAAACATGAAAGCTAAAGTAGTCTACTAGCTAATCTCCTGAATCACTCCTGAGAGTCAGAACCAAAGGTAGCTAATCCCTCGCCAGGTCCATGGTAAGCAGGGCATGTGTCCTCAGGATTATCATCTGTAATATTTTCAACAGGTCCAATCAGGACGGGAACGAGCACAACTCATCAAGAAAAACCCAAGTAAATGACAAAGAACTATAAAGCAGTTATAGACAGTTTTATTGATGAACATGGCAGTTTTATACAGGTAATGATGGCATAGAGAGGCAGTAGGATACAAGAAAAGAAAGGTAACTAAAACAAGAGAAGAATCATGGCAATGAAGACTGTAATAAAAGCTAACTGAACTAGAATATCATGTGTGAGTCCAGACAGTACGATATAAGTCTAATATAATCCCAGTGTGAGTCCAGTCCATATAATCTGATACCAGATAATTTTCCAGTACAAGATGAGTCCAACAGTGATCAATGAAACCAGGGTGAGTCCAAGTATGATCTAACAGTGTGTTTTAAAATACCGAGGTCGACATGCAAACGGCTGTAGGTATCAGGCACATCTCTCACTGATCAGGCAAGAGATGGCTATGCTTCCAGTAGATTCCAGTTAGAGATTCCAGATTTGGGGTATGTCTACATGTCTTACTCAATATTTCCCCACCCAGCAAGTGAATCCAGTACAAGACACAAAAATCGAGATGAGTCCGGCCAAATGATGATTCCAGAAATGATTCCAGAATGATTCCAGTGATTCCAGTAATAGAGATCAGTAAGTAAGGTATGTGTCGCATACATGAATCCAGAAATATCCATACGTGTTGATACAGAGAATCACATAGAACTAACTAGAACTAAAATACAGTAATCGACAAATAAATGAGAGAATTATCAGAGAATGTACTCGCCTGTTACTCTGGAAAGAGTAGTGTATTATCAGATGTCTGTACCAAGGTCACAATGTCCTAAAATAGAGCAATACAGTTATGACATGTCCAAAATGAAGGTAAATGAAATCTACAATGCAATCTATATGAATTCTAAGCCAATCTAGGTCAAAGTCAAACTAGGTCAACACTACAGTCAAACTAAGTTAAATTAAGTCATATTAGGTCACAAGAAGTTAAACTAAGTCATACAAGGTCAAACAAGGTTAAACAAATCTAATCTAGGTTAAAGTCAACCCTTGGTCAAATATTCTAGCCAAACTAGTCAAGTACTAGTCAACATGATCAATCTGGGTCAAGTATAAGTCAAACTTAGACCAACTAAGGTATTGGTCAAACAAAGACTAGTCAGTCAGGTAATTAGGTTAATCTTGACTAATGGTCAACATCCAGTCAAACTCTATAAGGCTAACTCACAACCAAACATAGGCTAACCTGTCTTAGAATACCTAAGATACTATAATACTAGGCTAAGGTATAACCAACTTCCTATACAAGGTATATCACTCACAAATACATATAGTACAAACCAAACTTAACCCTATAATCAAGCAAATCCATACTCTAACTCAAATCAAGACTCAACTCCTATTATCTCACTTAACCCCATACATATCTTCATCTACATGGGACTACCCATATAACTCAAATTACAATAATACCCTTATATAGGTCAAAACCCTAACCAACTAGTTTACAGTCTAGGGTTTAGTCAAACCTTAGTCACCAAGTCATTTAGAGTTCATCTAAATCCTTTCTAGGTCAAGGTTTGACCTATAGTTGACTTTGGTCAACCTTGGTCAACACTAAAAGTCAAACTGGTCAAACTAGTCCAAGTTAGGTCAAACAATGTTAAACTAGTTAGGGTTAGTCAAACTAGTCATTCTAGGTTAGTTTAAGTCAAAACTAGGTTAAGCTAGTTCAAATTTGACCTAAGGTTGACCTTGGTCAACACTTAGTCAAATTGGGGTCAAACTAGCTAAGTCTTGGTTTACTAGTCAATGAGGGTTAGGCCTAATGGCCATAGGCTAGTATCATAGCCCATAGGTTAGCATTCCTAGGTCAAGGCTATAGGGTTCATAGGTTTACACCTATAATAGGGTCTATACATTATACCTATATATAGGGGTCAATATGTATATACCCATACCCAAATATATATAACTTATATTTATACACACATCTCTATAACATATAGACATATATATGTATATGTATATATATACCTAATACAATATATATACAATATATATATAGAGATATAATGAGAGAGAGAGAATCATATAGAGAGAGAGAATAGGGGAGACTGAATAAAGAGAGGGAGAGAGAGTTAACAGGAATGGGGGGGAGAGGTTCCAGAAATTCTGGAACCAGAAGTTGGCCCAACACACACACACACACCAGTCCAACACACAACATGTGTATACACACACTACAACACACACACAACCAATTACTCTCAAAATTCACCCACACACCACATACATATATACTACATATTTACACTGAAAATACACCAATACATATGTAAAACATATCAAAAATAGGTTTGAAATTCGTTTTACAAAAACTGGGAATAAAACAGGAAATGGGATTGGGCAGTAACCTAGATCTTAGGTTAAACCAAACACAACCTAAATCAAACTAAAATGGCCCAAGGTTGGTTGGTAACTGTAGCCCCTAGGTTAGACTAGGTCCCTAGTAGCCTGACACGGTGTCATGACACGACACGGCGTGTCCACAAGGTTTCAAAGTCGATCGGGTAAAAGGATGTACACTGATACAGTGCGTATCAGTGTAAAACCAAAAATGGTCTAGGACACGACACAAGGTGACACAGGCCTCGTGCTCGTACCCGAAGGTGC
>JANAVB010028196.1:24234580-24492852 GCA_029216955.1 Iris pallida | reverse complement strand
TAGTATCACTTTCATGAACATCTCAACGCCATCTATCGTGCCAAGCACGGTGCCTATGCTGCAGCCCAGTCTTAAGCCCAGACCTTGTGTTACTGACTAAACCTGCATTCAAGCTCTAAACTCAATCCAAAGGCATACGCGCGGTGTGCCGCTATTTACCGACACATCTACATGAGTGGTCACTAGCAATTTCAAGCTATCTTGGATATGGCTCGTGGGATATCCACCTGTACCAACACGGGTAGCTAGCCCGGTGGGGTGGAACTCTCCCATGCGGTCATCCAGCATCCTACTTTGAGCCACACTCGCTTCTCCCAGGCCGAATGATCCCAGCGCCCCGGTGATCACTCGAGAAGACTATACCTTGTCGACAAGTTGCCCAATGACCATGCATACTCGATCTATCCAGTCTATCCAGTCCTTTCTTAACATGACCATGCATTCCTTCTTTCTATCAAGACTTAGCGAGACTCCCAAGACGCGAGATCGATCTCGTGTGCGGGACATATCAAGACTTAGCGAGACTCCCAAGCCAGGGGACCGATCTCGTGTGCGGGACATATCAGGACGTAGCGAGACTCCCAAGTAGCGGGATCGATCTCGGCGACAACCAGTCGCGTGGACTTACTTTGTTCGTAGCAAGCTTTTCACTAAACCGACCATAACTCGTGCCTTAGACAGGCATGGTTCTATAGGGACGCTAACACTCAAGTCATAGACTTATACGACGAGCCTTGTTCTCAAGGGACTACGCGACTTGACAACCGCAGATAGAACGGGACAGTGCTAGAAATGGCTTTGATAGCCCAGCACAACACTTGTCTAACTTATTCAAGCGACGACTCGACGAGCGAGGGCTACGCCGAGCTCCGCGTCGAAGGAACGTGCTAGGCACGGGGTCGACTTGGACAACCAACTTTTCGGGTGCCTAGACTTAAGCCAACGAGCCGTACGAGACGACTTAACTTGCGGGACGTGCGAAGGCTATGCCAAGCCTTGCGGGACGGGACCGTGCATGCTTTGTTAAGCATTCATGCGGGCGACGCCTATGACTTAGGCTAGTTTGAGTGTCGGGGCAACATGACGGGACCATGCATGCTTTAACAAGCATTCGAGCGACGACGCCTATGACTTAGGCCATTTCGAGTGTCAGGGCAACTTAGCAACTTAGGCTAACTTCCTCCTTCCAAGCCACGGGATCGAAGGATCGAGTGTCATTTGAAAGCACGCTGAGCCGACTTCTATGAAGACCGTGGGACCATTTTCCATGTTCTAATACATTCCGACCCGACGGGATTATTTCCTTAGCTATGTTGGTGCGTAGCTTTTAGATTAGCCTACCAGTGCAAGTTAAAAACATGCGCATTATTAAGTGAAGGCTAAGATGAGGCAAGTTCACCGAAACTACCCCACCTGTGCGAGGAGTCACCTCGGACGAGCGAGCCTTTGAGCAGCCATTGCAAGGCTAAGTTCCAACGCCGTCGGCGTTTCGATTCCTCCGATTAACTTTTGTGGGATGGGGCACTACACATGCTGCATAGTGCCGCATAGTGCCTGTCTGCATAGCTGCATAGTGCCGTATAGTGCTTATTTTGGCTGTTTTATGTCCTATTTGGCTGATTTGTGGCCAGAATTTCTTCCAACTTTCAACATGAAAGTCGTAGATCTTTTCCTTGGCTTCAAGAATATGTTACTAACTATTTTATGCAAGTTTCTCTCATTCATGATAATATAAGGATAGAACATGATAGTGGCCTATTAAGGCGCACTCTTAACAAGTAACATGACATGATAGTGGCCCGTTGTGGCGCGCTCTTAACAAGTAACCTTGACATGATAATGACATGATTGTGGTCCGTCGTGGCGCACTCTTGACAAGTAAACCTGACATGTAATCTTGAATGTTGTTGCGACGGCTATCTTGACATGCTGAGTAATAACTCGTCTTGACACCGTGGGTGATTGTTCTTGAATGTGCTTGTATAAGCTACCAGTCTCGTCTCGCATCATGTCTAGGACTTGCATCCCTGGTTACCACGGTCAGGAATTCATGCTGAATCTGACTAGGTTAATTACTAGATTGTTCAAAGTAGCTCATATAGAGAGATGTTTCCAGTTACAGGCAATCTCGTTATCCTGGCCACACCTGATGAACTTGTAGCCTGTCGACGAGTAGGGCACATTTCCAGTCCACTGTCATGTGGGGCACTTCTTGAAACAAGTAATATGCACACTGTCATGTGTTGCACTCCAAGTCACCTAGTAATTCTTGATAACTCTTACATGAACCTTGCCTGGATAACCTGGATAACTGCAGGGCTTGTGACTGCCAGAACATCTCATTGCATCTTGCTAGTAACTAGGCTTGTGATAACCCTAGTTAGCTAAAGTATCAAGCCGTACTTTTTTCTTGGCCGTGAATGTTAGATGGAGTCCAATCCTGTCTAGTCTTGTCTAGATCCAGTACATGGCTATCTCAGGACATGCTTGCTTACGCCTTACTCTTAGCAATAAATGGCTAGAGACCCAGTTCTGTTCAGGCGAAGGGTTACAACCCCGGTCCTTGTTTGGTTTAAGGACTGTAACCTGGCTTTCGGAATAGTTCCTCGTCCTCTCGTCATTTGTTGCCTTATTTATATTTCATGTTTTTCTATTATTATTTGTGTTTATGTTCTGACATGCTGGTCTTAGTTCTTAAGTGAAGCCTCCCTTGTGGCACTTGTTCTTTCTAGGGTCTGATCCAGCTGGTTTTGTATGGCCAGATTTCGGAGCAGCACCCGAGGATCTTCCAGCCATATAGTGAACACTAGACGTAACCCTGGCAACGAGTGAATTTTATTTTGCTCTCCCACTCTATTGTAAATTATTCTTTTGAGGCGTTTAACCGCCGAGCAAGTGTTAGCTCGTGTTGAATACTTATATTTCTTGTCTGCCTAAGGGCTGTAACATGATTGACAAATCATAAGGTTGATCATGTATGACTGAAACTCTTGCTAGTCCTCGCATTTTTGTACGACTAGCTTCATGATCATCTGTATATGAAATGTATGGGACGTCATACTATTGAATATCTGATAGTCTATCATCTTGTAACTATTATTACTTGCTTAAGATTGAAATACTAGGCTTGTTCTTGACCATAAGAGACTGATGGCTTGTAGATAAATCCTCATATATTTAGACAGTCGTGACCGTATATCGAGGTGGATTACACTTCTATATACGCGTAGCTAGCTGTGTCTGTCCCCCGCTCTCCAGTATTCTGGTTCTGGGACGTGACAGCTTCACCATGCAAGCTCACGAATCGTACGATCTTACTACTAATATAATCTAAAGAGAGAATTAATCGTGCGATTTTACTAGTAACTACAATCTAAAAAAGAGAATTTTCTCCTTGGAAGATCATCCCTGAAGAAAAGTCTACCTACTTTTATATGTTCTCATAAACTCGCGTTAATATGTTGCCTAAAGATTGACGTTGAACATCCCAGAAGAGTGATATTGATCATCGTTGAAGACTGATCATAATCATTACCAAGACTGATACAGATTGTTTATTCAGTTGTACAAACGAGAATATTATAGTTAATTTTTAATTAACTAGTTGATTATGCCAACTATAGCTAACTAGTAAAAGCATGTGCGTTGCATGTAAAATCAATTTTCTTTCTTCCTAATCTTATCAAAAAATAATTTAAAATTTAAATTTAAATTAAGTTTTATTATACGTATATTTATATTTTATTTAAACTTTGTAAAAATTAATTAATTTTTAAGTTAATTTGTTATGGTTATATGTGGATAAAAGAGAGGGTATTCGGTTATGTGGAAGAAAAGGAGAGAGCTTATAATTATAATCTTCGGTATTTTATTTTATTTTTAGATAAAAGAGAGGTTATTCAACTATGGAAAGAAAATGAGAGAAAATTTAAAGTTATATTATTCCATAATTTTTTTTAAAATCAAATAGTTGATAATATACGCACAGCTTAGACAGTTAAATTTGGAGCCGTTTTGAAGCCCCATTATAATAGTAGAGATAGGGATATTATTCTCTCTAAATGATCTCTTCAGATGTAATCTATTGTAAGATGGTGGATATATATATATATATATATATATATATATATATATATATATATATATATATATATATATATATATATGACCTCTAGCCTAGTGGTTATGAGATATGCATGCGGCCCGAGTGGTCAGGAGTTCGAATCCCAGTGGGAGCGATTCCAGAAACATTAATATTAATGTTAATATTAATGTTAATATTAATATTAATGTTAATGTTAATATTAATGTTAATGTTAAATACTAAAATTAATATTAAACTTAACATTAAAATTAATATTAACATTAACATTAACATCAACATTAATATTAACATTAACATTAACATTAATATAAAAATAAAAATAAATATTAATATTAACATTAGCATTAATATTAACATTAAATGGACGGCTGAGAGTGAGAGAATTTTTAGGGGATTTTCTAAGGGGGGCTTTATATATATATATATATATATAAAATATATATATATATATATATATATATATATATAAATATATATATATATAAATATATATATATATATATATAAAATATATATATATATATATATATATATATATATATATATATATTTGGAAAAAGGTAAATTTTATTCCAAATGAAAAGTCATAATCATACAACATACATTCTGAGTGGGACTCCCACTCAACACTCAACCATTCTCCATAGCGTTCACATCAAACTCAATGTTATGGAGAATGCCAACCGGAGGTGTGACCAGTCCCTCAAAGATCCGGCGGTTTCGCTCCCGCCAAACATGTCAAACCGCAGCCGCCAAACGAACTCTAGCTGTACGGAACCAGTCCTGACCTCGACCCCTGCTATCTCGTATCACCGGGATGATATCCCCAATGTATTTTTCAGAGGCGCACACTCCCAATACCCGACTCTGCTTCGACCATATCTGCCATGCCATAGTGCACTCGAAAAAGATATGTCTAATAGACTCAGGCTCCAAACAGCAAAGCACATATTTGGGGTCCGGCACTGGCACTCCAAAAGAACTCAGACGATCTCTCGTCAAGAGGCGACCCAGGAGAAGTTTGTAAACACACAACTGCATCTTCCTGGCCAGACCCTTACACCAGACGAACTCGTAATCAGAACTCAGATAAAAAGTGTGCCGGATAAGATTATAGCAACTACGGAACTGGAACTCCCCCGAGCCCGAAGATGCTCCAGGCGACTCCCAAATCCACCTGTCCGCAGGCAAAGCCGGGTCAATGACTGTAGACATAATGAACCCTCCCAGCTCCTCAGTGTACCGATAGGAATCCGGCCTCCACTCTCCATCTCGTAAGATCCGACTACACGTCAGACCTCGCCTGTCCTCCGTGTGTGTCGGGGGACCCCTAATGTCAAGTAGCAAACACCGATCTATCCAAGGGTCCCGCCAGAGGTCCGTGCCCGACCCATCCTTCATGACCCTCCGGATAGCAGACTTGAGCACACCCCTGTGTCTCAGGACAGTATGAACGTGACAGAATGGTTGTTATCTGGAGAACACGTCTAAAAATTGTCCTGCTTCACGTATCTGCTGTGCATCCAGTCCGCCCAAAGAGACCCCCCGCTAATGAATCTCCAGGCAAGCTTGAGCGCAGAGGCCTCCCTGATCTCCAGCAACGGCCTGAGCCCCACACCTCCCTCCTTCCTTGGACGACAGAGCTGCTCCCACGAGATCGCATGCATACCCCCCTCCAAAGGAAATCAGCACAAAGACGCTCCACTCGTCGAATAGTGGCCACCAGGAGGAGGATGGACTGTAGACAAAAATGGGCCACAGCCGAGATCACAGATCTGATCAGCTCTATGCGTCCGCCAAAAGACAGACCGGCGGCTTGCCATCCTTCTACTCTCCGCTGACATACTCAACCAGGCCCTGGCAGTCCTGATCCCGCGCATAATTGACTGTAAGGGGTACTCCTAAATAACGCATCGGAAGATCACTCCTCGCGATACCCAGGACATCAGCCCGCTCCTCCTTCTGGGAACACCGGAAACTGAAGTAGACCCGACTCTTATCCCTGTTTAGCTGAAGACCCGAGAAGGACTTCAAATCTTCCATAATACCCGCAAGCGTCTGCAACCCCCTCGTCGAAGGCTGGATGAAGACCAGTAGATCATCAGCATAAATAAGGTGGGTAACTGGCGGGTCCAACCTCCGAAACAAAGGCACCAGCCGTCCACGGTGTACTGCCAGGTCCATCAAACAAGTAAAGTATTCCATCACAAGCGTGAACAGGTAAGGGGACAGTGAGTCACCTTGCCTCAGCCCACGGTTGCTCTGGAAATACCAGTAAGGAACGCCCTGAATGAGAACTGAGAAAGTAGGGGACGTGATGCACTCCCTGATTAACGCAACCCAGTGATCCGCGAATCCCATGGCAGACATCAGATGGCATAGGAAGTCACGATTGACCATGTCATACGCCTTCCTCAGGTCCAGTTTAACACAAGATTTCTCCCCACCAGCTCTGCTGAAACCCCTCACCATCTCATGAGCCAGGAGGCTATGCTCTGCAATCGACCTCCCCTTGATGAGCGCAGCCTGGTTAGGAGAAACCAAGTCCTGCATGATTTCCTCCATCCGTCGGCACATAAAATGCGTAATTATCTTGTAAAGATAATTACAACATGCAATAGTTCTGAAATCAGTCAATGCAGTTGCGCCCTCCTTCTTCGGCACCAAGGTCAGGAAGGTATGATTCAGCTCCTTCAAAAGCTTCCCCTTAGTGAAGAACTCCTGGACCACCTCCACGACCTGCATCTTCAGAATATCCCAATGGCGCTTGAAGAAACCACTGCTGAAGCCATCTGGACCAGGGGCCTTGTTGGGGTCCGCCCCCTTGACAATAGATTCCACCTCCTCCAAAGTGATAGGGGCAAGAAGGATGTTATTCCCAAATGGAGTCACCAAGCGCTTCGTAACAACCTCTGGGAATACGGACAGGTAGTCAGTCTGGAAATATAAATCAGAATAATACCTGACGGTCTCGCCCTGTATCTCAGTCGGCGTCCCTACCAGGGTGCCATCCGCAACGAGAAGCTGGGATATGTGATTCCGATTCTGTCTAGTCCGGATAACGTCATAAAAGAACTTGGAACACCGGTCTCCATCCTTCAGCCAGGAGCACTTGGCTCGCTGAGCCGAGCTAATCTCCTTCTGCAGCCTCAGAATGTTGACTTCTCCAATCAGCTCCTTCTCTCTAGCCGCCAGATCCCCATTAAGCATGTCAGCTTGTAGATCCTGCTGTAAAGATCTCAACTCAGCCTCCTTATCTTCTAGTGTAGACTTGGGCAACCCCTGCACCCAACTCCTGAGAGCCCTCTTCGTGGCCTTAAGTCGACGGACCAATCGGAATTGAGCCGTCCCCTCCTGACCACTAGACAAGCCCTCTTCGACAGCCTCCAGGTAGCCTTCCGAGAGATACCAACTGTTGTTATACCTGAACGGCCGGGACTTCCCAAGAGATCGAGCAGAGAAGCCAACCCTGATGGGGGAGTGATCGCTCGTCCCAGCTGCCAGACCCTCAGCCGAAGAGTTGGGGAAGTGACGGAACCACTCCTCGTTGTCCAGAGCACGATCAAGCTGACAAGCAACCCGGTTGTGAGTTGCTTTATTGTGCCAAGTCCAGATGAAGCCTGATCGAGACAGCTCCCGCAGCCCCGCAAGCAGGAGGCATCTCTGAAAATCATAGAGGATAGAGTCTGGAATCGACCGACCACCCAGCTTCTCCCCATGATGCATAAGGGCGTTGAAGTCCCCGATCAAGAGCAGAGGGAGACCCGACGACTCAGCAACATCGGAAACACGTGAGATGTCCCTCCAAAGTGACTCCCTTCTCCTTCTGTCATTGTGGCCGTAGACCGCCCCCAATAAGAACCGGAAGCCACCCTTGTTCACGAAGGAAATGGCAATCAACTGCTCCGTCATCAAAATCAAGTCACTATCCCAACTCTTTGAGTTCCAGCGTACCCAAATCCTGGCCATGTCACAATGGGCCAGGTTGTGCAGCTGGGCCCAATGAGAAGGGGTCCGCCGAGTAAGGGTCTTCCCTCCTTTGATCTTGGATTCTAAAATAACCGAAATGTCATACTTCTCTCTGTTGAGCACCCCACATATCTTTCTCCACCTCCCTAGCAAACACGCCCCCATCACATTCCAGGCGATAATGGCCATTAATTAATTAGAGGTGGGGGCCCCCTGAGAAACTCCCGGAACGGCACCTGGGAAAGGTGCCGCAACCGTCGCTAAAGGATCCTCATCCATACCAGTCGGAACCGTCTGATGGGGAACGGCCTGAGATAAAACCAATGCCCAGGCAGGATTGTCAACACACACCACCTCCGCTCTGTCTGTGGTACGTCCCTCCATCAAGGGGGGACCATCACGCAGCAAGTCGACCGCACGACGCTTCCTACAGTAAACCTGCCCTCCAGTCGACCCGCCCTCCCCTCGTGCCTCAGACTCCGTCGCAGCCATGCTTCTGGTAACTATACTACTCGGTCCCAGGCTAGTGGATACCACCCCATCCGCAGGAGCAAGTTGGGTAGATACAACGAGGCTCAAACCGACATCACTCCCCTGATTAGTAACCTCCTCCTCCACGACCACCACTCCGCTATTATCTCTGTAATCCATATCACATGGTGCTTCGGGGACTTCACTCGGCGGGATACAAGGCTCCACCGGGGGGCCAGCCTCTAAGCAAGCACTGGCCAGATGCACGAAACAGGAGCATCGAGAACAGGTAGGTGGAACCCATTCATACTCCACCTTCTGGGTAAGCACCACCCCAGAAGGGAGCTCATACTCCACCATCTTCGGGAGCTCCCCCCTGCCCGAATCTCCACAAAGATCCTCGCGTACATCAACCGCGTCCGAAAGGTAGTAGCTTCATCTGCCTTGATCAGGGTGCCCACCAGACTAGCAAGACGCATCAACAGGGGAATGCTCCAAAAGCCTATCGGGAACTCGGGAAATCGGATCCATACTGGGATGGCATTCAGAACTTCCCTCTCGCATCGCAGCTCTGGAGTCCACTCCTTGAGAATGATCAGTCGGCCGTCGAACGTCCAGGGGCCACCTTGGAGGATCCTAGCGATATCCTCTGCCAGCCCGAACTTCACATAATTGAAGCCGTTCTCACGAGCATAGAACTCCATACTCCCCTTAGGCTTCCAGACTCGCGCTGCATAGTCCCGGATTTGCCCGTAGAAAGGCTTGTTGCCCAAGACATACAGGACGAGGGTATTTTTCAGTAAGCTGTCACCTGCTGGATCTCCTCCGCAGGAAATACAGCCCGAAAACCCCTCCCTACCTTGAGCGGCGGAACGTACTCCATCGATGTGGGAGATTTCGGCCCCATCGGTTTGCAGATCTCTGCCCAGGAGCGTCCAGCAGGTCGTGGGGGCGTCCCAATAGGCCTTGGGGCAATCACCGGGCGAGAAGTCCCCGGTCCCTGCACATCCAAATCTACTACCTTACTCTTCCCCTTTGCCGCCGCGGTCGCCTTAGGCCGCCATCCCATCGATCGCCCCGCGGCCACCCCCGGACCCCGGCTAGGTCGAGACCCAGACCCGTTCTGACGATTTTCGGGATGTCGATCCCGAACCTGACCCTGTCCGCCGCCCGTCTTTCCCCCCGGTCTTCGCCACACGACGGCACGTAACCGTTGTCCATCCACCTCCCTCTGTTTGACTCCCCAGAGATCCGGACCCTGCTCCGAATTCAAAGTTATGATCCAAGGGAGTCCCGTGGTGGTGGACACCCATCCCCCTCCCCGTAGAGGCCGATCCCTCCCCCAGACGTCTGGGAGGTACGCCGCCACCACCGGGGGGTCCCCCCGACCCCCCTCCTGTGCTCCCGCCCCCCCTCCCCCCAGCCACCTTGGGGAGGGCCACCGCGCGCGCGGGCAAGGGGGGGTCCGCCCGACCCCCCAGATCTGACTCCCGCCCCCCCCCCCCCCCCCCCCCCCAGCGCCGGGAGGGGGGCCGCCCTTCGAGGCAGGGCCCCGCCCGCCGCCGGCCAGGGGGTCCGGCGGCCGTGGAGGAGTCCCTCGGGGAAACCCTAGGTCGGGGGGACAATCGCTCGAGCCCGCTCCTGCCATCATTTATATATATATATATATATATATATATATATATATATATATATATATATATGGTAAATCCCATTTGTGGAGTTATATATGTATATTCACGTCAAGATTTCCTCTCTTTTTTCTCACGAAATCTCTTACCAATAAATTGTCTACAGCAAAGAAACAATTTCTCTAGACTCTATAAAAAATCAACAAAATACTTTCCAAGTTATTACCTTTCTTTGCTTTTAAAAAATGGTGACATCTACACAAGTTTCACTTGACTTTCATTTCAACTAATGAAATTCACGGATGCAAAAAAACGACATAATCTGGAAATTAGTTTCAAAAGTACTGTTTTTAATGAAAGCGCGTATAATTTCTCAAAGTAGACCATGATCTTGAGATATACGACTTCCAGTACCATGAAAATTTTCTTCTCGAAAACATTATAAGCTTTTCACTTCTTTCGCAGAGTTTTTTCTGCAACCTATATGGAAGCGGTTTCAATAAGAAAACATAAGCGACTATAGAAATCAAAGTCCCAAGCTCTTTCCAAGTAATATGCGTTTCAAGATTACATGGACTTGCAGTGAAAAAAAAAATATTTATTAGGACACAATAAAAGTTGATCATGGGCTAGCCCATCTCGTGTTTGACTGAGCTACCACATTTTCTGGCAGTCCATAAAGTATCTAGAACTGCCAGAAATTGTGACCGTCCTGAACTGCCAGAAATTGGCTAGCCTGATCAACTTTGACTGTGCCCTTATAAATAATCAAAAAAAAAAAAATTCTTCCACATACTAGCTGCATCAATCAATCAAATTAAACCAGAGGTAAAGTCTTTGATCAATCGGTTCATGTAATAATTTGTATATGGAACATTCTTGCAAGTAACCAGACTTCAAAAATAATTATTAGTATCCATGCTATGTCAAATTCACTATTGAGCATTGTAACTAGCTTGTTACAATCATCTGGGTCAATCGTCAACAATCCCAGAAATCATTGGATAAACTCGGTACATGGAGTGATAAACCGTCATTTTCTTTTCTGTATAACTTGAATTCTTGGATGCTAATTGAGTATGAATTTGCATGTATAATGCACCATTTTTCCAGCTTGTTTATTTTCATACATAATACCAATGAGCCATTATATATTGTTGGCATAGAAAGAAACAAATAAACTGAAAGGTTCCTCGACAAACAAAGGATAGAAGCATTCCCAACTTCGTGTTTTAGTACATTTCGGTTAAAATTCGATGATAGCTGTTGTGCTCCGATGTGCTCTTGAAGCCAGGGGTGAAGTCACAGAAGAACCTCAGTACCGCTGCCAGATGCTGAGAGTTATTAGCAGCAAGAGCAGCTTCAAGGAATAGCGATGGCCTCACTGTAATTACCTGCATATTGTGTAATTTTTGCAATCAGAGTCAAATTTCTCATCACGAAAGTCGGGGAAATAAAGGAGAGTGAACAGGAAAGGGTTTAAAAAAGTATCCATTTTTTCTCTTATTCCAATCTTTTCAGGTGGGGAATCTGTTAAATCGTCACCAATGGAAATATAGCATAGAACTTCTACAAGTATTCAAAGCAAATCAAGTACTTGTTATGAACCAACTGAAGAATGAAACAAGTACCATGGCATTGTTACAACCTACAAACTGGAAACTATCGGCAGGAGTCACGATGCAATTGCCTGGGTAGGTTGCAGATTAAAAGCAGTTGAAGTTATTGCAGAGTGATAATGGTTAAACTGCAAAAGAAATAGCTCCTACTTGCACCATAGTAGTAATTTCCATCCTAGATCTTATATCACCTCCAAGTTTCCTTGATTGCAATTTTCTACTAAAAATTCTGTCAGAATACTCTCATGGGACTGCATGTGAAGAAATATAATTTTATCCTTTCCTCCAATCCCCAATCTTGAGTTCTAAATTAGTCATGGCAGCAGTCCTAGCTTCCTTCTGTCTCGCACCAATATGGCGGACAGCAGCAACCAGCGGAGAGGCCAGTTGTGATAGTCGCTGGGTACGAGGGAGAGAGACGAGAAGGGAGAATTACGTAATTGTTGGAATAGTAATAAAAAGGTAATTAGTCCTGTAATGATCCCTGTTAATGCAGCTTGGGGCCAAAGTGCACAACCTAACTATTGGAAAATAATTGCTATTGAGAAGCAAGAAATACTCACATACAGAGTATGCAACTACAGTAACTTGTATTACATCAAGGTTGAAAAGGTGAAAGTAGGCAAAATGCTAGTGAAGAGAGAAGGTGAAGGAGAAAGAAGCAGAGAAATATGAAAATGTAAGAGCAAGGAAAGGGAAAGTGGAGCAGATGGAGAAATGTACGGAAGCTGAAGAGAGAAATGAGCAAGAGAACGAAAGGAATAGGGGGAAGGGGGTGAAGAAGGAAAAACGGGAATGGGGAGTAGAAAGGGATCAAAGTTCACAGTATCCGTTTCGGAATCGGATCCCTTCCTATGAGTATCGGGATCGGCAATATCAACATTTTCGGATCGGAGTATTGGATTTTTTGGTATCAAAAAACAAATAATTATTAATAAATTATTAAAATTTTAGAAAAAAAATATTTTATACATATAGGCATAATTTTAAGTATTCCATGTGTTGTTTCTTAGTAGTTTGAAATTGAATGAAATAGTAGTCACCAATGTCGATTGGTTTACCTACGATAGATAAGTTTTCTTCTTATACAAGCTTTTACAACCTTACTATGATTTTACATCCGTTGTTCTAAAAGGCGTAGGCACTAGGTGGTTGGTGTCCGCTCAATGTCCGCCTAGGCACCCACCTAGTCCCCTCCAACGTCCGACTATGCATGTTTTTGGGTTTTACAGATTTCTTCTACTTTCAATAGGTTTTATGGAGTTTTTATTTTATTTTATTTTTGAACCGCCTAGGCGGCGGGTGCCCGCCCGATTAGCGCCTAGCGCTTTTCACAACCTTGTCTACACCCTTGCTAATTGGTCTTCTTCGTTCAATTTTATTTGCGGAATTGACTAGAAAAGAGACCCCCTATGTCGGTATCGGATCGGGACATGCCAAACCGTAGCACTATCTGCCATATAGGTTGAAACTGCATAACTATGGAAAGGATGGAGTAAAAGGAGAAGTGGCAAAGGAGAAGAAGAACTTCATAAGTGCTTGTAGGATTAAGAACGATAGTCAGTAGAAAAGTTCAGTGCATTATCTCTTATGAAGAGTCACACCACCCCCCCCCCCCCCCCCCCCCCCCCCCCCCCCCCTCCCCCACTCCCCAACCCCCTTTTTCCCACAAAAGAAGAAAAAGAAAACCAACTTAAGATGCCCCTGAGCACTCATTTAAAACCATAACAAATTAGTTTATCTATTCTTATTACAGAATATTATCCATATCCTTTATCTCCAGCCACAGCTTCTTCCTACCACAATTGCCAAGTTGTCACTGTAATTCCGTCCACAGACAGCTCTCTGTGTCGGTAGCCCATCTCTCCTCTCACTCACTTTTTTTTATCCGTCACATTTCCCAAGGGGAATGCCATAGGCGTTACAAACACATGCAACCTTTGCCATTTGTCCCAATCGCTTTGCTGGCAGGAGGCAAATGACACGGATGAAGGCATAACAATCGAGCAGGTGGCTCGCAAAAAAGAAAAAAAAAAAAAAAAATATATATATATATATATATATATATATATATATATATATAGAGAGAGAGAGAGAGAGAGAGCAATAGCAGCGATTCAGCAGGGGTTGGGTGGGTGGTGGATATGAAAGAGGGAGGAAAAATAAGGGGTTTTATGTAAAACTATTTTTTTGTAATTTTAGAAGTATAAAGCATTTTGGCAAGTTTTTCAAAATATTATTTTTAGTCACTAGATGAACATGGAAGGTACTTTGGTCTTCATGCCACGTGGTGGTGATTCAGATTTTATTGGCAAGAAACTTATGGCTCAGATTATTGGAGGTATCACATTATAGTATTATATGTCATCCATGTATTGTTTGTGCTAATTCTTTACAACCTTCCTAGACCTGCACATCATCTTAAAGGTACCTTACCCTCCAGGGGCGGCCCTGGCCCAGGGCAGGCCGGGCGACGGCCCAGGGTCCCCTGACGAAAGGGGGCACCAACATGGAACTATCTACAATATAACTAGTATATATCATGTACTTTCTTTTAAACAACAAATATTGTGGTGTAGTGGTTATAATACTATATTTATATTTAGGAGGTTCTTGGTTCAAATCTTGATTACAACAAATTTTTATTTTATTTATACTTTTTTTACATTATGTATGGGGGACCGTTTTGGAAGTTTCGTCTCAGGCCCCCATTACCTCAGGGCCGGCCCTGTTACCCTCTCCCAATCAATAGTGTATGCCGACATCAATCTTCCAGAATCTCGTGTCTATGCATCTAAATAAATATTCTGATACACAAATTTAATAATCATAACCGTGCAATAAGCCTCAATTGACCATAATATTAGCCACAAAGAGTCAAAAAATTAATTTAGACCATCAGCTTTCCAGATAGAAATCATATCACAAAGCACAATGGACCTACTCTCAGTTGCTGTCATTGAGTTCTTTCAGGGCTGCAACTACTCATACTTCTTCTGGGATTTAAAACATTGTGGAAAATAACAACTCACTTTGGATTTGAAAATAGTACATAATATTTAGCCATACCTTGTTCTTTCTAGCATAACGTAGAGCTTGGAGATAGTAGCCATCTTCTAAAAGTATACTGACATAATGATGATGCAGAGAAAGCTGTCTAAGCATTTCTGTGCCCAATTTCCTGGTATGTATGTTTTGTCGACCTGAGTCCAGTAGTTGCAGAGCAACTTCTTTAGAAGGCTCCAAAATCTGCAGAACAAGATGTATTACGAAGGGTAATTTCTCTTTATGCAAAAGATCTGATGGCTTTGTAGTCGGTCAATAGAGGGAGAAAGCATATCCAAGTTTGCAACTCCGTGTGAGCTGATAGTGTGCAATCATTTTAAACAACTGACCTGAAATTTACTCATATGTGGACCAATAGCAATGGAGTTGAAAAGTGGGTCATCACTCGTATGTAGGTAAAGTTCAAATATAGCATTCACCAACATATGATGTAAACCCAGTAGTATGTTGTGTATAAAATAGACACCAATTAGAACCAGAGATGTTTTCCACTTATCTTTGAATTCTCCTTGTTAAACAAAGATACGATTGGGTGGTAAATTGGGTTTCCACTTGATTAAGTGAACGTCACCATTAAGATAAACACAATCATAATAGTAGGATTTGAGGTCAACTCATGTAAGTTGGAATACATATTGGAGCATATAAGCTTGAATCCACATTTAAAATGACGCATGTCATCTAAATAGCCTAAAAACAGACCCCATATCACTTGAAACTTCTCTCCAATAAACATACACCATACAATTGGATGCTAATAACTATTAAGTTGAAGAGATTCTGGTGGTAATTGTATATCAATTTGAATCATTGTACAAGTGTTGGACATTGGACAACCTACGCACACCATCTTTTAGGGGATTGGGAACATTCTACACCATTTATCTTCACAACTTGCTATCAAATTTTTGCCCATTATGAAAAAAAAAACAGATAAATCCAAATTATCTGACTTTGTGTATATATACTTCAAATTATATACAACAACAAAACCTTTATGCCAAATTTATGGGGTAGGCTTGTTTGAATCCTCTTCTCCATTTGACTCATTTAAGGGCCATATCTTCTTAACGCTAATGACATCCATATCTTTTTAACACTTCAAACCATGTTAGTCTAGGACTACATCTAGTCCTAGCGGCTCCATTAACTATTATATTATTTGCACATATTCAAACCATCTAAGTCGACTTTCCTTCATCTTGTTCTCAATTGACGCAACCTCTAACTTCCTACGGATGCACCCATTTCTTATCTTAACCTTTAATGTATTGTCACACATCTATCTTAGCATTCTCATTTCGCTACACTAATTTTCTGGATATATTGTTTCTTAATTGTCCAACACTCTGATCCATAAAGAATGGTTTTTCTTATTGCAGTTTTGTAGATTTTTTTTAAAACTTTAGAAGCATTTCTTAATTTCAACCATCATGTTTTAATTCTATTCATGGCATCCTTCACAATCTCTCCATCTTGATGAATGATTGACTATAAACACGAAAAACTATCACTCTTAGACATCTCATGTCCATCTATATGGACTCTCCCTTCATTTTGACTTCGGATTAAAATTATATGAAATACTCTGCCTACGTTCTTACAAACCATAAATGTCTTAGATTTCAAAGTCTATCCACACTTCTATTTTAGCATATAACATTTCTCTACTATCATCAACCAACACAAATCATCACTAAACATCATACACCATGGAACCGCCTCCTAAAAATGTCTAGTAATTTCATTCATAACTATCACAAGAAGGTTAGCAATCAACGCTAATCATTGATGTAAGCCAAGCCAATGGTAATAGGAAACGAGTTACTATCTCCTCCAATAGTTCGCACGTTGTCGTAATTTTCTTATATATATCCTTAATAATCTCAATATAACTAATACAAAATTGTTTCTTCTTCAAAATCCACCACATTATCTCCCTATGAACTCGATCATTAGCTTTCTCTAAGTTAATAAAAAACATATGTAAATTTTTCTCTCTAAATCATTTCATTAATATCCTTAGTAAGTAGCTTCAATAGTAGGCCTTCCTGACATTAAACCAAATTGATTCTCTGAAATTTTGGTCTTTTTTCTTAATCTTTGCCCAATAACTCTCTTTCGTAGTTTCATTGTATGACTCATAAACTTAATTCATCGATAGTCGTTACAACGTTGTATATATTTCTTGTTATTATATATGGGTACTATAATAATACTTCTCCATTCATCCGACATCTTCATATTCCTTAGGATTTGTTGAATAATCCACTAAGTCACATCAATCATTTCTCTCCTAAACATCTCCAAACCTCCATAGAAATATCATCATGTCCTACCCTTTTTTTTCTTTAATACATCCTTAACTTCATAAATTATTATTTTATGACAATAGCAATATGATTCATCTTGAGCTAACTCTAAATCTAAACTAAGATTTTATAGGTTACCCTCATTAAATAATTTGTGAACACAACTCCTCCACCTCTCTTTAATATCATTTTTCTCTTATTAGTACCTTTAGTCCTCGCTCTTGATTCACTTAATATTACCTAAGTCTCTCATCCTCCTTTCCCTACTCTTAACAAGCCTCTAAATATATTTTTCTCCCTAAGTTTCTAACCTCATATATAAATAATCGTAAGGCTTAGATTTAGCTTCACTAACTACTTTCTTAGCTTCCTTTTTTGTCACTTTATATTTCTAAAAAGAATCTCACTTTTACACTTTTGTCAAACTTTATAAGCAATTATTTTTGCCTTAATAACCTTTTGAACTTGCTCTTTCCACCACTAACTTTCTTTCGAGGTACAACCATAGTCTTTTGACACTCCTAGAATCTCTCTTGCTACTTTCTTGATACAAGTTATCATTTTGTACCACATAACACTATAATTTGCTTTTATGTCCCATCGACCTTCGTTTATCATTTTAACCTTTGTTAACTTCTCTCATTTCAACTTTCAAGTTCTACCATTTAGTTGTTTGTCTCTTCTCCATCCTAGCATTTTTCTTCAATTTTCTAATACTAATATCTAAGATGATCAACCTATGTTGCGTGCGTAGGCTCTCTCCTGGTATAACTGTACAATATTTAAATGTTAGTTTATCCAACTTCCTAGTAGGAAAGTAATCTATCTAGCCAATATCATGTCCGCTCTTAAAGGTAATTAAATGTTCATCTCTCTTCTAAAACAAGTATTTGCTATTGTAAAGCCATATGAAACTATGAAATCAAGGATTTAATCACCCCCTTCATTCCTAACTCCATGTCCATAACCTCCATGCACGCTATCATAATCATTGTCTCCTTTCCAACATGACCATTTAAGTCAACTTTGATATATATAACTTCTCGCCTCCAAGTATTCTTTGAATCATACTATTCATATTTCAATTTTTTTTTTTTCATATTTTCATGTAATCCTTCTTGGGTGCATATGCACTAATGACATTAATAACATCCTATATATATATATATAGTTCCAACCCACTTTATCACATGAAAGTGTTTTCTAACTAGGATGAGGAAGTCTTCAACATGCACCTGTGAAAAAGGAAGAATGCCTCGTACATTAACTTCTGTGCCGCTACTGATGTCTAGTGGTTGCTCAAAAGTGGTCTTTGGTTATTTCAGAGAGTACTGATGTTGATACACAGGATTATTCACAATGGTTTAGAGAAGGATTCCCACGATCATATACTAGGAGTGGTATCCTTGTGTTTGTGTACAACTAAACATATACCAAGAGTTTCTTGAGCAAGGCAGCTAGGTAGGTTTGCAGAATATGGTGAGGCTGCTGCTTCGACTTTGGAGATAAAAGCTGAAAACTCCGAATCATTGCCTTCTGACTCTTTTTTTGTGTAATTGAATTAGCACACCATTGTTTGTATCTTTCTTTATATTTTTCTTTCTACTTTTTTCTCATTAGTTTTTTATAAGTTCTATAAGTTTACTTATGATAAAAAGAAGAGAGGGGATACGCAAATTTTGTGAATTAGAAAGTTTGAGAGGGAGCACATAGAGGATTCCAATCATTGCCTTAATTTTCATCAAATTAAATGTGTTCCCTTATTTGCTCCAGTGAAGATAATCACCACGTAAAGATAATGGATAGAATGTGGGAACCACTTGGTCTCCATGGAAAAAACACATTCTCAACCTGGTGTAGTAGAGATTGCTTGTTGTGGGTCAATGCAAGCATGTTAAATCACATTCTTCTTTCAGACAGTCAATACAGATTGAAGGAATGACTTCAACTGCATCCAGATTCCATAATCTTCTTCCTCGCTAAGAAGAGCATGTTGTATTTGCTCCAAAAATGCTATTATTTATTTGTCATGCTCAAGCTTTAGGAAAAGAGAGCAGGTTCTGAATTCCATGATGGTTATCTAAGAGTAACACCTTTGCATTATAAGGCACTATGCCCACTCTGGTACTATAATAATAATAAGCTATAGGGGTTGTAAGATCACAACAGAGAATAAATTGGGGCTTCTGGTAGGTTTATTTGGGTGCATGAATCTTAAAAGATGAAAATCTACAGAAAGAAGGAAAGAAAGATTAGTTAGAAAAAGTAAAAAAAAAAAAAAAATCTCAATGGAGCAAGAAGAAAATGTCTTAAAAGAGACCTCAATATTTCCCTTAATTTGTCAAACTTAATACTTGGGAATACCCATACTCCTAACTATGTAGCTTATGTTGCTTTGCTTGCAAGAAATCTGTATTGATTTGGTGAAGCAAAAACTGATATGCATATGACCACTCGCAGTTTGCTGCATTACCAGTTTTCAGAAGCACTGTATAGGGAGTAGTAGTAACGGGTTTCAGAAACACTGAACATGTGTTTTGAGTTCTTTAGACAATTGGGTTAGCTCATTTGGTTTAATTGGGTTACAAATTTTTTACTTTCTACACTTAATAAGTCCCCATAGTAGAGTTGAGAAACACGCCACCAAAAGGTTGCATATGCTCTTGTCCACTTTATAAAAATGAGTTGTGGGAACTCCTCAAATCTTGGGGTCTCAACTACTATGATCATCAAAATCTAGTTTTTAAGTCTCATTTGACCAACATGGTTTACAGAAACCATGATGCGATTTTGAAACCTCCCCCACTAACACATCAACGCTAAATCTATAAGAAACATGTGAGAATACCTTGTTTATTACAAATAACCCCAGTTCAGCATATCGGCTGGTGCGGACTAGTAGTTGGATGGTCATCACATATGCATTTGGATGGGCTTTAAGTTTTTCCTTGGAAATACTGCAAGTCAAAAACAAAACCAAATTACATCACATTCAATCCAAACAACGAAGTGATCAACTAACACAGATTTTACACTACATACTCCACCTTGAAGGAATGTACTAGAAGAAATTGTAGGGAGAAAAACAAGATTAATAAATAACTGTCTAATTTTTTTGAATTCCACTGAAACGTATTGAAGTCCTAGCATTTCAAGAAACTTATTTGATAAGTTAAACAGAATACCTCCGGAAAAATTCTACAATAACAGAAACCAAATATGAAGGATCCCCTCCCATTTCTTCCTCGATTGCCAGAAACACAAAGTGGTAGACTTCGTCTGGTGAAATTGTTGCAGTAACAACATGGGATCCCTGAACAGAGGATTCGTTCACACTGTTGTTATGCTCAAGTGCTTCAGGATTTAATGGTGATTGTTCCAAATCACTGACCAAGGTTTGAGCCCCCATTCTTTTCACCTCTTTATCTTCAGGATCACGATAATCACCTGATAAGGACTTTTTAAGACTTACTTTCTCCAATGTTGTAATGCCGTCAGAGTTGGACAGTGAGCGTACTGATGCTTCAATTGCTCCCGATGTTGAAGCACGGTCAAGGCCTTCATTTTCCGAATATCTATCAACTGACTGTCGTGACTCAGTGAATGACCCTTGTCCAACAAGCTTTTCAGGATTAGATATGCTAATAGAAGGTTCATCAGACACAGTTCCAGAGGTAGCTGTATGCTGAACATCTGATTCCTCATTCCTTTCGGGAGCTCTTCTCTCTCCTCCATGAAGAGCATTCCGCAATCTGACTGACTGAGAAAAAGAAGTAACTAGTACATCTATAACACTTGAGATCATTGATATAGGTCTCCTTTCCAGTATAATTGTACGCATAATTGACAGGCATAACATTTTAATCTGAAAGGGAAAGAAATAGTGTATAGTGAATAGTAAATTTTGAAATCCAAAGTCTAGAATATCATATAGTGGAAAATTGGGTATTTCACACACATAATGACAAAATCACCTTGCTTGGCTCTGATCTTCGCCGCTGCAGGAACTCTAGTAGTGAAGGAATGTCTGAGCTACTTGCAGAAATAGCCTGGATGACAAACAAAGATAATATAATTTTGTCAAGCATCCACTTTCTTTACATAAAATCTACAAGTAGTCACCTCACCTCTAGATCTAAAGAAATTCTCCACAACATGCCATTATCAACATCACAAATGAGGTCAGGGACAAGAAAAGTCCAGCTATTTCCATAAATCATTCCTCCATAATCACTGGTCAGGTTATCTTGCTCATGCACAGTTTGCCTGCTATTACTAGAAGTTCCCTTCAGCAGGAGAGGAAGAGGAGCAGATACGGGAGCTAGGCAATCGAGAAATATGTCATACAGTATCACAACTTTCGCATCCACTTGATGAACAAGAAGCACATTATCAACCACACTGACTGCAATTTTACTCGAATAAATAGGTAGAGTCCCCTGAAATGGCCAGTATGCTTTAGGAGATAAGCTACGACATTGCTACACAAGAAATCATTATCTCGAAGATCTAATCAAGCAATCAACAAAGTTTCTATAATGCAAAGACGGTGAATCTATTTTTGTTGACAAGTTCAATTTCACATAATTACGAGAAACTGAAAGTTGTAAGGCACGTTAGAATCATGCATCAATACTATCCATTACCAACACATGAAGACTGAAGCTAGAGTAATTGTGAACCTTTCAAGTAAATAGTGGACTAATTGAATATCATTGCAAATTGCATGTTGGTTAATTAAATTTCACTCGGACCAGAATGATGACCGAATATGGTTCCATGAAATTACTAATATGGTAATTTAGTGATCACAGAAGGGTGGTACATAAATGTTGTTTTCTTGGTTGCTTATTCGATGTCTGCAGATGCAACTGCACTGTCATGTGTCAGATGCTAATGTGCCAGGTAAATGACCATCAATTGCCAATTCCTTTAAATTGATAGAACTCGGTCCCAATAAATCATTCTGCAAATTCCTTGATAAAAATCAGGGCCAAACACTTAAAGTATTGATTGGCATATTAACTTAAAGCTTCATTTTACAATTATTAGATAATCTCTGGAATCTACTGCATAAAACCTTCAACCCCTCTTGTAATTGTACTAAAAGAATCTCCTTTGCTGCTTGAGGCACATCTAGCGAGTTCTTTATACAAACTTATATATATATATATATATATATATAACACAGAGGGTTCAGTGTACACTGGAGGCTACAGTAAATGAAGAGCCAATGGAACCTTGTCATTTAATCAGATCTTCAAAATTACTACATCCCACATAACTACTCCAAATACATTATCACCTTATCAAGACAACGTCAGCAAGCTCTTTTATATACTTTTTTGTTAATTGAAAGTCCTTTTAACGAAGAAAGCACCAATGACACCTATCACCACCACCTCAGTCTACTGTAATTTCCTCCTGTTTCTTTTACTATTTTATCAAGCTAGGGCTATTGGAACTCACTAATATTGGACACAAGGTAGAATTCTGCTCCCACATCAGTTCTTTTACAATATTAGTAAATTACAAAGATTTAGTATTATGTTATTTTGTGGAGGGTTAAATATATACGAGTAAATTATAGAGTCAAGAAGCAAGCTAAGTAGTTTATCTTGCGCAAGGAAATCAGAATAAAATTCTACTGAAAAAGGTAAACACTATCAAGCAAATACAACAAAAAAGTCATCATCATCATCATCTAAGACTTCTCCCATCAAAATGGGGTCAGCTATGGAGCATAACAAAACTCTATGAAAGATTTGACACTTTTTATGACTAGTTGTCAACCTGACGTCATTACTAGTCAAGGTAACTATGAGCATGAGACTGTCATGCCGTAGAACCTAGGCCGCTAGTTAGGAGGTAGGTAGAACTACCTTTTGATATGCAATTTTAAGATCATCCAACCAAGGAGAACAAAAACACAACACACACAAAAATGAAAATGCGTCTTCCAACTCCCAAACTAATTTTTATCATCTAAGAACTTTTAATAATCTAAATAACTAATTTTTCTCATCACTATTGGATTACATCATGATGGCATTAAGTGCTTACCTATTTAAGTTATGTTATTAGTCGATAGACTAAGGAGGTAATTTATGTACTATACATTACAATAGTACGGAACTTAATAGTACACCAATTCTTTGAGTGGCTCGTAATGCTACATCTTTTCCGAGACCATGACCTTTTATCATAATTCTAGATCGTTGCAAATCCTGACAAACCAGGGTACGAATGGCATTCACAGCAGCGTGTCACGGACTTTGGTGTTTTTGCCTACGCCTCGTTCCGTGCGGTGCACAAACTTCCTCCTCGAAGACTCGTGCAAGCCCTTCTCAAACGCTTAGGTAGATCGCTAAGACGAAAAATGAGAAAATATATATATATAGAGAGAGAGAGAGAGAGATCGAAATGTTGAAAACTTTACAATACTAAAGAGTTTAGCTTCTTGGGTGGCGAGAAACAAATGAGGCCTCTCCCTTTATATAGCCTTAAGGGCTTTACAAGAAACTTTTAGATAAAATATTTACATGATGAGAAGAATCTAGAACTTCTAGTAACTTGAAGTCTCGTGAGAGTTCAAGAGGACTCCACCATATTCTGGAGAATTCTAGAGTCTTCCCAGCCAAACCCCTTGGCTTGATGTGTGGTGCAATATTGTCTCGGTGGAGCGTTAAATCTTGTACATGACAACGGCTTGAGCTGCATAGGGTGTCCCTCTTCTTGTGCCTTTGAATCCAGAAGTATCGAGACAAGACCAAGGAACTACTCGGCCTCGTACATCTGTAATAGCTACAATGGTATTGTTGAAACTCGCTTGAACATGAATAATCTTACGTGAACCATCTAAAGGTTATCTTCATTATGTGAATGAAAAGTGTTGCGTTAACATTATACATGAAATGTCTTGTAGTGTTGGGATGTCTTGAATCTTAAATTAAATCATCTAGTCCCCAAGTCGATTCAGCTACACCAACATGGCCATTCCGAAGTGAGCCTGACAAGTTATCTGAGGAAGGGTCATGTGTGTTTCCACCTGCACACTGCGCAAAGTTAGTTGGGGATTAGGTCAGCACCCCTGACCCGACCCAAATCTTTTTGGTGTATATTGTATCTTGTGTACCCGAAATTAGTTGAGGGGTTTTGAAGATTCTGTCTATTACTTATCCTAATTACTTTAGGATTTCTTATAAATAACCGTCATCTGATCATCTTGTATTTTGTATCGTCTGAAAATAGTAAAGAAGAAAACAATATGATGCTGCCTTGGTTTTTCCCGATTCGGGTTTACATATAAATTTGTCTCTTCTGTGTTTTGGTTCGATTCATTTTTTCTATCATCTCGATTATCCGTAACGCGTAAAGTTACGCGTAGAGTGCACGTGACTACTCACTTTGTCCCTGTTATACAACTTGTGATGTCCTGAAATGTATCAAAAATTGCAAGTACTTACAGGAACGCAAGTACTTACAGGAATGACATCTGAGCTTCTGTACCCATAGCCCTAATGTAGAATTATATTTGTTATAGAAAGAAAGTTATTGAATACAAGTGTCTAAGATATAAGCCCATTTAAGCTGCAAAGGTACATCCAAAGATCATATAGGGCATATCACAGAAAGAAAACTAAAAGTAGCCATCGTATTGTCTACTTCATCAGTACACTAAGTAAATATTCCATGCACGGTATCAGACATATTTGATAGAACTATATTTGCGACCAAGACATCAATGTGCAATTTGATCAAGATATTGATCTAACAATTATATTCAAACTGTAGCTAGAAGTCGGAATACTTTAGCCTAGAAAGATAGCACCAGATATTTTATCAATTTTACCTGCTGCACAACAGCATCACGGTAGAATCTATACAATTTGAGTAACATGCCAGCCCTGTCGAGTTGCAAGCAGTATATTCTACCATAGCTGTGAATTATAAACAACATTTCCATTAAAAATGCAGTAGGAAAGAATGTTTCTACCAAAATGAAGTCAAGTCTTCAATCAGAAAATCCTACATTGTGATGATGTGCACATCTTCTGCAGCTAAAACAGGTTTCTGGTTTGCCTCAGCTTTGGACATTGTCATCTCAAATTTAGGCAAGCGAACAATCCCACCAGATGAAAACTGAATAAAGATTAAGGGAGATCTTGAAAGATTAATATAAAAAAAATGCAAAAGCTCATCCATAACTTTTAGAATAAAAATATTGGGTTCAACGAGGTTCTGAATTGCAATTATTCTGTGTTCCATAAAATAATGTTAGCAGCTGACCCCTTTCAGCAATTAACTGGCACACACATATCAGTAATCAATAGTTTCTATATTCACTCTACTTAATTTGTTGCATTCCAGTTAATGTTCAGGTGCAGTATACTGTATACGTACTGGAACAGGTCTACAATTTGATATTACCCCTATCGTGGGTGCCATAAGCACTACGATATATCCAGTCAAGTTGATTGAGACTGGTCGACTATCAGAATTCAGAAGCATTCTAGTCTCTGAAGGGAAAAGATCTATACGCTCCAACCACTTACAAAAGCAATCATTATACTAGATGAAAGAATTCTGTTCAGGTTCACAAATGTTAGGAGGATCAGCTTAGAGGTTTTGGTGAAATACACTCTTCTGGGGGCAATTGCAGTAGAAGCATATAGAGATAATACAGCGTTCTTTCCCTTGGAGTTGGCAGCTATGATGTGCAGTAAGAAAGTTTCTCTCTCCCCGGCCCTCCCCGGTCCTCCGTATGCTCTTTCTCTTCTTCAACTTAATACTAGACTTCCCCCCAGTTCATCTTCTCTCAACTGTCCACTGTTCCCATTGGCAACTTAACTAGGTTTGGCCTGTCTAACACTTATCCTATTTGGTCTCAATTGTTTTGAACTACCCTTGCTTCTGTAACTGCTGAAATTTCTCCATTCATTGCTGGAATTATACTTTAGCTGCTGGAATTCTTTTATATTACTGGAATTCAATTTCTATTCTAGAAAACTGTTTCTAGTGCTAGAAAAAAAAAATCCTGCTTGAATGAAATTATAGTGATGAAAAAGCATCTATGGTGCTAAACATTACGGACTATTATCTAACTAGGGTTCTAATTTTGGGAATCTCATGGAATTTGTCTAATTATAGTTAATCGGATCATCCCCCCCCCCCCCCCCCCCCCCCCAACACACACACACACACAAACAATGCACCCACAGTACACCCCAAATTTTTTGTTCCTACCCGCCTTCAATAACTCGAGTTCATCAATTTAGGATTCTAGGAAAACTATGTGAAAATTATGTAGTCTATTGCAGCCTAATATTCACAACTTACACATCTTGTAAACTTTAAGCAACGTGCCCATCCATACTTTGATCTGAAAGGTATCATGAAAGTTTTCCGGACAAATTAATAAACTCCTACTTCAAGCTGTCATATGGGATTAGGGGGCAGTATAACTTTTTTTAGTGATTTCCAAGGAGTTCAACATTTAATTTTTCAATACTCCGAGGTTCTGTCAATTTTCAAGTAATTAATTACTTTGGTAAAATATGACGGCATATAAAAGGAAATTTCAATAGAACGAAGGGTGATACTAAATTATAGGCAGTAACAAGCCAAAAGGAAACAGATCTATAAAATGCTTCCACGGTGTAAAACAATAATATACTGGCAAATACCTGAAAGGCATAGAAAATTGTGCATTGCATTCCAGAAGCTAGAAGAACCATCCGGCTCTCATGAGTGTATATATACCAGCTCACATTTAACTTCTTAGCTTCTATCAAGCGGAGGGCATTCATCTCAGGTTCATAGGAAAGCAAATCTATGCCACTGAAATAGAACTTAGTTAGGAGAGAACAAGGCTCACAGAACAAAATATGATGTATCGACTCTAAAAATTGTAACAAATGAAAGTTTATAACTGTATTTATAAATATAAATAACCAATCTTAGATTAACTTAGCTCCTAATATCCGCACATGCCATAGAATCCTAATCTGTAAGATGAATATTGTTCTTTTTACCTAGAAAGAAAATGTTGGACATTGTTCCTTTCTCAAAAAAAAATGTCAAAAGTTGTACATTGAAGTATTTACTTTTTATGGCATGCTCATCTATAAAAGACAGCAAACTGAAAATTACTCTCAGCACAGAAGCAACAGTAAAGACCGTGTGAAGGTACAGGGAAGTCTATCTAATTGCCAACAAAAATTTCCTAGGGAACTTGTGGAGAAGATAATGTTCTTAAATGCTTGAAATTGCAAAACTAGCTATGAACCTGAAGTCCATCTCAATTGTTGCCAAAAAAATCCAAGGCAAGGAGACTATGGACATAGAAGGGTATTGTTGTGTTTCAGAAGGCTAAACGCAAGTTCATGCGAACAAGGGGAAATCATTCAATATTTTCCAAATTGAATGTAATGCAGTAATTATTCAATGTTTTCCAAGATGAAACCTACCTAACAGTAATGCAGATTAAGCTCATGCAGCCAAAGGGAAATTACCCATAAATATCCACAACTAAGAAGTTTAATATAAAAGGAAACTCCACGGAAATGATAAAATAAAGATCCAAAATTAAATTATGCTCCACGGGCGAAACTAGATTTTAGATCCCACAAATGAGTAAAATGACACTAAATAAGTAACATTCAATTTCAACGGTACAACAATGACACAAAGCCTTCCCAATTTTTTGGGGTCAGCTATTGGAATCCATTTCTCCCACTTCCCAAGTTAGGCATATTCCTAGTTCTAGTAGCTCGTTTAGAGAATATCTTATTGCTCCACTGAATCAGTGCATCAATTGATTAACATTCGACATGTCCAAATAACCTAAGATGATTTTCTCTCACCCGATGCTCAATTGGTTCTACCTCCAAATTTCATAGACGTACGCATTTCTTAACCTCTTTTATATATTGCTACGCATTAATCTTAGTATCTCATTTCAGCTACACTCATTTAGTGGACACGTTTTTTAATTGACCAACATTCGTATCCATAAAACATGATTGGTCCTATAAAAATATATCTTTCCTTTCAACTTCAAGGTTATTTTGTGATCACAAGGCATTCCATAATCACTCCTCTAAAACAATCAAAACTCCATAAAAGATTTGACAATTTTTTTATGACCAGATGCCATGACGTCAACCCTCGTCAGTGTAACTATAACATGAGAAGGCCATGCCATAGTACCTACCAGTTGGCAAGTAGACAGACCTACCTTTTGGATATACAGTTTAAACCCATACAATCAACGAGCATCCTCCAAGTTCCCCTAGTCTATAAATAGTCTAGACTAAGAGGTAAGATGATACGATTTGCTATTGGGAAGTGTATTCATCTATCTATATGACACATTAGCCAAAGCATTCTTGATCTAAATACCGAAAAGTACTACTTGGTATCTCTTGTCCATCAATATGAACCCCTCTCATTTATAATCTTTGGTTGAAGTTACATTTCATATACTTGTTTTTGTCCTATAAATTTTAATGCCCTTACATTTCAACCTCTCCAGTATTTTAGAACCTTACCCTTCTCTATTGCCATCAACCAGCAGAATATCATCAACAAACACCATATGCCATAGAAGCTCATTATGAATATGCCTAGTATTTTTTCATAAAGTCAATGACTTAATGATGATCCTTGGCTAGTCACTTGTGATGAAAAGTAGTGTGGTATCTCCTTCGGTGGTCTGCATGGTAGTAGTAATTCAATCATACATATCCTCCAATGGTCTGCAAGGTATCTTCTCCAACACACACCACACAAAAATACCATCTCCCTAGTTCTCTTCATATTTCGAAGTCAATAAAAATCGTAGATAGACCCCCTTTCTCTCTAAACCATACCAATAGTAATGGAAGGGATGTAGGGAACCTAGGACTAATTGTAGGCAAAGGAATTTTATACTTGAAGTTCTCTCATGCCAATTAATATGTAATTAACTATAATTTGTTTGAGTGAGAGCATTATCGATTTTCTTTGGTCATGCACTATTATAGTATTATAGGAATATAATAACCTGGAAATTTAGTAACGGAAAAAGTACTATTTATGGTAGGGTTGGCCAGAATTAGTTGAGCGCTGAGTGCTAACATGAGGATCAAATCCACACTCAAGGAATTTGCAAAATTTAAGAAGTATGCCTAGAGGAAAAAAAAAAAGTTCAGAAAAACAATTTAACAGTAAGCTGCGGCAATAGCTAAAATCTCACAGAAGAAACACCATGAAGCCTAAATTTAACTTCATTAAAATTCTACCACTCAATTTCCTGAAACAAAGATTCTTTATGTAAGATTTCTAAAACAACGTTTAAGATAACATGCCTTGTCTTTATGATTATCACGTCGCAGGACGGGCAGTCGCTCCAAAAAAAACCTAGAATGCTTTCCACATCTGGCCTGCATCTCCTACTTATAGTCTCTCCAGTTTCCCTATTTTTGAACTCGATCTCATGATTTGACCGTTGAATCCCTATGACCTTTCTGTCAAGAGAATATCGGATGGATATAACTGGCCCTTCATTTATTGAATCAGAATTGGGAGGTTCAAGTCGTGTATGATTATCGATTTTCCATGATAAAACCTGGAAGGAAAAGAAGAAGAAAAAAAACAGATCCTATATAGATAACTGCCTTCATCTGCAGATACCTTTAAGTAACTAACATTGACATTATCAACGTCACATTATCAACGTCTACCTGACCAGATGTTGGGGAAAGAAGTAACTTATTCCCGTCATCATAATAGAGTCCTTGTGTTTCAGGAATGTTGCATCGCAGAGGTGGATGTTGAATATAAACGTGAGAGAGAGCATCTGAACCACCTAAACTTGCCCGTGGTTGATCTCTACATAAGTTTCCAACCATTGCTTTGTCGTCTCGTCTTTCAGCTTCGCTCATGAAGCTTGGCAATTTTAGTATATACTTCTTATGTAGTTAGATAAAGAATAATCTGCAATCAACAGTAGTGAAAAGAAAACAGTGAAGAGATGACAGAATGCAAAACGTGTAATATATAAAACAAAATAAATCATAACAAACCTAAATGTTGTGGATCTTTAAAATATGACAATAGATCCCTATAACACTTGCAGCCTTTTTAATCACCCTTACACCTTTTTGACCTTTTGGAGCAAAAGAAATAATTGATATCAATTAGTGCTAAGAGGGTGAAAGATAACATCGGTATTCTAGAAATATATTGTTACTGCATCAAAGGCTACATAAATACCGTATTCTTCAAGCATGCTCGTAGTGCAAGGAATTCTTTTGAGCACATGTCACGTTCTATTTCAGGAACCTTACTTGTTATGCATCTCCCATAATCTTTTGCCTGCAGAACTACAAGGAAAGATAATTTAAACTGATGTATAGAAAACTGGAAAATCCGTCCACAAAGCACATTGTTAGTGGAAGGAAATGCAAAGTCATCTTATCAAGTTTGGAAATTTTCCAATCCTCTATTCTAAGTTTCGGAATAAAAGATATAATATGATAAGTGCGCATCTTTTTCCCTTTTTTGTTTAAATATGGTGAGAAAGAGTGTTAACATTTATTAAATCTTGATGAGCCTTATAATAGAGAACATGACCAACATATACACATATATGAGAAAGATCGAGATTTCAAAGCCATCATCAAAGTAATGTCTATTACAACAATATTCAGGTCTAACTTTGTTGAAAGTAGGTAGCTGTTGTTTCCTAGGTGGACCATTTTTTATGTTAGAAAGATCACATAAGGTTTGGTAAAATCACTCTAATACTTATATTAAGTGTCAGAGCACGCCACTACCTCCTGAATTACTACTTCAAGAAATAACTTAAAATTTTGAAATGCTGTTTAGATTTCTAATTTTTCTGTGCAACTAGGGACTGCAGATGAGTTTCAATAATTAAAGTATTAAACTCTACCTTATTAATATACATATGTGAAGAAATGTTTCTGTTCAAATTTTCCAACCCAAAATTTTCGTTTGTTAGTGGCCAGCACTAATATTGTTGCTTCCTTCGTACGACTTGCCATCTTCCAACGTCTTTTCTGTTTACTTCTCATCTCTCTCCCTTCCTCTGTTTTTTTATGCGATCTATGTTGGGGTTTTACCAAGATATCCACGTACTCTTGTTTTGAAAGATTTTAATGAGAAATTATATTGTTTATACTTGAAATTAAGGATTTCAAAGAGGATTCATGTAAATCTTGGCCAATATTGATACTTTATGTAGTTTTGGATCAGGTTGGTTCAAACCTGATATGATACGCCATCAGTAGCGTCCGAGGTTTAAAACTTTGGTCAAAAGTGCCAATGTACCTGGCAAGTAGCACCATTAATAATCTAAAGACTACACAGCCTGTTACAAAGTCCAAACCCATTTATGATATTGGTGATACGCTCACCTTGGCCTCTCTATCTACAGGTTCTATACTAGTAGTTTTTTATAGATGTTTGATACTTCTGATTTTAGTTTTTGGGCATGTGTCATCTCTACAAAATTACAAAGTAGTCGTATCCTACCAAGTCGAGCATTATGAATTTTATAACCCTCAATTGGTTCATCATGATGTACGGGAAATTCCACGTTACGTCAAATTGAACTTTGTTGCTTCATTTGTACCTACCAGGTTTATATTCAACGAGTCTGAAGGTGGAGATTTCACTACTCCCGGATACTCCCAACATTTTGCAGTATGAATCTTAGAGCAATTATTGTAATGAACTGCAGAGAAACATCAGATTTAAGATTTTCTTCATTAAGGATGGTGATATCTTTCAAAATTTATGTGCTAACGTTCTCAAGCAAAATACAGTACATTTAGGTCGTCCAATATCCGACATGAAATTTCCACAACAATCATGATGGATACGAGTTACCCATACCTGTTGCTTAAAAGGGACCAAAAACATGGTTGAGAGATTTGGCATGGTCATGCTCCTGGCAAACATAACTGACATAAAAAGTAATATTCTTTGTAGTGGATCGTTTCTATAAATCTGTGTAACCTAATTACTATCCAAAACATCCATTAAAATGTACTAGTAAAACATAATATATGAAGTATGTATATGGATATGTTATATATAACCTACTCATACCATACCATACATGTATCCTAACTATTCTAAAATATGTCGCGTTTCAAATTTGCAGTGTCCATATCCATATATGATTCCTTGTCCGTGAGTGACTATGCAACCTAGAAGATCAGTATTTACTGAATGTTGCCAGTTCGGTTAATGTTAAACATGTTCTCAAGGTTGCATGTTGGGCTGTGAAAGGGTCTGGTTCAGGTCGGATTCGTGTAAAACCCGCACCCAACCCAAAAATATTTTGGATGTAAATTATGCACCCAAGTCCGACAAAAAATTCATCAGGTTCTAAAAGATCGGGTCAAATTGACACTGTATAAGAAATGAAGGTATTGGATGACGAAAACCTGACCCTGGCCATAAAATATTTCGGTTGAACCTGAACCGAAATTGATCCTGATTCTCTTTTTACAACCAAATTATGTTTTCTATTAAAACATCGGGTTCGGTTAACGGTTTATCAGTTACCACCGTCATGCTAGGAATTTGACACCAACATAGTGGGGTGGCATTAGGTCGACAACCAATCATAAAAACTTTGTCAATTCTTTAATTGAGCTTTCTTATGATCCAAACCCAGGACAGGCCCACCATAGGCTGAGGGCGGGCAGTCGCGCCCCATAAGTTTTCGGTTCCTTATGGACGTCTTTGTTTGTCCTACTATTAACTTCATTTCTTTGAAACTTCAGCACCAAAATAAGTAGGAGTATTGAAACTTTAATACTCATTAGCTGCATTATATTGTTTTTTAATAAATTCTACATAATGTCCCCTTAAATTGTAAATCAATGACCACGGGCCGGATATAAGTCATCAGGAATACTTCACCGTGGGTATATTTTCTAAATCAATTCCATTCTTCCACCATTAACAGCAACAAATTAAGAACAAAAACATAACATACAAAAATCTCAACTATCCCAAAAAATTTGCACAAATAAGGATCAAAAGTCGAAAACTTTGCGACCTGGGAAGAACAATTCAACAATACACGCTTAAGCAAAGACGCGGGCTTCTTCTCCTTCATCAAGAATCTGCAACAAGAAATCAAAATAGAATTACTGGGAAAATCACTTACAGTCCTAATTTTAGGGTTTGTGAGCATAAAAATTCCTCTCTTAATTCTTTAAGTTTTGGGAAGAAAAAAATGGAGATGTAAGTCACCTTTCGGATTAAGAAACCGAGATTGGGAACAACAGACTTTGACGACTAAATTTATGTAGCAGCAGGCAACCTACCGGTCCAACCGGGTGGTACTTCGGCCGGTTGGGCTGAACCGACCCGATGTGATCGCAAGTTCGGATTAAAGGACTTTGTTGGGCCGAGTCCAACGCAATCCGTTTATTAAATGGGTTTTAGATAGGTCATCCCGTTTACACCCAAACATGAATACACAAGTTCGAAAAGAAAAGAAATTGACTTACCCCCCACTTGATTTAACAAAATTCAAGGTGCGTCCCTGTAAAAATGTACAGTATTCTCCACTTTGGACGGAATTCGTCAAAAAAAAATTGGACCAAAATACTCCTGCCTTCTTTCCTCTTTCCTCTCACCCACCCTCCCACCTCCCCTCCCGCGGCCACCGCCCCCGCCCCCGCTCCCCCCCCCCTCCCCATCTCCGTTGCTTCCACCGCGGCCACCGCCCCCCCCTGTCGTGCGGCCACTGCCCCTCCCTGCCTCCGCCGCCGCTGCTGCTGCTGCTGTCACCGCTGCCGCTACTGCCGCTGCGGGGAGGAGGGGAGCGGAGGCGGAGGCGGTGGCGGGGAGGGGGGGAGCGAGGCGGGGAGGGGGGGAGCGGAGGCTGTTGGCCGCAGGGGAGGGAGGGTGAGAGGATGAGAAGAAAAAGGAAGAAGACAAGGATATTTTGGTAAAAAAAAAAAAAATGACGGAAACCGTCCAAAATGGAGGGTACTGTACATTTTTGCAAAACTGTGGGATGCACATTGAATTAGGATAAATCAAGTTTTTTTTTTTTTTGGGGGGGGGGGGGGGGGGGGGGGGGCGGTTTAAAAAAAAAATTCAAAAAAAAAAAAGACGTAGGTTTAGAATTTTTTTTATATCCATAAGTTTAAAGCATCACAATTTAATAAGGTAAACTATTATAATCAAAATCAAGAATTATACATTATCCTACTAATTTTGTACCATAGAGCAAGATATTTAGATATCTAAGTACTTTCCGCTAATGAAAAAGATTTTTAAAATACGTTAATTGTATACAGTTATGCAAATGTATATACTAAAGGTAGATGCAGCATTCTGTCACCAAATTTAAAGTGTCCTAGTAGCCAAGTTGCCAGTCAGATGGTTCGAATGGTTCGACATTTGACTACATTATGCACTAGTTTAGTTTGATTACCATTTAAAATTGATTGTTGTCATTTTTTTGTTGGCAACTTGACTCAAAATGAAAAATAAACTATGTTTGGTTTATGCTATTATTCATTTTGGCTATAAAAAAATGGTCGCAAATGACAAAAACCGGTCTTCGGAGAGGCATTGTTTATCATTACAAATTGAACTTTTTTCATATCAAATGTAAACCAAATTTGTCTTGTATTAAAATGTGTGTCACATGAACTTGAATCTAAATCCGAAAAGCTTATAGGATTTGGGTCCAGATCATAACTAATCCGAACTAAAAAGATTAACAAGATTTGGATTCAATATAATTTATATTTTTATAGAAGAATAGACATATTTGATACAACATCAGATGGAAATAACATATCCACTCCCCAAAGGTTCCTTCTCAGACCTTCAAAATATTTACCAATATTAAAGAGGGGCAAGATTTTGATGAATCGGAATTGTCCAAATATTTTATAAGTGGTTTTTTGCAACCTATTCAGAATTAATGCTCATAAACAGAAGTTAGTGTCGAAGGGAGCAATCAATTGGCTAATCTTTTTCCCTGCCAAACAACCCCCTTCCCCTAACCGAAAAATAAAATCCAAATTATAAAGAGGATCACAACATATTAGAGCATGTCCAACCCTACCGTGAGTTTAAAAAAATGGTTGCCGTAAAGGAATGACAAGCTTCTTTTTTAAAAGTAGCAATGCAAATGTAAAATAAAGTATAGAGTTAATAGGGCAAGGACAATGTAAAATTTGTTGTCTAGATCTAGACAATGCACTTCACAATAATTTTATGTCCACGTCATCAATTGTGAATTAAAAAGTTTATAAAAAAAAAAATAGAAGAGTAGAAGTTGTCTTGGAAGTTGTAGAAAAATATTTTGTATGTCTTCTCAAAACTTTTGTATTGGAGAAGTCTTTTCAAATTTATTATCTTTTGTGAATATAATCTTGCCACATATAGAATACATTGTCTTGTATCTCTTGCCATCTAAGAATCACAACTAGGGCTGGACATACGGTTTCAGGACCCGCGGTTCCGATCCGGTCCGAACCGTATATTGGTCAAACGGGCCGGGTCCTAAATTTTGTAATTTAAACGGGACGGGACGGGTCGTGTCATATAAACGGTTCGGGGTGGGTCATAATCTGAAAAACAAACGGACCTCGGCCCGTTTGTAGGGGTAAATTAGAAAATTTACTTAAAATTCCTAAACTCAAAAGTAAAAACCCAACAAAGTTACTGCTACCGAACCCAAAATTTTCTTAAAATTCATATAACACTACAGTCTACAGGTACAGGTGGTTTTTTTTTTACAGTTTTTTGCCTATTTCTACAATTTTTAAATTTTGTACACTTTGGTATAAGACCTGTTTGGACCCGCAGGTTTTGGTGGATTGGATCTGTTTTAAACGGGTCGGGTCCGATTTCAAAAAAATTGACCCGTCCCGTTCCGTCCCGTCCTGCCAAAGAACGGATCCGATTCGGATCCACAAAAATTGACCCCGGTCCGACCCCTGCCCAGCCCTAATCACAACACAAAAACAAGATAATAGAGTTGAAAATGCTCTTAGCACACGAATTAAAACAAACAAGAAAGACTCGAGCCAAGATGTTATTTATTTGTATCTTAGCTATCTAAATAATATTGTACATTATTAGTGGCGTCCAACTTCTACCAGAAGTTTTAGCACAATTTCCAAACGGATAATCACCACTAACAAAAATCAGTCCCAGACTCCCACGACAAGTCTACGTAACCAACTCTCACTACCGAAAGCAGCAATAGAGAGGCTTAAAACCATTCAAATGACTAGTCTAGAACAATGTTTTAAAAACTGGACCGGAGTTGACCCGGCCAAGACACTGAGTCGGATTAAACGGGTTCAACCAATTAGTTCAACCAGTAGTTCAACCAGTGAATTAATCTAAATTGTCCAAATTTAATCTCTTATAGACACTATTTTTTATAAAAATATCAGTTTTTTACAAAACACTGAGTCAATACTGAACGGACCGAAAAAAAACTACCGGTTCAACCGGACGGTCTGGTCCGGTTTTAAAACATTGGTCTAGACCATACGTAAATTCTCACATAATTAAAAAATAATAATTCTTCCAACTATCATAATATGTACATAATTTTTTTCTTCTAAAATCCTTCTAAATAAAACACTATATGTACAATCCTCGTGTACAAAAAAGATTTAATTGTAACTTGATACTCTTAACTATACCAATTTTTAACTTGATACTCTAAACTTTTTTTTGTAATAACTTGATATCTTGGATTTTTTTGGACAAAAATATCCTTGTCTTCACCACATCACCCCCCCCCCCCCCCCTCCCGCGCCCCCCCTCCTGCCAAATATCCTTGTCTTCACCACATCACCCCCCCCCCCTCTCCCGCGCCCCCTCCTGCCACACAGCCCGTCCACCCTCCTGCACCTCTACAGCCCCCCACCCCTGCTGCCCTGGCCCTGGCCCGCCCCCCCTGCCGGTTGCACCCCTCTCTCTTTGTGGTGCCGCCAACGCCAGCGCAGCGGGAGAGAGGGGGGCGGTGGTGCAGTCGGCATGGGAGGAGCGGGGGTGGGACGGGACGGGAATAGTAGGGTGGTGGGGGTGGCCGGAGAAGGGGGGGTCGAAGGGCACGGGAATGGTCCGGGGGGGGGGGGGGTGAAACCCGTAAAATTTTATTTTTATTTAATTGTATAATTTGTTGCTAAATTAATTATTATCATTTTAGGAAAACCATATTTTTAGAAAAATTAATAATTCTAGAATTTTAGTGTTGGACAGACCCGTCCCGAATCCATCTCGAACCCAAGTTCAATTTTTCTGAAATAAATTTTGAAGTCCTTTAGTGTATATATATATATATATATATATATATATATATATATATATATATATATATATATATATATATATATATATATATATATATAATTTTTCATAAATTAAAAAACAAAACAATTTCTTTTTCCTTAAATTTTCATTAACTCTTTAAACACTCTCTCTCTTTCCTTTAACCATCAGTAAAGGAAAAAAATTTCCTTTCCCCTTCCAAACCGCTCGGCCGACCCCCTCGGCTCCCAAACCGCCACCACCTTCCGACTCCTCTTTTCCTCTTCCGAAACCCCCAAAATCCTTCCTATAAAACCCCTCTCAACCCCTTCATCTCTCCACCACTCTCCCAAGCCCTAGCCCAAGCACTACCCGAGCCCGACGCCAACCCAGGCCCTCCGGCCAGCGCTCCTCTCGGCTGACCGAGCGGCTCCCGCCGTTGTGCTTCCCCGAGCCACCCGCGGTCATCCCGACCGCCGGCCGTCCCCCTGCGGCGCCTGTCCTGCGCGGCTTCCCCGCAGCCGACCTCCCGAGCGGCCCCGATCTGCTGTCCCGTATCCCGATCCGCTGTCCAGCATCTCCGTGAGCGATTCCAGCGCTGTTTGGACTCGATCCGCTGCTATCCGCGTTCCGTTTCCACTGTCTGCGGATAATTTTCCTTCTTTATTCATCTGAGAGCTCTAGCCGAGCACCCCAGGTATCTTCCGTGTCCCTGTGTCCCTCCTATTGGTGTCGATGATGACATGGTCCCCGATCCCGCTATGGGAATCGGATCGATTCGTGGATTCGGATTTTCCGAACTCCCTTTCGGAATGATTCTGTAGATTTGATTTGGCTTTGTGATTTCTGTGGTTATTAGAAATTTTTGAGTTAAGTTCGGATTTTTCCGAAATATGGTTCTGTGACCATTTTCTTCTTAGTATTTGGTTATGTGGTTTTTCGAATCTCAATCCGGGTTTTCCGAATTTTGTTTCGGATACGTTCTGAAGCTTTTGGTTATATTTTATGATTTATAATCTATGGGTTGGGATTGTATTTGTGTTGTTTGGCATTTTTCTAGGATTGGGTTGTCCCAATTGTAGAGGAGGTGCTGCCCAAATTTTTGGGAAATATATTAAAGTTTTGAATACAAAATTATTTTCAAATACCGGCTTTTGTGAAACGAAATTACAACTTGATTGTTGGTTTTAAATATGAATTTTTGTATCATTTTCGGACGACGACCATATCGGTTCATGGGCCCTAACTAAATGCAAACGAAACCGGCCATTACGGACGTTGAGGCATAAGCTAGAGTGCAACATGATATTTTTGGACCAAGTCTGAGACCTCTTTTCATAAAATATATTTTATTATAATTTCTTTTAGAACATATTACTGCTCTTGGTATTTTGGGTGCAGTGCCTCGGCCTGCTGAATGGACCGCTTCCCGGCATTCAGAACTCACCAACAGAAAAATTTCTAAATTAATTTATGTAATAAATTGTAAGGGCATAAGCCCAGTTTCTATTTTCTTTTTTGAGACCTTGTTATGTGTAGTATAGATTTTTCCTTTTCTTTTCTGGATTGTTGGGTTGTAGGTAAACGCGTTAATAATAAAATGAATATTTATTTTAATATATAAAATTAATAAGAGTTTTCTCACATTAAATAAAATAAGATTTCAAGTTTGTAACTTAGACAATTCCATATTTTCTCATTAAAAGAAAAATCTAATATATATATATATATATATATTACAAAATTCAAAATTTTGCCAAATAGTTGGAAAATGCGAATTTTTCCAATAAAATGTTAACTTGACTTTTATTTCGTAAATTATTAATCAGTAAATCGACTTTTACCTCGTTAAATAATTAATTGTAGTTCGTAATGATAATGTATTCCGGTAGAATAATTTTAACAACATAAAACTTGGCTAGGATCAAATTTTAGAGATTGTAACTAGCACACCTAGATATGGTTTCCTCATTGATGCTAAGTCAGGATTCTCAACTGTAGGATTTCGAGGACGAGTCTGATTTCTTTTTCGGAACCGACTTTCCAATCCACTCATAAACCAAGGCAAGTACGGTTATGTTTATATTTTTAATTTAATTATTAATTGTAATATTGCAAGATTAAACCACATTACTACACGGAACTCTCTCCTAGAGTATTGATTGTTATTGATTGTGGGATTGGGGGAGTAGTGTAGTATTCTATGACCAATACCTTCATATTGCATAATTGTGCTAGCCTACTCCTTTTTCTCACGAGGATAAGCCGTATCGTATCACTAGGATACTATTGTACAACCAAGCCGGTCATAAGCATTACATACTCAAATCATATTGTTTTCAATTGTGGAAAATTGCTGAAAAATATTGTTCAAGTATTTCAAACTGTTTAAAATTGCAAATTTCAAATTATTAGTTGAATTGTTAGATTTTCATAATTGTACTTTGCTCTTTTCCTGACTGAATTCTCCACTCCCAATAGGTTCCATTGATGAAGCTGAGCTATTGATTAATAGCTATTACGACCCTAAGCTCTACCCAGCTGTGCTGCCAGAGTCCCAATCAGACGATGTGGATATCGAGGCTGATGAGCTGACTATCTAGATAGATGCTATATTCTATTTCTAGTTTCTTTATGTTGAAGTGAAGACAATCTATTTCAGTATTTATGTCAGTTGTATTTTTTTCTGTGTTGAACAAACAAGTTTTGAATATTCGTAATTTTAGAAGTTGTGACAAATATATTATGTTGTTGTGATTACCTGCAATTGGATACAACTTACTGCCGCCGTCTCACAACGGTGCAGGCTGGACATGTTCCGATTCGACCCCAACAATTTGGGACCGGGCCGTGACATATTTTTAGTGGTGGCCCATGCAGGTATGATCAACAACTTAGGTAAACATATCTAGAAATATTTAGAACACTAGAACTTTAATTTGTCACAATATAGGACCGAAATATATTATAAATAAATATTTTTGTTTGTTATAGACTGGTATGCGACCTTGCTTATGTTTTACAATCCTAAACCTCCAGAGTATGGCCACAGACAAGACCAACACTGCAGGCGATGGGTTGTCATCACCTGATCACACCCCACCTCATCAACCAAGTCTGGATCCTACACCTCGGCAGCTGACCGATCGTCCCCATAATGCACCAGCACCCCGTAGATTTTATACTACAACTCAAATGTTAGATCCTACATCTTTCCGGACTGAACAGCAAGCTCCTGCGGAAGTGCCCGATCCAGCTGTCCCACCAGTGCCCGTGAACCCCACCGATCTCGTAGGTCTGCTACGAGGAGTGCTTGAGGCACAGAGAACTCAAGCTGAAGCTCATCGCGAATAGACAGCGATTATGAGAGAAGGCATGGAGAATGTCCACAATATGGCTATGGCTGCACTGGAGAGAGGATAAGCAGCCCAATCTGAACCAAGGCCTGCTAAAGTCGACGATATTATAAAATTCAAGAAGCTGGGCCCTCGACCTTTCAAAGGAACCGAGGAAATTATTTATGTTGATGAATGGCTCGACAGATGGAGCGTCTCCTCAGAGTTGCTCGAATTCCTGATGACCTTCAAGTTGAAGCTGTGGGACTCCAACTGCTAGATGTAGCAAGCACCTGGTATCGGAATGAACCCCGACTCCAGGACAGACAGCTTAACTGGAACACCTTCAAGTGGTTGTTCCGCAGGAAGTTCTTCCCAACATCAGAGTTGCGGAAGATGGAAAGACAGTTCCAGAATCTGAAGCAAGGGAACATGACGGTTGGTGAATATGCGGCAGAGTTTGGTCAGCTTAGTCGCTTTGCCAAGAACTTGGTTGCTGATCCCGTCGATCGTGCTGAAAAATTCAGGTATGGACTGAGGGAAGAAATTCGCACTCCTGTGATCGCAGGCGACGTCAAGACATATGAGAGAATTTTAATACGAGCTCAGGATATAGAGAAGAGTCAGTCTGCTCGTTCAAAGAGGGAATATTCTGGAACTAGCAACTTCCAGAATAACCAGAAGAGGCCCAATCATAACAATAACAACATGCCTTCTCACCACTACCACCAGCACCATCAGGCGAGGACCAATGACAGAGCGCCTCAGAAGCAGATTCCTGTCTGCGATTTCTGCAAGAGGCCCGGACATCAGGCGAACATCTGCAGGAAAAGGCTAGGACACTACCTAGTTCGTGGGTCTGCCACCCACCAAGTGAGGGACTGCCCCACGACATTCAATCGGACCGGAACTACACAGCAGAAGGCTCCTCTATCCGCTCAGCAACAACAGTTTGGACAACACCAACAGAAGACTGGGTGAGCTTTTGCCCTAACAGCAGATGAGCAAGAGCCAGAGCAGGAACCTACCGCTGATGTCATCACAGGTTCCATTTATGTGCATTCACATCCTGCTTTAGCATTATTTGATTCGGGTGCTTCACACAATTTTATAGCAACAAAATTCATCTCTGCACACCACCTAGTTACAGGATTTAGCAAGAATATGTGTAGAGTTATGATTGGTGGTGGACCCATACCCATCACTGAGACCTGTAACTGTCCTATAACTATCTCAGGACACAATTTCTTAGCACCCTTACTTGTGATGCCCTTACCTAACTATGATGTAGTCCTAGGAATGGACTGGTTAAGTAAGCAGCATGCGCTGATAGATTGTCACAGAGGATGTATAGTCTTCAGCCCACCTGGAGAGCCGGAGTTTGAAATCTCTCGAGCTCCGGAAGATATGGAGGGTATTATTTACTCCTCTATCACCGAAGAATCTGGACCTCATCATCCTATCATAGCAGAATTCATGGACGTCTTCCCTGATAGTCTTCCAGGATTACCCCCAGATCGAGATGTAGAATTCAACATCGACCTAGTTCCCGGCTCTGCCCCTATTTCTCGAGGATGCTACAGAGTCAACCCTAAGGAGGCCAAGGAAATGAAGGACCAGATCAATGAGCTGAAGGCCCTTGGATTTATCAGAGATGGAGCTTCACCCTGGGGAGCACCTGTCTTGTTCGTACCCAAGAAGGATGGGACTGTGCGGATGTGCATCGACTACCGGGCGCTGAACAACATCACCATCAAGAACAAGTACCCTCTGTCCCGGATCGATGACCTGTTTGATCAACTAAGTAGAGCTAAGGTGTTCTCGAAGATAGACCTTCGATCTGGCTACCATCAAATCAAGGTCAGGAAGGAGGATATTTCAAAGACGGCGTTCAACACCAAATATGGTCAGTATAAATTTTTGGTCATGCCGTTTGGATTGACGAATGCCCCTGCAATATTCATGAACCTTATGAACAAAGTCTTCCATGAATATCTGGATCAGTTTGTTGTTGTCTTCATCGATGACATTCTGATCTACTCGAATATCGAAGAAGAGCATGAAGAGCACTTGAGAAAAGTTCTGGAAACCTTAAGGAAGGAGAAGCTCTATGGTAAGCTATCTAAATGTGAATTCTTCTTAGACAAGGTGGATTTTCTGGGCCGTGTTGTCACAGGAGAAGGAATTTCGGTGGATCTAAAGAAGATAGCTGCTATTGAGAAGTGGAGTACACCAAGTTCAGTTGCTGAAATCAGAAGTTTCTTGGGCTTAGCTGGCTACTACCGAAAATTTGTGAAGGACTTCGCCAGGATTGTTGAGCCGATGACGAAGCTCACAAGGAAGAATGAAGAATTTGTGTGGACTGAAGCTTGCCAGTCAGCATTTGAGGAACTGAAGAAGAGACTTACAACGGCACCGATACTTGCGCTACCCGCTGTCACGTCCCGAGTCAACAAACCGTTCCTTCCCGGTGTTACTTTGCCGATTCGATCGTCCTCGCTAAGGCGTGATGTCGCACGAGCCTGGAGTTGCGCTCGTGCAAGGCAAGATGACAAGTTCTCAAATGGTTATCTTTTGATTTTGATATAAATACGCCAAGTCGAAACTTCACAAATCACATCAGAATATAAGACGCAGTATAGGAAGATAGAAATACTTTTCATTCATAGCTTGCAATGAAGTGCAAGTCGTAATTTACATTGGATGCCGTTGCGGCTACATTGATTGAAAACATAAGGAAATACATTCGACAAGTTGCCTGAACTAACGCTTGCCGTCCCGTACATTCGCCCCTTTATACATAAGCCGTCGACTTGAATTGGCTTCAAAATACTTCAGCATAGGAAGAGCTTCAAAATGCCTCTCCGTATTTCAGCTCCAGTTTAGTTGAGCGTACCCGTCGCACCTGGAGAAATTGGGGAAATGGGATTAGCACACTTGCTAAGTGGACGAGACGAACCCACTCGTCTAAACCGACTCTGATTGTTATGGTAGGCATGCTTTAGAGTTGTCTTTCTATTAGAACTAAATGAATTCAGTTCATATTCGATAGTCATCTTTGCGTAATAAAGCATATAGTGAACCATAGCAGTTTATCATATTTTTTACCACGGCCGTGCTCGTCCCTGCATAAAAATAGAGATAATATTTACACCTGCATAAGACAATAGGTGAGCATGCTACTATCTTATATGCGGTCATTGATGTTACACATCACGTGGGACTATCTCAACGGCATTTCGGCCCGCTCAGTCTAGGTTGCAAGCCTGACTGACGGTCCCGCAATGCATATCAGTGCCGAAGCACGATTATTCATTCCCCCTAGGTCGATTCGATTCCGATGCCCCGGATATCGATTCGAGGAAAAATATCAACTTGTGCACAAGCTGTCCATGACCATGTGTGAGCCCCTCATTTTCAAGTTACTAATTTTAAACTAAATTTTTGTATATATATTTTGTTGGCATTTCATTTACTTTGAATATAACCACTATTTGTATTGCTATAAATTATAGATGATTAAATCATCACAATTTTTCTAGATTATTATAAATCATAATTCTTTTTTTTCTATTTTATTATTAAATTGGTTGTAGGAGAAAATTTAGATTTTATTCATATAGTATTATTAGTGATAGAGCATAACAGTAAGTTACAATATTAATTATCTTACTATGCAATTTTGGGCTAAACAAAGAAATGATATATATATACAGCCGACCCCCAAACATATGGACCTCCATACTTAGAGTGTTAACCCAAAACCTCACATGCTAATGTTTTTCTCCCGCTCTATACGTACTTTGTCCACTGCAACCTTTAGTTGTTGCAGGCATGCCTAGTAGCCAGCCTGTCGATCAACTGAACCACCCCAACCCTTCATTCCAAACCCAACACCCCACCCTCTTTCAAAGAGTCCTAACGGCTACTTCCATTTGAATTCGGGTGGGCGGTTATACACCCAAACTCGAGTTTCTCTACCTACTGTACATCCGATTTGTACTGTAGCACAGAGTTGCAGAAGAACTCTCCTTGACCAGCTCGTCCAAAACCCTAAGTCCCCCTTCTCCTATTTATATTCTCAAACTTCTCTTCCATTCCCCACGAGAAAACCTAGCCGCCTCCATTGGGTTACCTATCTCGAACCCAGTCGAGATCACCCACCACTATTCTCTTAGTTCGTCGACGTTGCGGCGAGCCGGGGCCGGCGTGCGAGCTACCACGGCGGACGTCCCCAGCGTCCCCGACGTGTGAGCAGGACTTCGACATCCTCATCGGCGAACACCCGGCGTCTTCTCGGCTCATCGAGATTGTTGCGAGCCTTCTTCCCCCGTTTTCTGTGAGCTTCCTTCCCTCTTTTAAAACACTCCTTGAAATATTTCGATAAATCTTTAGATCAATCTTGCTGTTAGCCGCTTGCTTTAAGAACTGGCAGACTTTTAGCATGAATAGTGAATGTGTGTGTATGTTTCCATATACGTTCATGGCAGTGGCCTTCCGATTGTGATGAACCTTTAGGAAACTTTCATTGTGATGAAGGAAGGAGAGGTATGGAAGTTTTTAAAGGGGACATTGGTCTGTTACATATGGCCGACCATGTAGGGGTGAACGAGAATAGTAAGAGTAATATGGGGTATGCTACTAATCTATGGGGAGAAAGGAAACACTGTTGGCTATGACTGCAAATCGTTGCCATGCATGCAGTTGCTGTTGTCCCTTCTATTTTGATTTTTTTTTATGTTGGATGCAATAGTAAGGTGCATGTTGGCCTTAATGGTAAGGGGTTCATGTTCCTCCTATCTCAGCCCATCAAGTTTTCCTTGGCATACTGTCATATAGGAGATTTTTAAGGAAACTGTGTGTCCAGTGTGATAGGACAACTAGGTTGAGTGACCTAGAGAAGAATATCATAGTATAGGGTCCAAGTTGGCAAGGAGAATATAGGAAGAAATGAAGGTGTAGTATTGATCATGCAAACTTGAGTGATAGGAAGGAGTTTAAATTGTTAACCCCCATTTTTGCTGATCGTGGGTGTATATGGAAGCCCCTAACAGATTAATAATTAGCAAATAAGTGAATGACTATCATGTGTATAAACTTTTTTTGAGGAAGAAAGGTAAGAATATGAAGATAGTTAATTAGATCTGCTGTCCATATATTTACAAAAGTGAGCAACAGCACAATTTGTTGAGTGTGGCGCTGATTGGAGGAGGGGTCTTGGGTTCGAATCCCCAGAGATTGTAAGATGAAAATATTTTAGATTTTTGGGTGGATGGTCCTTTTGAGGTTTTTCTGTGTATCCTTTTAGGAGCTTGCTACTATTGCAGAAGGTGATAATGAATAAGGGATTTATTCCAACAGTTGTAGGCTTTAGCTCAGTTGGTTGAGGACTATGGTGTTCTGAAGAAGGTCTTAGTTTCGAATCCTGAAGGAGAATTTTCTTTTTATTCTATTTTTCTCTCTTTTGAATGGTAACACTAGTTGATTGTTCTCTGTTGCCTACCCATATTAGATTTTTTTTTTAGTTCTTTCCCTTGTAGACAACTATTCTTTTATTATGCCAATCAAACCTTAATGCATTTTAGCCAATAATTAGGAGCATTGCCATAAGTAACTCTTGTATCTATTAATTAATTAGTTCATAAATTATTCTATAGGATCTGCGGATACTTTGGACTCTACGGACTTGGACATTGGACCAACTGTTCCTCTTCAGCGACCGGGACCAGGCAAGTGTTCCTTACCATACTTGTACTTCAGTTACATTATTAAATTCTTGAATTTTATTTGTGTGTATTTTATTACAACACCTAGGGCCGTGTTCGGTACTTCGCGTCCGAATCACATTCGGGTGCCGATGGACGTTAGCGCCATCGGGTATCGATATTAGATATCCACATTTTGCGTTACCGCGACAATTCGTTACGGTACACATTCAGACTCTAGGACATGTTCATGGTTACTTATACTGTCGGATTCTCGTACTTGATTTATGTCTTGCTATACAGAAATCCAGGATTGATTCTAGGACGATGACTTGTGATCCTTATACTGCACTTACTAGTATGACTCGATGTTCTAGTTAGAGGATCCGACCGAGCGTCTCGTGGATATGATTCGCAAGGTCACATGGGAGGGAAGAACATACACCGTGCGCTTGGGCTACTTTCCCACATATAGTATGTCGTTGTCTCATTCCAGAGCTTCGGGGATTTCATAGTTTACCTCAGTCCTTACCGGACTGTGGTGTATTCATAGTTGCCGGAGTGCCTATCAGGTCTCCGGGGTACACCTTGACAGCCCGCGTGTTCGAGTGATGTTCTTAAATTGCATTAGCATTCTAGTTGGTTATGTTAGATCCACCCCTTACAGTTACATTCTACTTTCTTATATGTATCTACACTGTTGTACTTTTGACTTGCATATTATGTACCTTGTTACGTCCCGCAGAGGACCTGGTTTTCTCTCCAGATTTAGACGAGGATTATACAGAGGTCTACGGATCCGGACTTGACACGGGAGCAGTTCCAGAGGACGAAGTTTATCTAGCAGAGTAGCTTATTCCAGTGGTAGAGCTCTTCTTGATCTGTCTTCATTATCTAGTTAGTCTGTTGGCAGATCTAGTTATCTTCCTGTTTACTTCATTCAGCATTGTATCTGCGGGATTGTTTCCGCAAGACTCTTTTCTTTCAGTATTTGTATTATTATTACTTCGGACTTGTTAGCTTTCACATTGTGATTTTATTCAGATTATTCACTATGTGTTTCATGATCATACTTGTGGATGAGATTAGTTATTTGTGATCGTCTGGGCATTTACTTTTTATTTACTGCACGTTCAGCTTAAGTGCTACTCAACTGATTCCATTAAATTGGGTTAATCATTGGAAGCGGTACTCGCTGGCCTTGACACGTAGCTCGGTTCTATATCTTTGGAACTGGGGCGTGACACCATGCCAATGCGTGAACAGTTTAACATATGCAACAGTTTTGTATAGCACGGACAGTATTGAACGGCATTATCATTTCCTCCAACTTATGCAACGATTCATTTTTTCCCAAGTCGTACTCCCGATTTAGCATCCCGTAGGCACCAAATTGTTCGAGGCATCATAACCCACGATCGACGTTTCATAATATTTTGCAGCACGTAAAATAGTCTATCTTTTTACTAGAACCTTAAACTTTCTGGTTTATGTGATAGACTTTTATTTTCAGAGTGAATTTCTCTAAATCGATACGTTTTCCCGAGTTCTTCGACTTAGTGGATTGGCATGCAATTAACTTGGCATCGTTCGATTTGAATGAATTCGAAGCAAGGAATAAGTTTGCGGGACAGAGTAAAAAAGAAGGGAACGAATCACCCACCGATTACTTTGCTTCGTGCGGGTCGTCGAAGCGCTACGCAACGTCAATCCTTAGTTACGCGAGCTCCTGCGATGGCACCAACACTTTGTTAGATTTTCTTCTTTTCTCCTTGCATCGAAATTTGTAATTGCATCCATGAAAACGACGCGAAAGCACTTCAATCAAGCCCAGCGGCAAAGCTCCAAGAAAACCATACAGCGGTCTGGTCCCATCGAAGGAACTCTTATAGAGAGCTCACTCGCCGAGACGCAGCCCGCTGCATCTAGGACTTATTCCAACAGAAGTCGTTCCATTAGTTGGATCGATTCTCGTAACTTTCGTCCAAATTGATTTGAATCGATGCCGCAAGGCGTTAACGTTTACCAAGCTTTGCGATCGAGTCAGATGGCCATCTAAGTTTCCGGCCGATCTGACTCGGCGCAAGCATATTATGAAGTTTCGTCGTCTGTCGAAAGCGGGGCGCTACATAATATACCACTAAGAAAAAGTTTCGTCCCGAAACTTAAGAACAAGGGTCTGACCTTAATTTAGACGAACAACGCAGGGTACTTCTCTTTCATCTCTGCCTCCATCTCCCACGTCGACTCCTCGACTGTATGGTTCCGCCAAAGCACGCGGACCAAGGACATCGATCGATTTCGCAGCACCTTCTCCTTGCGGTCCAAAATTTGAATAGGCTCCTCCGAGTAAGACAAGTCAGTACGTAGCTCCAACTGATCGAAGCTAACCACATGACTTGGATCGTGCACGTATTTTCGAAGTTGTAAAATGTAGAAAACATCGTGCACATCAGCTAAGGTAGGAGGTAGTGCGATCTGATAAGCAACCGTCGCAACTCGCTCAATGATCTCGAAGGGGCCTACAAATCTCGGGCTCAACTTGCCTTTAACGCCGAACCGCATCACACCGTGCATGGGCGTTACTTTCAGAAACACATGGTCCCCGACCAAGAACTCTAGCGGACATCGACGAAGATCTGCGTAGCTCTTTTGTCGACTTTGCGCGATGCGGAGTCTACCTCGAATCAAGCGGACCTTTTCGACGGCCTGCTCCACCAGTTCCGGTCCAAACACTTGTCGCTCTCCGACTTCATCCCAGCATATCGGCGAACGGCACTTCCTCCCGTAGAGCGCTTCGTATGGAGCCATCTGAATGCTCGATTGATAGCTGTTGTTATACGTAAACTCCGCAAGCGGCAAATACGTATCCCAACTAGTCTTTAGGTCGATCGCACACAGACGCAACATATCTTCTAAGATCTGATTGACCCTCTCCGTCTGACCGTCTGTTTAGGGATGGTACGCCGAACTAAAGTTCAGTTTGGTCCCCATCGCCGCTTGGAGGCTCGTCCAGAAACGTGATAGGAATCGCCCGTCTCTGTCCGAAATTATTGAGGCCGGTACCCCGTGCAGTCGAACAATCTCATCGATGTAGATTTGTGCTAACCGATCGACGCTCCATCCTACTTTGATTGCAATGAAGTGAGCCGACTTGGTCAATCTATCAACAATGACCCAAATCGCATTATTCTCCTGCGACATCTTCGGAAATTCTACAATGAAATCCATCGAGATGTTGTCCCACTTCCACTCGGGAATGTCGATGTTCTGCAGTTCTCCGCCTGGCCTTTGGTGCTCCGCCTTCACCTGCTGACACGCCATGCATTGCGATACGAACGTAGCCACGTCTTTCTTCATGCCGTGCCACCAAAAGTTTGTGTGCAAGTCCTTGTACATCTTGGTGCTTCCAGGATGTAACAAGTACTTCGCATAATGCGCCTCCGTCAGAATTTCTTTTCTGAGTTCGGCAGTTTCAGGAATGCAGAGCCTTCCCTTTAGTCGCATCGTCCGTCTCCGTCTTCCGCAAAGTCAGTCGTCCTTCCCGTTGAAATCAGCTCGCGCATTTTCTTCAGGAATGAGTCGTCCTCCTGTGCGATCTTTATCTTGCTAAGCAGACTCGATCCTAACTTCAGTTGGGCTAGGTGCAGGTGTCGATACTCAATTCCGATTTTGATACCCATCGCTTCAAGGTCTCGTTGTATCTCCTTGTTTATGGCCAGTGTTCCCATAAACATTCTGCTGAGTGCGTCGGCCACCACGTTTCCCTTGCCCGGTGTATACTCGATCGTTAGCTCGTAATATTTTATGAGTTTGAGCCAACGTCGCTGTCGTAGGTTGAGTTCCCGTTGCGTAAATAAGTATTTCAGGCTTTTGTGATCTGTGTAGATTCTGCATGCCACACCATAGAGGTAGTGCCGCCATAACTTCAACGCAAAGACGATCGTCGCTAATTCTAGGTCGTGTGTCGGGTAGTTTTTCTCATGCTGCTTCAACTGCCGTAAAGCATAGGAGATGACTTTGTCTCTCTGTATGAGTACGCGCCTAAGGCCAGTTCCCGACGCGTCGCTGAATATCTGAAAGCCTTCTGGACCGTCTGGAAGTGTAAGAATTGGAGCTGAGACAAGCCGTTGCTTCAACTCTTGGAAGCTGGATTCATAGTCGTCGCTCCATTCAAATACTATTCCCTTCTGGGTGAGACGAGTCAGAGGCGACGCTAGCTTTGAAAAGCTTCGCACAAATCGACGGTAGTAGCCCGCTAAGCCAAGGAAACTCCGAATGTCGCTAGCCGAGGCAGGTCGTTTCCAATCCACCACCGCATCAATCTTCTTTGGGTCCACCGCGACACCTTCGGCAGAGATTACGTGCCCGAGGAATGTCATGCTACTCATCCAGAACTCGCACTTACTCTGCTTGGCGTACAATTTGTTTTCACGCAGAATCTGCAGTACCGTCTTCAAATGTTCTGCATGTTCTTCACGATTCTTTGAGTAGATAAGGATATCGTCGATGAATACGACTACAAATTTATCTATTTGAGGTCGGAAGACTCGGTTCATCAGATCCATGAACGCGGCTGGGGAATTCGTCAAACCGAACGGCATGACGAGAAATTCGTAATGACCATATCGAGTGCGGAAGGCAGACTTCGATATGTCGTCGGACTTGATCTTCAATTGATGATAGCCTGAACGAAGATCGATTTTTGAAAATATTGCCGCGCCTTGCAGTTGGTCAAACAAGTCGTCGATTCGCGGCAAAGGATACTTGTTCCGCACGGTCGCCTTGTTGAGTTCACGATAGTCGATGCATAGCCGCATCGACCCATCCTTCTTCTTCACGAATAATACGGGAGCACCCCACGGAGAGACGCTAGGGCGAATAAATCCACGGTCTAGCAACTCTTGTAATTGTACCTTCATCTCCTTCAGTTCTGCTGGAGCCATTCGGTAAGGCGCCTTGGATATCGGCCGTGTATCCGGAAAGGTGTCGATGCTAAATTCAATTTCTCGATCCAACGGCATCCCGGGCATCTCGTCAGGAAAAACGTCAAAAAATTTGCCACAACATCAGTCTGCGTGTTTGTATTATCCTTCCGCGTGTCTCGAACTGATGCCAAGTATCCCGTGCAGCCGGAACGCAGCATACGCCTTGCCGAGATTGCCGACACCATCATTGCCGCCTTCGAGACCGTACCGCACGAATATGAGAACTCTGTCTCGCCAGGAAGACGAAACACTACTCTCTTCTCCGCACACTCGATCGTTGCACGACAAGCGCCCAACCAATCCATGCCCAGGATTATATCGTAATCTTTGATGTCTAGTACGACGGCATCCAAGGATAGATACCTTCATCCGATGCAAATGTGGCCATCCCTACAAATAAAGTTCGCAGGCATATCGACTCCCGACGGAGTGCTAACGCTAATATTTATATCTAGTGATTGCATGGTTATTTTATTTTCTTTCGCAAAATCAACAGATATAAGCTATGCGTCGCACCCGAATCGAATAATACTTGAGCAGGTATATCTTTGTAGAGTAATATACCTGTTACAACCATATCGGACGCAAGCGTCTCGTCCCGAGTTAAGGCATAAACTCGGCCTTGAGCTCCGTGGCGTTGGTTCTGATGGTTGACGGACACCGCATTCGCGCCTTGCAGTATCGACGCTTTATGCGGATTCGGGAGTGGGTTGTGTTGATTCGGACCTTTGTGCGGGCAATATGTAACTATATGGCCTACCTCGCCACACTTGTAGCAAGATCTCGTGACGCAGTCGACGGTTCGGTGCCCACGCCTACCGCACCTGGTGCAGTGTTGACTGCCATGGCCTCGATCATCGAATCTGTTCGGACGCTTTGTTATTCCCGATCCCCCGACGCCGGCGTTGTTAGGACGCTTGTTGAAGTGGTTACGGATGCCTCTACTCGACATACGGCCAAAGATGCGCTCACTATCAAGAGCGACATTATAGGATTCACGGTATGTTCGGCACCTTTGATTCATGACGTCCCTTCGCAGTTCGTCATTTAGGCCTTGTTGGAAGCGTTCACACCTGGCTTCCTTGTTGGGCAGGAAGGCACCGGTAAACTTCGCCAACTTTGAGAAGCTCGAATCATAATCGTCGACAGACATATTTCTCTGTCGCAGCGTCATGAACTCGTCTTCTTTTTGTTGACGGACAGCGCGAGGAATGTACTGTTCGAGGAAGGCTTGCTTGAATATTTTCCAGGAAATCGTGGCGTCTGTATCGACTTTATAGATTTCCTGCTTTTTAGTGGCCTACCAGTCGTACGCCCTCAGTTGCAGCTGTAACGCCGCACAAGTCACCCGCTGGGACCCTTCAATGCTAAGTAGATTAAACAGGTCCTCCATCTCCGCGAGCCATCCCACGATCATATCAGGCTCCGCTCGGCCGTTGAACTTTGGTGGATTCATCTTACGGAACTCCTTTGCCTTGAACAAGGAAGAAGAATCTATCATTTGCGGTTGAGTCTCTTTTTCCTCGTTTTCTTCTTGGTCGCCTTGCTTTTCCTCGGGCTCTTCGTCCGTCGTCTTGGTATTGTCCGCCATTCTGCTCACTATCTGAGTCAGGGCATTCATCTGTTTCTGTTGCGCCTCGAATTGGGCTTTGAATTGTGTCTGAAGCTGCTGCTGCTGTAGTTCCATCAACTGTAGCATCTTCTGCATAGTCGTCTCGCTAGGCTCAGTGCTTTTTGTGCTCGACGTACTATCTACAGTTTAGGTTGGGGCGGGATTGTTTCTTTTCTTAGTCATTCCTACAAAACATAGTAAACCCGTTAGTATTTTTCAAAATATCTACGGGCTTACCTGTATGGAACTTTTATTTCACGCAGCATGTCGACAAGCATTCAATCGAGCCATCGTAAAGGACATTCCAACAATGAAACATCTTTCGAAAATCCGAGAAAACATAACTGTGCTTTAATACCAATTTGTCACGCCCCGAGTCGACAAACCGTTCGTCCCCGGTGTTACTTTGCCGATTCGATCGTCCTCGCTAAGGCGTGATGCCGCACGAGCCTGGAGTTGCGCTCGTGCAAGACAAGATGACAAGTTCTCAAATGGTTATCTTTTGATTTTGATATAAATACGCCAAGTCGAAACTTCACAAATCACATCAGAATATAAGACGCAGTATAGGAAGATAGAAATGCTTTTCATTCATAGCTTGCAACGAAGTGCAAGTCGTAATTTACATTGGATGTCGTTGCGGCTACATTGATTGAAAACATAAGGAAATACATTCGACAAGTTGCCTGAACTAACGCTTGCCGTCCCATACATTCGTCCCTTTATACATAAGTCGTCGACTTGAATTGGCTTCAAAATACTTCAGCATAGGAAGAGCTTCAAAACGCCTCTCCGTACTTCAGCTCTAGGAGCACGCCCGTCGCACCTGGGGAAATTAGGGGAATGGGATTAGCACACTTGCTAAGTGGACAAGACGAACCCACTCGTCTAAACCGACTCCGATTGTTATGGTAGGCATGCTTTAGAGTTATCTTTCTATTAGAACTAAATGAATTCAGTTCATATTCGATAGCCATCTTTGCGTAATAAAGCATACAGTGAACCATAGCAGTTTATCATATTTCTTACCACGGCCGTGCTCGTCCCTGCATAAAAACAGAGATAATATTTACACCTGCATAAGACAATAGGTGAGCATGCTACTATCTTATATGCGGTCATTGATGTTACACATCACGTGGGACTATCTCAATGGCATTTCGGCCCGCTCAGTCTAGGTTGCAAGCCTGACTGACGGTCCCGCAATGCATCAGTGCCGAAGCACGATTATTCATTCCCCCTAGGTCGATTCGATTCCGATGCCCCGGATATCGATTCGAAGAAAAATATCAACTTGTGCACAAGCTGTCCATGACCATGCCAATGCGTGAACAGTTTAACATATGCAACAATTTTGTATAGCACGGACAGTATTGAACGACATTATCATTTCCCCCAACTTATGCAACGATTCATTTTTCCCCAAGTCGTACTCTCGATTTAGCGTCCCGTAGGCACCAAATTGTCCGAGGCATCATAACCCACGATTGACGTTTCATAATATTTTACAGCACGTAAAATAGTCTATCTTTTTACTAGAACCTTAAATTTTCTGGTTTATGTGATAGACTTGTATTTTCAGAGTGAATTTCTCTAAATCGATACGTTTTCCCGAGTTCTTGGACTTAGTGGATTGGCATGCAATTAACTTGGCATCGTTCGATTTGAATGAATTCGAAGCAAGGAATAAGTTTGCGGGACAGAGTAGAGAAGAAGGGGCCGAATCACCCACCGATTACTTTGCTTCGTGCGGGGCGTCGAAGCGCTACGCAACGTCAATCATTAGTTACGCGAGCTCCTGCAATGGCACCAACACTTTGTTAGATTTCCTTCTTTTTCCCTTGCATCGAAATTTGTAATCGCATCCATGAAAACGACGCGAAGGCACTTCAATCAAGCCCAGCGGCAAAGCTCCAATAAAACCATACAGCGGTCCGGTCCCGTCGAAGGGACTCTTATAGAGAGATCACTCGCCGAGACTGTAACGACCCGCTCCGCCCTAGCGGAACGCCGATTCCAAACGGCAAGTGCAACGACTCAAACGAGCCGTCGACCCGAAGAATTGCCTCGACCCGATGAAGTAACAATGCAAATCGATGCAAGGCTTGCATTGGCCCGACAAGATGAATCCAGACTTAGACTATCGAAGGCGCGCTCGGAGGATCGCTCGGCCGATGCGAACATCGCTAAGGTGGGTGGCTCCGATGAACCCGTCTGTGCTTAGCCTAGACACATAACAATGCGGACACTATCACGAGAATCGCTAGGCGACAACACCATGCATGTTAATAAATGATTCAACGCACCTAGCTAAGGGAATAATCCTATCTTGCATGCTTGTTTAGAACATGGAAAAGAACTCGGCAATTATAGAAACGCTCGCACCACGCTCTACGCTCGTGCTACGGCACAAGCTCACGTTCATGTCCCTTATACGTTCAAACAATGAAACAATGAATGGTTTACAACAATGAAACGGAAAGACTATCAACATAGTCGCTCCGAGTAGAGTTTAGCAACATTGAAAGGCTATGGGACCGATGGGTCGCCAGGGCGACTCCCACACTGGGAGTTGCGTAATGCATGAATGAATGAATCAACGAATGAATGAACAAACACATGAATGACTCTATGAACATACGAACAAGTGAAAGAATAACATGAAAAGAAAGAATACATGAAAGATAAGACGCTAGCGACAGGTGTGACGGGCACGTGCAACGGGGCTCGCTACCCGCGCTGTACGGACGCCAACCTGGTCGTTAACGCATTATGGCATGAAAAAATAAGACATGGAAGACGCTAGCGACAGGTATGACGGGCACGTGCAACGGGGCTTGCTACCCGCGCTGTACGGACGCCAACCTGGTCGTTAACGCATTATGGCTAAGGGTTAGCCTACGGCTCGAAGATAGCCGCTAAGTTAAAATGACAAGACAATACGAAATGGTCGTGGACAAACGGCACGGACGATGGGGGGGAATACCGTGGCCGTCGTGTGGAAGGATTCTGCGGCACGGGCGTTGGGGGGGTAAACCGTGGCCGGCCTAGGCAGAATCAACGGCGCTTACGGGCTGCTTGGGTGCGGGCTTGGGCACCAAGAGACGTAAGTAGAAGGGTATATTCAAGAGACTTAACGGGGTGTACCAGCCATCACCCTACGCTAAGTTGAGAATTGCCACAGGGGAATGTCCTAAATGGCTTGTAAAGCCAGCGACCCGTGCATGTAGATTAAGTGGACTATGCTGGTGGCAATCCACGTGCAAGTTCTTGCATTGAAATCAAAGTAGTCTAAGTTAAATGAACAAGTGTCTCCTGAACATGCTTGAAAAGTAACATCCTGAACATGAACGTGCTCGAAATGTAACATGCCTGAACATGCTTGAAATATACCACCCCGAACATGCTTGAAATGTGCCTCTTGAACATGCTCGAAACGTAACACTAGAACATGCCCACGACGTGCTAGAATCCCGAGACATGGACACACACTTGATATTGAATGCGTGCATGAATCGTGTTATGTTATTATTCATGAATCGTGGTTTAACTTGGTTTACCTTGAACAGGGAAGGCCGGACGGTAAGTATGGGTAAGTCGTACATGTATTTCCATGCGACACTCGAGTTCGGTAACACGAGATAGGCTATGCAATATGCCATGAAATTGATCCTAAGGCAAGATTAGAAAGACAATGAATGATAGAGATGCACAAAAGATTATAGAACGTGTTTGGTAATGATGGCATTGTGGGCGAGCCAGCCTCCCCACCAGTGCATAACAATGTACTGATAACCCCACAGTATGCTTGCAGGATAGCAGGAGACGCCGGCGGGTGCGGAGCTTCCGTCGAACGTGTCAAGGCGCGGAGCCAACTCTGGGGCCTTGGAACGTTGCAAGAAGCTGAAGCACCCTATACAGGACATAATGTATCGGAACATCGCCATGTATCCTTCCATGTTGTAAGCCATTTGGCACGCCTTTTATGTTTCAGAGAGAGAGAGAGCTTGAGCGACTTGTAATATCGGCCTAGCGCCGCTTGTAAACTTGTTGAATATCAATAAAGAATTTGGTTTCGCTTCAATTGTGTTCATTTATATTCCGCTGCAAATGGGGACACTCTGTGCGACTCTGTGGCCTAGAACTCAAATCGGCCGTTTCTGGACTTGGCCTTGCACGGGCGCAACCTAGGCCCGTGCGGCATCACGCCTTAGCGAGGACGATCGCTCCTACGGGAGCGGGGCGTGACAGTTTGGTATCAGAGCACGGCTTCACGTCCTTGGACTTCATTTCGATTTTCTCAGTTTTGAAAGCTCGTTTGATACAAAAGAAGTATGCGCTCTCTCTCATTGTGCCTTGGGATGTTCCATACAATAAGTCTAATATTTTCAAAAGCTCGTACGATTACTCGGTTGGACGGGATCAATAGACGAAGGCCTTTGTACCGAACCCCGACAGACTTGAGTCGAAGGAAGACTAAATTGCTAGAAGTTAGCAAACACAAGGCTCGCTTGAATAACTTTACGCTAACAATGTCGAACTATGTTAGACTTGACTCGATAGAGAACATATGTTAAGTTAACCTGTAGCGTGCATGCCTGACTAGTCTTGCATCGACCTAGCAAGTGAGCGTGCAAATTCAAATATAGTCCGCACGAGATGGTTATGCGGCACAACTTAGTCCGTGTGTCGTGCACCTTGACTTCTGGTGCAATCGAGTTGCGAGCGATATCAAGTACCGCTCGGTCGGGAACGGAGATACACTTAGAGTGTATATCGATAGGAATGCTATCAACTAACGCTTAGGCGTACGCGAATGATTGACTTGGATTTTGAGGACTCGTGTGAACGACTTAGTACGTCGAGACGACGTAAGCGAGTACGCTAGAGATTCGTCGAACGAATCTGAAGGATATCTTAGTGCATGGTGCGAACGTGATTGAGGATTAGACCGTATGGCTTGAACCCGAGTGGTGTATATGATAGGTTCGAAGAAGAATAAGAATGAGTGTCGACGACTAGACGAGTGGCTCGAATCCGAGTGGTGTATGGATGTTCTTAGAAATCATTCGAACGAAACTTGAGGATTACGAAACACAACGAGTACGTCGGCGAGGCAATGCGATCGCGCAAAGCCTTAGAACGCGTCACGCTTATTTGATCGTGACTTCGTGTGTCCCGAACGAGATATCGTTCGGACAACTTGTGAATGGGTAACGCGTGTTAGAAATGATTCGAAACGATGGATAAAAATAGATGGTCTTGATCGAGGAAACTTAGAGGAACGTGCGTACGATGTCGAATTGATGCAAATGAAATGTGACTTGAGTTTTGAATAACGATCTTGAAACGAGCTTTGAGGAAAAGCGACTGAACTTGATCTTGAGTATCGGGAGAAATGGTAGAATATCCAACTCGGACAACGGCATCGTCGCATGACTCGAAATTGGTTGCAAAGGAAGATCGTCAGGTTACGCATATCGTCGATGGTATTGAGGCGTATCAAAGATCGATATGCGATAACTCGGGGGTACTCTGACTCGGCGAATGACGATCGTGCAAATGTCATTGTTCCGTTGGATGCTATACTCGGGGTATTAAAACGTGTCAAGGAAAATATAGACGTGACTCGAGGATTTCTGGTTGAATGAATGACGGTCGGACTGTCGAATTGAAATCTTGACTTGGATGAAATGAAATGCTTGGATTTACTTCGACGATAACCCCAACGTCGACATTCTTGTCTTATGCGAGCGCAACTCCAGCCTCGCACATGCGTCGCGCCGATTAGGGCGATCACTCCGCGTGAGCGCTGGTATGGTGATTCATCCAGCGGGGGTGATCAAACTTGCACGGCGTGGCAATACGATTGCTTCGACTTGTGGTTTGACGCGAAGATGACTTGAGAATGATTCGGTGTGCTTGAATGATGAAGTTTGAGGATTGAGTAGGTCCAATCCGCGTATCGAGAATGAATCAGTCTAGACGTAAGCAAGAGTTACGCCCCGATGAGAATGATTATTCCGCGAGAGCGTTGCATGGTGATTCATGAACCACCGTGGATAATCGGACTCGCGTGAGATTGGGGCGCAACGTATTGTCAAGCTAGATGAACTCGTGATCGAATACATGAATTGGAAAGAATGGATATAAGTGAAGTATGTGATCAGAATGAATTCGGATATACGCGGCGAATGCCTTGACGAGAATAGGTGATCGTGCTCGATGTTTAGAAATCTGAGTGACGCGAGCTTGGGTAGAAAATCCCGTACTATCGACTTTGGTTTGACCCTAGGATTGGGGTCAGTGTTGGCATTATTGTTGGGGAACTATGATTCCAATCCTGACATTGACTTAGCCTCGAAAAGATGGCCTAGCGGTTAGGCGAGACGCCCCTGTTTCATGTGTTAGCAATCAAAAGATTGATCTTGAGAATTGGCATGGATGGATAGCATGAATCACGAATGTAGGAAACCCTGCTCACGAGACTTGGCTGACATGCATATATTTCAGGGACGCTTGAGTATGTGCACGATGCGACTCGAGTGAGAATGACAAACTCACTATCCTGCGGCTTGGCTGAATGCATGTATTTTGGGGACGCTTGGAATGCGTGCACGATCCAACCAAGTGATACATTGAGTTCTAGCACGACTTGGGGAGTGAACGAGTATAGTGAACGTGAAATCGTGCTAGTAAAAGTTGGTATAACGAGGTGAAGCATTGATAGGAAGATATGCTCGACGATAGTGCAATATGTGGTCTTAAATTCGATGAAAATTTCCTAGACTTGGTCGACCCCGTTAAGTAGAAATCATACTGATTTCGTGGACACGAACGCTTGAAAAGCGAATCGGGCCATCTCGATGACCGAGATAAACGAAAGTGAATTTGCCTTAGCCTGCGACCCTCGCATTTGACGAATTACAATGTGTCTCGTGTAGCCATTCCAGTTCCATGACATGTCGAAATGGCAACCAAGACGAAGAAATACTCGAATTGAATAAGTACAATCAACTCTAAAATGAATGAAAGGCTATTCGATAAAATCGACCCAACGCGTGCGACACGGGACTTAGAAAGATATCAAGTATGGTTCGATGTCGTCGAACGATAGGACCGCTCGATGAAATTGTCTAAGGAACACGAAAACACGAGTTAAGAAATGGTAGGATGACCTGCACTCAGAAAGTCTCGAGGACGAGACTTATTTTGAGTGGTGTATTATGTAACGACCCGCTCCGCCCTAGCGGAACGTCGATTCCAAACGGCAAGTGCAACGACTCAAACGAGCCGTCGACCCGAAGAATTGCCTCGACCCGATGAAGTAACAATGCAAATCGATGCAAGGCTTGCATTGGCCCGACAAGATGAATCCAGACTTAGACTATCGAAGGCGCGCTCGGAGGATCGCTCGGCCGATGCGAACATCGCTAAGGTGGGTGGCTCCGATGAACCCGTCTGTGCTTAGCCTAGACACATAACAATGCGGACACTATCACGAGAATCGCTAGGCGACAACACCATGCATGTTAATAAATGATTCAACGCACCTAGCTAAGGGAATAATCCTATCTTGCATGCTTGTTTAGAACATGGAAAAGAACTCGGCAATTATAGAAATGCTCGCACCACGCTCTACGCTCGTGCTACGGCACAAGCTCACGTTCATGTCCCTTATACGTTCAAACAATGAAACAATGAATGGTTTACAACAATGAAACGGAAAGACTATCAACATAGTCGCTCCGAGTAGAGTTTAGCAACATTGAAAGGCTATGGGACCGATGGGTCGCCAGGGCGACTCCCACACTGGGAGTTGCGTAATGCATGAATGAATGAATCAACGAATGAATGAACAAACACATGAATGACTCTATGAACATACGAACAAGTGAAAGAATAACATGAAAAGAAAGAATACATGAAAGATAAGACGCTAGCGACAGGTGTGACGGGCACGTGCAACGGGGCTCGCTACCCGCGCTGTACGGACGCCAACCTGGTCGTTAACGCATTATGGCATGAAAAAATAAGACATGGAAGACGCTAGCGACAGGTATGACGGGCACGTGCAACGGGGCTTGCTACCCGCGCTGTACGGACGCCAACCTGGTCGTTAACGCATTATGGCTAAGGGTTAGCCTACGGCTCGAAGATAGCCGCTAAGTTAAAATGACAAGACAATACGAAATGGTCGTGGACAAACGGCACGGGCGATGGGGGGGAATACCGTGGCCGTCGTGTGGAAGGATTCTGCGGCACGGGCGTTGGGGGGGTAAACCGTGGCCGGCCTAGGCAGAATCAACGGCGCTTACGGGCTGCTTGGGTGCGGGCTTGGGCACCAAGAGACGTAAGTAGAAGGGTATATTCAAGAGACTTAACGGGGTGTACCAGCCATCACCCTACGCTAAGTTGAGAATTGCCACAGGGGAATGTCCTAAATGGCTTGTAAAGCCAGCGACCCGTGCATGTAGATTAAGTGGACTATGCTGGTGGCAATCCACGTGCAAGTTCTTGCATTGAAATCAAAGTAGTCTAAGTTAAATGAACAAGTGTCTCCTGAACATGCTTGAAAAGTAACATCCTGAACATGAACGTGCTCGAAATGTAACATGCCTGAACATGCTTGAAATATACCACCCCGAACATGCTTGAAATGTGCCTCTTGAACATGCTCGAAACGTAACACTAGAACATGCCCACGACGTGCTAGAATCCCGAGACATGGACACACACTTGATATTGAATGCGTGCATGAATCGTGTTATGTTATTATTCATGAATCGTGGTTTAACTTGGTTTACCTTGAACAGGGAAGGCCGGACGGTAAGTATGGGTAAGTCGTACATGTATTTCCATGCGACACTCGAGTTCGGTAACACGAGATAGGCTATGCAATATGCCATGAAATTGATCCTAAGGCAAGATTAGAAAGACAATGAATGATAGAGATGCACAAAAGATTATAGAACGTGTTTGGTAATGATGGCATTGTGGGCGAGCCAGCCTCCCCACCAGTGCATAACAATGTACTGATAACCCCACAGTATGCTTGCAGGATAGCAGGAGACGCCGGCGGGTGCGGAGCTTCCGTCGAACGTGTCAAGGCGCGGAGCCAACTCTGGGGCCTTGGAACGTTGCAAGAAGCTGAAGCACCCTATACAGGACATAATGTATCGGAACATCGCCATGTATCCTTCCATGTTGTAAGCCATTTGGCACGCCTTTTATGTTTCAGAGAGAGAGAGAGCTTGAGCGACTTGTAATATCGGCCTAGCGCCGCTTGTAAACTTGTTGAATATCAATAAAGAATTTGGTTTCGCTTCAATTGTGTTCATTTATATTCCGCTGCAAATGGGGACACTCTGTGCGACTCTGTGGCCTAGAACTCAAATCGGCCGTTTCTGGACTTGGCCTTGCACGGGCGCAACCTAGGCCCGTGCGGCATCACGCCTTAGCGAGGACGATCGCTCCTACGGGAGCGGGGCGTGACAGAGACGCAGCCCGCTGCATCTAGGACTTATTCCAACAGAAGTCGTTCCATTAGTTGGATCGATTCTCGTAACTTCCGTCCAAATCGATTTGAATCGATGCCGCAAGGCGTTGACGTTTACCAAGCTTAGCGATCGAGTCAGATGGCCATCTAAGTTCCCGGCCGATCTGACTCGGCGCAAGCATATTATGAAGTTCCGTCGCCTATCGAAAGCGGGGCGCTACACCCGCAGGTACCGGCGGTTTCTCAATCTACAGTGATGCTTCTGGTAAAGGATTGGGTTGTGTTCTTCAACAACACGGGAAAGTAATTGCTTACGGCAATTACGGACTCATGAGAAGAACTATCACATGCATGATTTGGAGCTTGCAGCAGTTATTTTTGCACTGAAGCTATGGAAGCATTACCTCTATGGAGAGAGAGTGGAAATATTTATAGACCACAAAAGTCTTAAATATGTTTTCACTCAGAAGGAGCTGAACATGCGACAGAAGAGATGGCTGGAGCTGGTGAAAGATTTCGACATCGACCTGCAGTATCATCTGGGTAAAGCTAATGTGGTTGCAGATGCACTTAGTCGATACCCGATGGCAATATTTTTAACCAAGGAGCGACATTTGCTGGAGGACATAGAGAAGCTTGGACTGGAGATTGTACTTCCTGAAGAGAAAATAAAGAAGTTGGGAAGAGAAGCCATTGTACCAGGAGATGAATCATCAATGATGCAGTTGCAAGTGCGTTCAAGTCTGATGGACAAAGTCAAGGAGACACAATTTCATGACGAGACGCTTTGCAAACTCAGAGATCAAGTGCTGGCATGAACACTTGAAGGATTCTCAATCGCCAGCGACGGAGCATTGAGGCATGGTATGAGGCTTTGCGTACCAACTGGGGAACTGAGGAATGAGCTGATACAAAAAGCGCACCAGTCGCGTATTCCATACATCCAGGAGCTAATAAAATGTATCGGGATATGCGTACTGTAGTGTGGTGGTACAGAATGAAGAAGGACGTATCCAGATTTGTGGCTACATGCTTGATTTGTCAACAAGTGAAAGCCAGTAGACAGAGACCAGCAGGACTGTTGCAACCGCTAGACATTCCGGAGTAGAAATGGGAACACATAACGATGGACTTTGTGTCAGGACTGCCTCGATCCAAGGAGGGAAGGATGCCATTTGGGTTATTGTGGACCGACTGACAAAGTCAGCTCACTTTATCCCCTTCAAGGTTGGTCTATCCACCGAGAAGTTGGCAGCACTGTACATGCAGCACATCTACCGGATTCATGGAGTTTCGGTAAGTATTGTATCTGACAGAGATACCAGATTCACCTCTCACTTCTGGAAGAGCTTGCATAACAGTTTGGAAACACAATTGAAGTTCAGCACCGCCTACCATCCCCAGACTAACGGACAATCGGAGAGAACCATCCAGACGCTAGAAGACATGCTGAGATCTTGCGTCTTGGAATTTGGAGGGTCTTGGGAAGACCATTTGTACTTGGTAGAGTTCCCCTACAACAACAGCTACCAAGCTAGTATCGGTATGACTTCGCTCGAGGCACTCTATGGACGTCGTTGCCACACTCCACTTGCTTGGGACGACGTAGGAGAAAGAGTATTGCTTGGACCTGAGATGGTGACCGATGCAGCAGAGAAGATAAAGGTGATTAGAGACAAGCTCATGATTGCTCAAGACAGACAGAAGCATTGGGCTGATAGCAGTCGTCGACCACTGGAGTTCGAAGCAGGAGATAGTGTCTTCGTCAAGATTTTCCTACTAGAGGAACTATCAGATTTGGCAGAGCAGGAAAGCTGAGCCCCAGGTACATTGGTCCATTCGAAGTTTTGAGCCGAGTCGGAGAAGTAGCGTACAAATTAGCTCTACCAGCTAATCTTGAAGGCGTTCACAACGTCTTCCACGTTTCATAGCTCAGACGCTACATCCCGGATCCGAGCCACATCTTGGACCATTCAGAGCTGGAGATTGGACCCAGCCTCACAGTACCAGAGAAGCCAGTGGCGATTTTAGACAGAGGTGAGAAAAAAACCAGAAACTCTGTGACGCCCATAGTCAGAGTGATGTGGCGGTACAATTCCCCAGGCGAGTCTACCTGGGAGCGAGAAGATGAGATGCGGGAGCAGTATCCATATCTATTTGAGACATGAGGTAATTTCTAACCCTATCTTTTAATTTCGAGGACGAAATTTTTTAAGGAGGGAAGGTTGTAAAAATCGTAAAATTTTATTTTTATTTAATTGTATAATTTTTTGCTAAATTAATTATTATCATTCTAGGAAAATCATATTTTTAGAAAAATTAATAATTCTAGAATTTTAGTGTTGGACCAGACCCGTCCCGAACCCATCTCGAACCCAAGTTCAGTTTTTCCGAAATAAATTTTGAAGTCCTTTAGTGTATATATATATATATATATATATATATATATATATATATATATATATATATATATATATATATATATATATCATTTTTCTTAAATTAAAAACAAAACAATTTCTTTTTCCTTAAATTTTCATTAACTCTTTAAACACTCTCTCTCTTTCCTTTAACCATCAGCAAAGGAAAAATTTTCCTTTCCCCTTCCAAATCGCTCGGCCGACCCCCTCGGCTCCCAAACCGCCACCACCCCCCGACTCCTCTTTTCCTCTTCCGAAACCCCCAAAATCCTTCATATAAAACCCCTCTCAACCTCTTCATCATCTCCACCACTCTCCCAAGCCCTAGCCCAAGCACTAACCGAGCCCGACGCCAACCCAGGCCCTCCGGCCAGCGCTCCTCTCGGCTGACCAGGCGGCTCCCGCCGCCGTGCTTCCCCGAGCCACCCGCGGCCATCCCGGCGGCCGGCCGTCCCCCTGCGACGCCTGTCCTGCGCGGCCTCCCCACCGCCGACCTCCCGAGCGGCCCCGATCTGCTGTCCCGTATCCCGATCCACTGTCCAGCATCTCCGTGAGCGATTCCAGCGCTGTTCGGACTCGATCCGCTGCTATCCGCGTTCCGTTCCCACTGTCTGCGGATAATTTTCCTTATTTATTCATCTGAGAGCTCTAGCCGAGCACCCCAGGTATCTTCCGTGTCCCTGTGTCCCTCCCATTGGTGTCGATGATGACATGGTCCCTGACCCCGCTATGGGAATCGGATCGATTCGTGGATTCGAATTTTTCGAACTCCCTTTCGGAATGATTCTGTAGATTTGATTTGGCTTTGTGATTTCTGTGGTTATTCGGAATTTCCGAGTTAAGTTCGGATTTTTCTGAAATATGGTTCTGTGACCATTTTCTTCTTAGTATTTGGTTCTGTGGTTTTCCGAATCTCAATTCGGGTTTTCCGAATTTTATTTCGGGTACGTTCTGAAGCTTTTGGTTATATTTTATGATTTATAATCTCTGGGTTGGGATTGTATTTGTGTTGTTTGGCATTTTTTCAGGATGGGTTGTCCCAATTATAGAGGAGGTGCTGCCCAAATTTTTGGGAAATATATTAAAGTTTTGAATAAAAAAAATTATTTTCAAATACCGGCTTTTGCGAAACGAAATTACAACTTGATTGTTGGTTTTAAATATGGATTTTTGTATCATTTTCGGGCGACGACCATATCGGTTCATGTGCCCTAGCTAAATGCAAACGAAACCGGCCATTCCGGACGTTGAGGCATAAGCTAGAGTACAACATGATATTTTGGACCAAGTCTGAGACCTCTTTTCATAAAATATATTTTATTATAATTTCTTTTAGAACATATTACTGCTCTTGTTATTTTGGGTGCAGTGCCTCGGTCTGCTGAATGGACCGCTTCCCGGCATTCAGAACTCACAAGCAGAAATTTTTTTAAATTAATTTATGTAATAAATTGTAATGGCAAAAGCCCAGTTTCTATTTTCTTTTCTGAGACCTTGTTATGTGTAGTATAGATTTTTCCTTTTCTCTTCTGGATTGTTGGGTTGTAGGTAAACGCGTTAATAATAAAATGAATATTTATTTTAATATAGAAAATTAATAAGAGTTTTCTCACATTAAATAAAATAAGATTTCAAGTTTGTAACTTAGACAATTTCATGTTTTCTCATTAAAAGAAAAATCTAATTTATATATATATATATTACAAAATACAAAATTTTGCCAAATAGTTGGAAAATGCGAATTTTTCCAATAAAATGTTAACTTAACTTTTATTTCGTAAATTATTAATCAGTAAATCGACTTTTACCTCGTTAAATAATTAATTGTAGTTCGTAATGATAATGTATTCCGGTAGAATAATTTTAACAACATAAAATTTGATTAGGATCAAATTTTAGAGATTGTAACTAGCACACCTAGATATGGTTTTCTCATTGATGCTAAGTCAGGATTCTCAACTGTAGGATTTCGAGGACGAGTCTGAATTCTTTTCTGGAACCGACTTTCCAATCAAGTCGTAAACCAATGCAAGTATGGTTATGTTTATATTTTCAATTTAATTTAATTATTAATTGTAATATTGCAAGATTAAACCACATTGCTACACGAAACTCTCTCCTAGAGTATTGATTGTGGGATTGGGAGAGTAGTGTAGTGTTCTATGACCAATACCTTCATATTGCATAATTGTGCGAGCCTACTTCTTTTTCATACGAGGATAAGCCGTATCGTATCACTAGGATACTATTGTACAACCCAAACCGGTCATAAGCATTACATACTCAAGTCACATTGTTTTCAATTGTGGAAAATTGATGGAAAATATTGTTCAAGTATTTCAAACTGTTTAAAATTGCAAATTTCAAATTATTAGTTGAATTGTTAGATTTTCATAATTGTACTTTGCTCCTTTCCTGACTGGATTCTCCACCCCCAATAGGTTCCATTGATGAAGCTGAGCTATTGATTAATAGCTATTACGACCCTGAGCTCTACCCAGCTGTGCTGCCAGAGTCCCAATCAGACGATGTGGATATCGAGGCTGATGAGCCGACTATCTAGATAGATGTTATATTCCATTTATAGTTTCTTTATGTTGAAGTGAAGACAATCTATTTCAGTATTTATGTCAGTTGTATTTTTCTCTGTGTTGAACAAACAAGTTTTGAATATTCGTAATTTTAGAAGTTGTGACAAATATATTACTGAAAATTGCTGAGAAACCCAATTTCGGGATGGGCTTTTATGAAATGCCCACCCGCTGGATGAGTTTTATGAAATGCCCAGAATTAAGTATTTTTACGTTAAATATTCCAAGATTCCCTTTTAGATGCCACCCGCTGGAAACTGCTATTTTTATAATACCGAAACTACCCCTCCGCGCGAATTGGTCATCTATATGTATTTGAATTCAAAAAACTCAGATCTGGATTGCGATTTTCGTCTTCTTCTTCTTCACGGAAAATCTGAATTCCATTGCTCTCATCTTCAGCAGAGATCGCAAAGATCGTTCGTAGTTCGGTGTGCTTTTCTTCGGTCGAACTCAGATCATCGCTCGTCATCATCATCACCATCATCATCATCTTCATCGACGTCAATTGTGGAGAGAAGATCTTTCTTCTTCTTTTCCATGCTAAATTACACTGAAATGACCATTCTCCGTGCTAAATTACACGGAGAATGACCATTCTCCGTTTTATTTAACACGAAGAATGACCATTCTCCGTGTAAATTTACACGGAGAATGCCATTCTCCGTTTTATTTAAAACGGAGAATGACATTCTCCGTTTTATTTAAAACGGAGAATGCCATTCTCCTGCGTTTTAACACTGAAATGACCATTCTCCGTGCTAAATTACACGGAGAATGACCATTCTCCGTTTTATTTAACACGGAGAACGTCATTCTCCGTTTTATTAAAAACGGAGAATGCCATTCTCATGCGTTTTAACACTGAAATAACCATTCTCCGTGCTAAATTACACGGAGAATGCTATTCTCCGTTTTATTTAACACGGAGAATGGAATTCTCCGTGTTTCTAACACGGAGAATGGTCATTCTCCTGTGTTTTAACACTGGAATGACCATTCTCCGTGATAAACTACACGGAGAATGGCATTCTCCGTGTAAATTAAGACGGAGAATAGTCATTCTCCGTGTAATTTAGCACGGAGAATGGTCATTCTCCGTGTAAATTAAGACGGAGAATGCCATTCTCCGTGTTAGTAACACGGAGAATGACGTGTAAATTAAGACGGAGAATGACATTCTCCGTGTTACTAACACGGAGAATGACCATCCTCATGCGAAATTAACATTTTTCGTGTTCTAACACGGAGAATGATCATTCTCCTGCATTTTATGGTCAGCTGAAACTTTGGAGAGCCATAACTTTTGACTGGGAGGTCGAAACGAGGTCCCGTTTGTCGCAAAATGAGCGTATCGTCGAGGAGACTGAAAGTAACAGCTTCATAGTTAGACGGCCTTCCGAAATTTTAGAATCGCAAAAAAATGATGTTTAGACCTCCGTTTTAGCACTTTTGTCGTTTGTCCCGGTCTTTCCGAAATTTTCCGACGAGTTTTTGAAGATTTTTGAGGAGAAAACCTAGATTCGAAAGTGAGCAGCGTATGGAAGAAGATGAAGTATCGAAACGTTTTTTTTAAGAGCAGTTTCGTGGGTGTTTTCAATAAATTAAAAGGAAGGGCAAAATGGTCATTTGGAACCCGCTTTGGATAAGTTTCTCTAATTCTGGGCACGCGATGAAAGTTTTTTTAGCGGTGGATTTTACATAAAACTTTTTTAGTTTTTGGGCATTTCATAAATCCTCCCACTATGTTGTTGTGATTACCTACAATTGGATACAGCTTACTGCCGCCGTCTCACAACGGTGCAGGCTGGACATGATCCGATTCGACCCAACCATTTTGGACCGGGTCGTGACAGGGGGGGAGGGGACAGGGGGGGAGGGTGGTTGAAGGGCACGGGGATGGTCAAAGGAGGGGGGGGGGGGGGGGGGTGGTTGGTTGGGGGGGGGGGGGGGGGGGGGGGCGTGGTTTAAGGAGAGGAGAGTTGGGATGAGAAGAGAAAGGTATTTTTGTAATTTTTTGGATATCTGATTGAAAATATTAAATAATTGATGGTATCAATTTGTTGAGTAAAATAGTGAAGGGTATGAAGTTACAATTAAGCTTAAAAAAATCATAATTCACTTTAGCTACCTAAACATATATCCAAAATCCTATAAACATATCTATAACAAATACAAATTAAAATATATTCAATATTTAAATCACATTTAAACCAACTACATGACATTATCTAAGCATATATTAAAATTTCTAAATACATATCTATTCAAATTTTAATTAAAATATATCTAAACTATTTTAATATAATTTAAATTTCTATCTATTTTTTTAATAATACCAAAGAAATTTTTTTTTTCTTTTTGGTTCGTGAACTTGACTAATATAGGCAATGGTAGCTGATGTGATTGGTATGGTATGCTTATTTTTTTTTCTTACTAGTAGACAGCTCAAATCAGAAACCGTCAAAATATTTAGATTTGAGATGTTTATAAAGACACATAATTACACTACACTAAGCTGTTTTGGAGGTTTTTTGAGCCAACCAAAAACCAGACTGAAAAAATTTATCAAGCAAGAATTATTTTTTAAACACTTCGTAAACGACCAACTCAAAAACCTCCCAAAACCGATAAAAATACTATTTCGAAGCAGACCCTAACTGACAATTAGAAACAAATTAAAATTCCCAACGGGACCTACTGATGGCAAACCCTAAGAAAAACTGCCAAAAAATCCATCCACAAGAAAGCAGCAGGCGGGTGTTTCCGAAATTTCCAATTGTAAGCCAAGTAGATCTCAAGTTGTACAAGAACCACATGAAAGCAATTTTTTGCATGGCTAAAAATTAAGAACTATTTTGGAGGTTTGTAATTAAGAATTACATGTTTGCTGTTCACACTCAAAAGACTCCCAGTGACTGAAAATCTGGAAGCTAATAAATACAATTAAAGAAAAGAAGGGAAAGGGTGGTGCAATCCTTCTTCCACAATGAGATTGATTTATATGAAGGTTCGTAATTAAGAATTACATGTTTGCTGTTCACACTCAAAGACTCCCAGTGATTCAAAATCTGGAAGCTAATAAATAACTAAGAGGCCAATAACATTTACACTTTAATGGAGCAGTAAATTGAAAGAAAATAAAATCAATGAGACGTCTCGAAAATTGTGCCGCCGGCTCATATGATGTATATGTTTCCTCGATTGTGATGGTGGAAAGAAAATGCTGCCAAACAGAAAAAAAAAGAAGAAAGAAATGGAAATAGATATTAGTCCAATAACCCTAAATTAAAATAAAAATACAAAATAAAATACAAAATAACAAGGGGTTGAAGGGTTGGAGTGAATCTTATGAGGATATACAATGCAAATTTATAGTGGATCATACATTTGAGTCAGGAATCTACTAAACTTTTTTTAGAATACACGGGTTGCAGCTTTGTAAGAAATGATGACGTTATGCAGATCTTAACTGAATGACTACAGCAGAAACATCCCCAAAATATAAAGTATTCAGTATATTGCATGAAACTTTGACGAGAGAATTGCTAAAGTTCGTGGAAAGAAAACATACCAATTGGTATTCAACTGTAGCAGAAACATGGATGAAATGAATAAGGTTCAAGGTCTCGTTGGTTCATACTAGAGGTTTAACATTCACCATCCTTGAGCATCCAGCCATCCTTATTAATGCACAAGCCATTCACAACCTGTAACATGAGAAAGAAATTCATACAAACACAATGCTCAAAGTTAGTCACAAGAGAAATGCTAGGTCAAAATGCAGGTATCACGCCAAAATTTGCACCAAAAAAGATGCTAGTTTCAACCAAGATAGCTTAGGTAGTATAAACCTTCCCTTGTCTTCAGAGAGGCATGATGGCTAATTTGAAAACTAAATAGCTAGCATTTCCCTAATTTACAAGTTGCTATCATAAACTATTTAGCAAGTTGCTACCCTAAACTAGTATAATTAACTGAATACCCTAAACTTTTCCCCAATGCCGAGAAGGTACGTAAGAGAGATGAAAATAGGAAAGGTATCATGGTTAACGACATAAGGTAGCAAATTGCAAATGGGGAAAGTTCAAGGTATTTACTTGCTAATTATAATAGTTCAGGGTAGCAACTTCCAAATTGGGGAAGTTCAGGGTACTTAGTTGCAAATTTTTCGAGCTCCAGCACTCTCTGCACTTCTCTTTCCCACGTGTCCTTGTTTTGTTTTTTCACCTTTTTGGCTTTTCCACCTTTGGTTTTTCTAAGGCTTTTGATTCTAATTTTAGAATAGTTTAATCATTTTGGTTTTCCCCATTTGTTTCTTTGCTGACTTTAAAATGTAATTTATTTTAATCGTTCTTTTGGAGCAATGTTTTTCTTTTACTTATATTTTTTGCTGAGTTTTCACGTATGACATTGTTGTTTGTTAAGACTTTGATACTATGTTATTTGTTAAATTGCTCAATCTATAAGGTTGTTGCTCCTAACTTGAATAGATAATGTTGTTCGGTGGTATGGACATGTGCAACGCACATCAAAAGATGCGGATGAGCCATAATATAGTAGTTAGTGGCGCCACTAGGACTAGAGGTAGGCCTAGAGTTACAGAAGAATGTGGTCTTTGTTAGCGTTAAATTGAAGATGGCTCTTAACAGAAACGAGTGGAAGAACAGGATTCAAACAGCCAACTCCAAAATTTTAGGATAAAGGCATTGTTGTGGTGGTGTTGTTAATTATCGAAGATATTACATTGTTTAACTAATGAATGTATAACAGAAGACAATTTGATTTTCTGAATGTTAGCTGCTAATTGAGAGAGCAAGGTTCAAGTAACAAATCATCATTCTCAAACATTACTGTCACCCCAATGTAGTCTGCTAGTAGCGTCCTTTAGTAGGGTTCAGAAGATGATGTTAGTGTACTTTTTTTGTAACAGGGATGATTGGATCTAACCATTGTGCTCTGGTTATTTACTTTCTTTTAGCAACTAATCCCTTTTATGTATGTTACGAAAACATACTATAAATCTATAGTAGCTGCCAATGATGTAACATATTCATATAGCACTTCACAACTTTCATCAATTTCTTCTAAATATTGCCTATAAAATCATTGGCTTACGCAAATCTAGTTATAATTATGACCTCAACATTAAACATCAATAACTATAGTCATAGTTTAAAGGATTGACATAATTACCTACATAGATATAGATCAAAATCTGAAACTCAAATCAGGTATCAAACTGCCAAAGGTGATCAAAATCAAACTCAGAGAAGCAAAACTGAGTCCTTAAACCTTAGTTAAGAGGTACAGGTGACGGATCTGACATAAGACTAGATTCAGCAGTTGTGAACAACGGGAAAAACAAAAGAGAATCATGAAAGAAGTCAGTTGAAAATATGGGAGGTAGAAAAGGTTTGTTGCAGACTTGCACTGGAATTTAATCTAGGTAGTAGAAAATTCACGCGGCTCATTTCATTATGAATTGAGCATGCGTGTGTCCTACATGCAATAGGACCTAGAAATCCGCAATTGCGTACTTTAACTAGAACGGTGTAATATTTTTTGTACAGATTACTAAAACTTACATTACAAATAAGACAAGAAATGAGAATCACATCAACCACCCGTTCTCCTACCATGTAATAGTGAAATAAACTGAACCGATACCCTCAATACTTTTTTGTTGAAAATAAAAATAAAAGTACATCGAGTGTTGAGCATCCAAATACTATTTATGTCCAATTTTACGTTTAAACTCAAAAGGTTGAGTTTAAACTCCAATCCAAATGCATATATCATACATTTACACTATTTTCTAGATATGTTCTGTTGAGGTTTAGCTTGATATCTAGGATCCATAAAATTATTGTCCATTTTGTTCTTAGTCCAAGATTTTTTATTTTCTAAATTTAATAGGTGAATACATAGCACTGAGTTAGCGTATAGTTTAAACTTGGTGGGTAAGTAGCTTACTTGCATCAGTCAATCCTCATTAAGATATTAGATGCATGCAGATGGTCACCCACGAACTATAAGCAAAACACAAAACAATATGGGTACAACAATGCAAAAGGAAAGAAGTGGAAAAGAAGAATAGGAAAGTGGAGAGAAATCATGCTAAGTTCCTTGTGTTATCGTACTCCCTTACGGGTTATGTTCCTGATATTTAGGGCTGAACCTTCCACATACATCTAATCATACACATGCAGGATGGTCACCCACAAACTATAAGCAAAACACAAAACAATATGGGTACAAAATTGCAAAAGGAAAGAAGTGGAAAAGAAGAATAGGAAAGTGGAGAAAAATCATGCTGTGTTCCTTGTGTTTTTGTACTATCTTACGGGTTTATGTTCCTGTTATTTAGGGCTGAACCTTCCACATACATCTATCTAATCATACCTTAGTATTAGGGCTTTGTGTCTGTAGCAAAGCTAGACCTGTCTATTGTAACCAAACCGATAAAACGAATGTGCATGTGTAACCAGTTGTCGTCTACATCCCAGATAGACCAAATGTTACAGTGGATAAAACTTACACCAACTTATATAAGAATCACAATAAACTGGTGATATCCACAAATTTAAATTCATACAACACATGCGCCTGTATAAGCAAATCAGCATGTGAGTTAAATCACTATTAAAAATCTTACTAACCTGCTTATATTCATCAGCAGAAAAGTTTCTATTTAATGAACTCCGTACAGCTGCCACTATTTGATTGTTTCTCAACTTTGCATTAGGTTTATTTTCCATGAAAAGTTTGATGATCACAGTTCTGCTCAAGAGAAATTCATGTAAGTAGAGAAATATGTGAAGTTTAAAGCCAAACAATAATTATATTTTATATAACCTCAGCGCATGAAGATCTGGATTTCCTGCAGACTTCGAGACATATACACCATGAACATTCTCTGTTATTTGACCTAGAACAGAAATCAGCTCAGGTGGAGGATCAATGCCCCTTCCCTGCAACGCTTGTTTAATAGAACCTAAGCTGCAATATGCATTAGAAATGCTTCATATCAGCAGTGTTCGCAAATCTCAAGAAAAGTTCAAAACTTGGTGAATGAATGAAAATGTTCAGCAATTCACTTCTAAAATATACCCATGCAGCTAAGTGGATAAAATGGCTTATTCTGATGGAAAATAAAACAACCAGGGTGAAGAAAGCACTTAAGTAATGCATCACAATGTCAACTTCGAAGTAAATAAGAATGTTGAATGAGCATGATTCTAGCAGGATTAATAAGCCATGACTAAATCCAGATGTGTCACTACCAAACCTAGATACAATGAGAACTTAGAAGTTCAAGAAGTGTAACCAGTTGAATCGGAAGATGTATCTGAAGGTTGTAAAATATACTCATGCAGCTAAGTGGATAAAATGGCTTATTCTGATGGAAAATAAAACAACCAGGGGGAAAGAAAGCACTTAACTTAAATAATGCATCACAATGTCAACTTCAAAGTAAATAAGAATGTTGAATGAGCATGATTCTAGCAGGGTGAATAAGTCATGACTAAATCCAGATTTGTCACTGCCAAACCTAGATACAATGAGAATGTAGAAGTTCAAGAAGTGTAACTAGTTGAATCAGAAGATGTATCTGAAGGTTGTCAGTTTCCGCTAACTTGTCATGTCATGACTATGAGGGAAAAAAAACTACAATCAAGCATGTTTACAAGTTTTGTAGTCACTACATGACAATCATTCCTTCATAACTTTAGATTAAAAATGACAAATGTACAAGAAGAAAATAAAAGTTTTCATTATTGCAATTAAACCATTCTTAGTTTTACATTTATAGCATCCATGTGAAAAGGGAAGTCCTATTGCTCCTCACCTTCTTACTAAATTGTACATTGTCCCCTAATCCCCTAGCAAAACAATACAAGCATAGTGATGCAAGACAAAACAAATATTGAGGTTATAAAGTAAATTGAGTTCTTTTATTTTCGGAAAGAAATCTAGATCGCCTTGTTAGTTATTTCCCGTTAGCATTCCATTTGTATGTCTATTTTTTAGATTATAAGGACCAGCCAACTCATGTCGACCTGGGTTCCGAACCCAGGATTTCTCTTTCCAATACCAAAGGTCTCAACCATTGGGCTGCCCCTTTTTAGGTGCACATTTTTTATTTGGAAGTTTAATTAGGATAGGGTAAAAGTAACTTAAGACGGAGTGAAATCCTTATTTCTTCTGAACAGGATTCATAAAGACCATATCCAAGGGCAGTCCGTTGCCCCAGCCCAAATAGTTATTTATGTTTCTTCTTTTATTACTTATCTATTAATTTAAGGTTCATATTTACAACTTTTAAAATATAAAATTTGGAAATGCATGAAGCTTGAACTTCACTATGTTAATAGGTCTGGAGTTCACTACACCCTGCAACTATTTCAGACAAACATATATTGATTTAGGAAGTCATGAAAAGAGATCCTAGTGGGCACTACACAGGCCATGGACCTCAGTGTTGTTGGATCATATAGAGTATTAAAAGAATTCCCTTCTAGATTATCTTAGGACAATTATCATCTATACTTTTAAAGTAGCACAAAAGAAATAAAATAAATAGGTAGGGATAAAACTACAATCTACAATTAAATTTATTACATGACAATATGACATACTGGCAAAATAGTCCTAAAAGCTTCAAAATTCATCTATAGTACTCTTTTAAATAATAACAAATGTTGGACTAATGAAATTTCAGGATTGTCTTTATCTCAAGTCTAAAGTAACATTTAGTGAATTCATGTACTAAGTACGTATAAATCTTCTAGACATGTGGACATATAGGCTGAAAGTTATAAGTGAAACCAAGTTTGGCAGTATCTTGATCGTATCGTATTGGTCTTGGCATGTCCTCTTTTTTTCCGGTGAATTCAGTAAAGAAAAAATCAAAGCAAAAGAGAGAAGTATGACAAAACAATATCGAGAATGATTTTATATTCATAATGTGGATAAAATTCCTTATCAACACACCATAATCATTACCATTTGTCAAAGTTGTATACTATAAAAACGTTAATACACCTTAGTATTATAAGTTCAAGTAAACAAACAACAATATCTATTGCCAGTGAACAATTCAACAATGTTGAATATAAACCCATTCAAAACTAGCAGGAAACAACAAATAACATATAAGATTATGCCTAAGGGGATTTAGTCAACGTGCATTTTATAATATAATTCTGATGTGTATTTCAAAATCCAAATCATTGTCATTCTAACAGGATTTTGCAATCTTGTGAATGCCATTTGGATTATGAAATCTTGTTCCGATTGGATTTTTGAAATTCCTTTTGGTTCTGGTTATCTCATATTTTAGACTATTCTAAAACCTCGGACATGAGATGACCGATCATATTTGGGTGATATACATTTGCCAAACTTAAATAAAATTACTAGTGACGCAACTAGAAAATCCATTCAAAATCATAATATTTGGTTATTGTAATAATTGGTTATTTTAAACTATTCTATGGGGATTGAAGATGCTATTTTTTAGAAAGATAAAAGAGACAGACTAACATGTTTTCACTGAATACATCACATCAAAAGATTCAAAACATACCCATTCCCCAAAACAATGAATAAGAACACAGAGGTGATATTAGTAGAGAAAATAAGAATTTAATATCCACAGAGATGACAACAGTATAAGTGGACAATAAAAACCATTATAAATTGCTCTCTTCCTACCACGGCTTTCACCTTCGACTAGAAAAAAAATGTAATATGGGACCTTAGGTAGGAGAGGGCCTCAAACATCTCGACTACAACGACCCTACATCCCTTCTCTTTCTTCTCAGAGCAGTGTATATGTATGGTCCCTGTTGAATCTCATGTCGGGAAGGAGGGTCTGAATCTATTTGGGATAGCCCGAACATTATTTACCAAACTTTTGTGGGGAGGAGGACGAGAGGTTTGGGGGCTTCCAAGATGAGAGACGGGATTCATATTGTCATACTCTTTTCCAAGGAAGAGATGAGAATTGTACATACATACTAAAATGAAAATAGGATGTGAAAGATTTTTAGGATCCTAATATAATGTTATTTATGGTCCAATGAATAAGTTACAAAGATTTGATAGGTTCTCAAAATCCAAATTCTGTCATTTCCACTAATCATAAATTTCAAATCCTACACAATTTCAAATTCAATCATTTGAATTGGGAAAATGCATATTGACTTAACCCCTCTCCGACCCAAGTATGTGGGCCAGCCTTAGTCCATTACGGCCAGCGCACACTCCTTGTACCGCCTCACGCCACTTGAACGTAAATACAAGCACATGCACCCCTCTACCAACTCCAGGACAAAACGAATCATCTGTCTTCCCCTGCCGAGTGTCAGAGGGGCTAGGCATGTACAATCAATTTGACCTCTACCACAGCTGCTCAGATGTACGAATATGCAAGGAGGCTCCGCTGGCGAGGCTCCCGATCCGGACCCTATATATATATATATATATATATATATATATATATATATATAAACTGATATATGTCTTAATTATGTTCTTTGCATTAAGTCAATCAATTCTTGAGGTTTACATCTAAAATTGACTCATTGATGATAGTAACAACTTAAATATCATGGCTTTCTCCTTTACGTCCCTTTGATGCCACCTCAATGCTTTCCCAATCTTCCATAGAGGAAGAACTCATCTCATCTCCACAAACTCTCACGTCTGTGCATTCTCTTCTTGTACTTCTTAGATATCCTCGTGAACTACTTTTATCTAATATTCGCTTTTTCAGTCTCCCTGTGGGCAACTTGAACCTCTATTCTTCTTAATCTTTTTCTTTGTACTTATAAACGTCAACAAATTTCAATTTATTCTTGTCTGAACATTAAGAACCTTTTCCACAAGAATGTCATCAATTTTGTGCTAAACTTTTTGTTCAACTTTAGCTTGATCATATTTTTCTCCTGTTGCTTGTAAGTTCTTAGAAAGTTGACATGGACAAAACTCGAATTTGCATAAGTACTAGGTAGTCACTACAATAATTTTCAGTAGACAATGAGAAAGTCATCTTCCTATCCACTTCAAAAGAATTTCTTTGTAGTTGTTAAGTATTAGTATTATTACCTAATATCTCAATAAGTGTGGACCTATATGTAACATGATATATATATATATATATATATATATATATATATATATATATATATATATATATATGAGTCCAAACACCCTAACCCTAACCCTCCCTAACCGTCTCCCCCCTTTCTCCCTCTCAAACCCTAACCCTAGCCCCCCCCCCCCTCTCCTCTCCCTTTCTCCCTCCGCTGCTGCCATTGTCGGACGCCGCACTGATCTCAATGAGATGAGGACTCAATGAGGGAAGGACTCAACGCCAACAACTATATGTTATGGCATACCTAGCTTACTTCGTCCGGATGCAGATTCTGTACGGTCTAAGATTATTGCTGGGACTGAGGTTCCAACTATGATGGGAGCCTACTTTCATGTCATACGGATAGCGAAAGTAGTTGGACTGATACGAGCAATACACCTGCTGATCGATCTTCCTTGGGAGCTGTTCGGGGTAGATTCCAAAGGGTCGCGGTAGTAGACGATGTGGCCAAAATGGTGGCCATGATGGTGGACGAGGTAACGGCGATCGTGATGGAGGACGAACGCTCACGCATATGCATTAGCCAACCAACACAGTTTCAGTAACAGTGTCTTTAGGCTCCTACCGCCAACGCTGCATCAGATGCTCATGACGAAGAGTGATATGTGATGATGACTTTAGAAATCTATGCATATTTCGCTAAATTTCTAGCTCAGTGGAATGGTAGAGCCTCTACATATGGATCCACAACCAGACACTCAGCGACGTGTGTGGTAAAATCGAAGCAATGGGTGATAGATTCGGTGTGTCTCATCACATGACAAGCGATGCAGATATTTTGTATGATTATGAATATGTGGATCGTATGACAGATATTATTGTTGCAAATTGTACTTTTCTAAAACTTCGTAGAAAATGAGGTACACGTCTCTCCCAACTTGCCACTTCAGTTTTACACACACCTGGAAACTCTTTCAATTTATTATCCATTAATCGTATTACTCGTGACTTACACTGTTCAATAACATTTTTTTCTAATTGTTGTTTTTTTTAAGACCTGAAGACTAGAAAGACATTGGTAGGGGACATGTGGTTGGAGGCTTTTACATGTTTGAATTTAGTTCGTCTATTGCCTGTACCGGCGTGTCCCTCAACCTATTTGAGTTGCACTGTCGGCTAGGTCACCCATCTACCCAAGCTCTCCAAAAAATGTATCCATCACTAGATCTTCGAGTTCAGTTTAATTGTGAGTCATGTAGCTTAGCTAAACATCATCATATATCTTATTCAGTGAGTTGCAACAAAGTTGTTTTAGTTCCTTTTGAGTTAGTACATTCTGGGGTCCATGCCCTATCGAGTCTATGTTGGGGTTCAAATATTTCGTTTTCTTTGTTAATGACTACTCGCGAGTCAATTTTGTCTACTTAATGAAAAATCGTTTTGAATTATTTGATATTTGCTATGTTGTACTGGACGCTAGGCGAGGCGACAGGCCACCCGCCTCGCCTAGGCGCGCCTAGACGTTGCCTAGGCGCCCGCCCAGGATCCGCAGTTCTTGAATCAAAAAAAAATTCATTTATGTATACAACAAATATGTAGTATATATAATAAGCAATAAACATTAACCAATAAGCATAAAAGTAATATAAGAAGCAAAAGATATGAAATAACCAATGTTCAACATAAGTAAAGATATTAAGCATAATTGGGCGGCCCTAGGCGACCTTAGGCGGGTCTTTTTTTCCCCTGGGCGACCCTAGGCGGACGCCTAGGCGCGCTTAGGCGAGCGTCACCTCACCCAGGGAAAATTTTCCCGAGTCGAGGCAAGTCCTCTCCAACCTGCACGCCTAGGCGTCGGCTGTGACAACATAGGATATCTGGTATACCTTTTATACTTAAATAAAAACTCAATTTAAGGTCCCTATTAAGTGTCTTCGGAGCGACAATGGTCGCGATTATGTATCTCGACAGTTCACTTTCCATTTTTCCAGATATGGAATTATCCACTAAACTTCATGTTCCTACACACCACAGCAAAATAGTGTGACAGAACGTAAGAACTGTCACCTCTTAGAAACAACTCGAGCACTCATGTTTAATGCCCGTACTCCTAGGAAATTCTGGTCGAATGTTGCTCTCACGGCTTGTTATCCGATCAATCGTATGCCATTTGTTGTCTTCAATAACATTACTCCTTTTTCTAGGTTTTATTCCAATATCATTCCATTTTCTCTACCTCTCAAAAGTTTTGGGTGCTTGTGCTATGTTTGTGATACTCGCACTACCCTTTCTAAATTGGATCCGAATGCACTCAAGTGTATTTTCCTTGGGTATCCTAAGGAGCAGAAAGGGTATCGTTATTTTTTTCGACTTTAAGGAGGTATATCATATCTCGGGATGTCACCTTTGTCGAGACTGAGTTTTCTCTATCCTCTCTAGTTAAAGAATCTGTCCCCAAAGTTTCCCAGATAAGAATTTTCTTTTGTATCCGATTCAAATACAACGGCCACCGGTAGGGGTGCCCTCCCGTATCGAGCGAGTCTCACCGTCCCACGGTCCACGAATACCAGTTCCGTCAAATTCGGATTTACCAGACATACCTTCTCCCGTATAACCAGTGTCGTCATCAGAATCCTCCTCCGGCTCCACAGCCTAATCTACCGACTCGCCTACTTTGTGCATGCCTTAACCATCATTGTACGTTGACAACTACAAAATGCTCGCGAATCACACTCAGTCTTTGGTGGCTACTATTGATGGAATTCAGATCCCACAATCTGCTGAGGAGAGACTCCAACATCCTGGTTAGTGTGCTGCTATGGAAGAGGAGATGCGGACTCTACGAGAGAACCGTACAAAGGACTTGGTGGATTTGCCTTCTGATAAAAAGGCAGTATGTTGCAAATGAGCGTTCACTATCAAGATGAAATCAGATGGCATCCTTGATCGCCTAAAGGCTCTTCTTGTGGCAAAAGGATATTCTCAGACTTGTGACACGAATTATTTTGAGACATTCTCTCCGGTTGCTAGAATAACCTCTGTGTGATTGCTCCTATCATTAATTGTCCGATATGATTGACCCTTACTTCAGTTGGATGTGAAGAATGTATTTCTCCATAGAGACGTTGAAGTATAAGTGTATGTGGTACAACCTCCTGGATTCGTTCCATAGAGACCTTGAAGTATAAGTGTATGTGGTGCTTCGTTGCCAGGAAGGATAAAGTGTGTCATCTGCGAAAGACACTCTACGGCCTCACACAATCACCTCTTGTTTGGTTTGGTCAATTTACACATGTAGTTACCCAGTTTGGCATGCGTCAATCGATGAAGGATCATCCAGTATTTTATCGATGGACCTCAGCTGGACAGATACTACTTGGTGTCTATATTGATGACATCGTGATTACGAGGGATGACAGTCAGGGTATTGCCGAGCTGAAAAGTTTATGGACAAGCAATTTCAGACCAAAGATATGGAAGCATTGAAGTACTTCTTGGGCATCGAAGTCACACAGAGTAAGCAAGAGATTGTAATATCTCAAAGGAAGTATATTCTTGACATACTAACTGAAGCAGGGATAATATAGATTAAGGGAGCAACCTCACCCATGGATCCAGAGGTAAAGTTACTTCCCGATGAGGGGATACGGGTAACCAATCCTGATTAATATCGTCGGCCGGTTGGAGAACTCAATTACTTGGCAGTTAGGACTCTTCCGAACATTTCTTTTGTTGTAAGTGTAGTGAGTAGATTTATGTCTTCTCTACGAGTTCCGCATTGGCAGGCTGTTCTCAGGATCTTGCGCTATCTAGCTCAGAATTCGAAAAAAAATTCGTATGGAGAATCTTGGACATACTCGTCTTGAGTATTTTACTGATGCTGACTGGAGTACTAGTCTTACAAATCGACAGTCTACATCCGGCTATTCAATATTTATTGGAGAGAATTTAGTGCTGCCATGGAAGAGCAAAAAATAGAGTGTGGTCTCACGATCGAGTTTAGAAGCGAAATACCAAACCATTGCTCATGACACAGTAGAGTGTTATAATTGCAACATCTTCTAAAGGAGCTGGAAGAAGAAGCAGGATTGGAAGCAGCATATATGTGGTGTGATAACCAGTCAGCCATCAACATTGCTATGTATCTCGTATTTCATGAACGGACGAAACACATTGAAATTGACATCCACTTCGTCCGTAATGAATACAAAAAACGGGTGATAATATTTCATCATGTGAGAACCAAGAGATAAGATATCTTTATGAAGTCTCTTTTAGGCCATCGTATTCGGTTTCTTTGTAACAAGCTGGACATGATTGACATCAATGCTCCAGCTTGAGGGAGGGTGTTAAGTATTAGTATTACTACGTAATATCTCAATGAGTGTAGACATATATGTAATATGCCTATTGCTATATATGAGTCCAAACCCTCTCTTGAGGTATTAAAGGTTTTATTATTTTCTTCAGTAGTAATGGTCACAAAAAGAGATCAAAACAGTGAAGAACTTTTTTTTTCAGCATATCATGTAAGTTGATAAAAGCCCTCCTTGCTGCTTCTTCCATGACAAACAGGCAAAACCTTCTCTCTTTATGTATTCCTTTAAATGAAAAAAATAGTTCTAGACCGAACAACTAATTTACGATTCCTTCTTAGTGAAATCAGCATAGAAAGAAGAATATCTTCAAACTTCAGGATTTATCACCAAGCAATCTGTCAAGTGACCAAAATTTCGAGTGCGGCTCTTATTGTATCCATAACCAGAAGATGCTACCTTCAACATTGTACTTGGACATAAGAACAAAGCTAATAAAGGAGCAATACCACTTGATGCGGAATGAAATATGCGGTAACAGATTTGAGTCCACATTTTTCACGTTAAGGGGTAAACCACGGAATCCACCCAGTAACCTAGGATCCACAATCCTCTAACAGCTAGAACCCACCAAAAACGAGTATAAACTCAAACAAAAATAACAATATTGATATTCGAATCAATAATGGATCTCATACAGATCCACAGACAACCTATTATACAATCTCCAAAAGATAACAACAAGAAGCCTTTTATCCCAAACTGTTGGCGTTGGCTACCATCTCCAAAGGACTCCTGTTCCTACAAGCAATAGAATTCCATCTAGAAAACTTCAAACAATTAAAATTACTAACTACTAAATTAACTCAAAGTTTACTGCTAGATTTTGATGCAGTCTTAAATCTAGATATCAAGCCCAAAACAACACATTTTCTCCACAAAACATTGAGAAGTTCTATAGATATTGTTCCATTGTAGCCGAATTCCCAAAGTAGAATTCTATGCTAAAGTTATGTCTGAATCATCAAAAATGTAGGTTAGATCCAATGTGCTTCAACTTGGCTCTGAAACATTTTTAATATCAGGAAAGTGGCTCTCCAAGAGCCAGAACACCAACAACTGGGTCATTAGAGAAATGAGGGTTATCCTAGAGAGAAAGAGATGGAGGAGACTCCATATGCTATTTTCTAATTGCCACCAGTACAACACAACAATGAAAGGAAGAAAAATAAGTGTAAGGAAAGAATTGGTTAGTGACTCGGTAAGCATAGTTGAGTTCTTCTAAAGATAGACTATGGTTTGGGGTCTCAAAATCATGACTAGAGGGTGCAGGTCACTAAAAGGGAGAAATGGCATCTGAAATAGCAATTTTGATTATTGTATCTTAACATTATTTAGCTTAGGTTGAAACTTCAGCAAGTGTAACATATTCAGCAGTTCCATGCAGATCCCAAAATCAAGCATAAGTTTGAGTTTGTGATGCATTTTCTGCATATGGACCTGCTTTGTGATGATCTCACTAGATTAGCGACCTTCACACCATTTGAGTGTGATATACTAAGACAAGTCATGGTGATAGTGAGTTCATTAAATAAGAATCCTCCTTGAATGTTCATTTCTGCAACAAGCTGTCATGATTCTGTGGCTCGTTATAAGAGATGTTTGGAAATATTTAATTAGCACTAATCAAGTGACGGTTAAGGCATTAAACTTCATGAGTATATGTAAATTTAGATAACCAGAAGAGGACCTGAAAAGATAAGGATACAAGTTACGATATGCATTACCTCCTGACACTATGCAAGCGGAAAACCTCTAAAAGAACCTTGACAAGCTCTTCTTGAGAACTAGAAGGCACGGTCATTCCTGTGGAGCTTGCCATCATATTTATATCCTTCTTGTGACCAGGATCCGCTATCGCTGAACTGGTGACCTTCTTGACCAATTTTGGGTTAAGACCATTCATCAGAAAATCCACGGCCTGTTTCTCCATCATGTTTCTGAAAGATCCACGAAAAGATTCAAGGAGCTCCTGTTCGCGACTTGACCAAGCACATTCTTGCTCCTTTACAGCGTGTGGATAAGCCTTTATAAATGACAAGTCTGTAGCCTCTCTGAATTTCAAGTCACTAAAAAGAGGCCTTTGAAAAGCCAATTGGCTCAGATAATGTCTGACAACAGGAGGAATCGGTGATTTCCTTTTGTCGTAGCGAATCGTCTTGTTCTTACTAAACAAAAAAATGATGTAGTCTCTCACAAGAGCTTCGAAACCTTTACATATTAAAGAACTTTTAGAAACCCACAATCCTTGCACTAAATATGCATAGAGCGGAAGGATCCTGAGAAGATCATCTTTGATTGAAATGGTAGGATCTAGATGTAAAAGAGCAGCAAACCGATTTACTTGACGTCCCTGGATTTGAAAAGAAAATAAACATAAGAATACAAAGCATAGCATCAAGTAACTAAAGGTCAAACAGATGACATTTGGTAAAAGGAATTGAACCATAAACCTCATAAGTAAATAATGTGATCCAGAAAAAAAAAATACAAACTCGGACGTAAATTCCGATTACTATACATGTGTACAATATTTTACATATTAGCAAGAATTTTCATTATATGGACTGTTGAGCAGGAGTGCACCTCTGAAAGCCACTTTATTAGGCGTTCTTCCAATGACAATGAAATCACGTCCCTGTACCATTAACAAAAAAAAAAGAATAAAAATCTCCAGGTACATCAAAAGCATGTTAAGCATTCTTTTTTTAAGAATTTAGTTTCCTAATATGATACATTCAAAGGGTCACAGAAAAGTAGAAAAGGATGAGGACTGAAAAGGACGTATGAGGTAAGAAGTTTCAACCATTACTTGGCACCCATGAGCATTCCATGAGAAATAATCACTTAACCAACACTTTTCAAGATAAAAAAAGCTTAAGGTAACTAGAGAAAACAATGCGCTAACATTTCAGTAAAAGTATACACCATAAAAGAAGATAGCTTGAAACAATGTAATAATTTAATAAGCTGAATTCATGCCCATGTTCTTCAACTGCGGTTCATACTTGAAAATTTAGGGATCACTGATGATATCGTTTTTGCTCAAAATGATGTGGACATTCTGATGAAAAAAGTTAACTATTTCATACTTCTGCAGTGAAAGATTCTCTAGAAGCTATATACATTCAGCATTGAAGTATGAGAGGGAGAGAGAGATTCAGTTTGTGTCAGGAGACTACATTGAAATGATTTTTAAAATGACTGGTCAGAAAGTGTAGTTCCATATAATGGAAAGGCTAGATGTAAAGGTTTCCAGATGCCTTGATTTTTAGCTAACTAGATTAAAGCTTGAGTTATCAGCAAAACTCGAGTCAAAATTGATACGGTTGTGAGGTGTGTCTAGGTGCTCCAATATTTAAAGTGGACCAAGTCATATGTTCTGGTGTATCAAGCTGACAAGCAACTTGTTGGTTACTCAGTACCAGTTATCAGTTGTGTTGACGTATGAAAGTCTATTTGTTTCAAGGCCACAAATATAAAGAGGCGGCTCTCCTTAATTGAAAATGTGTGATCAGATGTATGACAAAGAAGAAAGTAAAGGGAAGGAGTGAAGCAAAACACTCGGAGTTTAAAGGAAGCAATGAAACGACCATCACAAAGAGAACGCCTTCATAGGATTTCCAGTTCACCTAAGGCCCTACAGACATCCAAATAAGCAAAAAAGATGTCATAGGAGTGTTGGTCAATTAAATGCTTGAAAAATGAAATAATTAAGCCCAACTCCGGTGCATATCCTTCTCGAAAAAACCCAGCTAGAAATGGAAAAGGTGAGTGAAGAAGGTGTGCTGGTTTTTTTTTTTTTGGAGGGGGGGAGGGGGGTTGGTTCTTGATCCAAATACCATCAAGGATACATTCCACTCGTGACAATTGTCGAATGAACTTCATGCTGCCTTATACTTCATTAGGCTGGATAGCACATCTAGTTATGACCAAGGGAGGATGTTCTTAGGAAACTCAATGTCATGTCCCGATTCCGAAGGATCGAATCGTCACTTGGTGTGATGTCGTACAAGTCTAAGTTGTGCTTGTACAAGACACAAACTTGCACATTAACAAAATAGATTGAATAGATAATGAAGCAGCAGAAAATCAAGTAACAACAATGCGCTTTCATATCTCCAGCTTCCAAAGAATGAGGCTCTTCTACCGCCTCAGAAAGTCCAACAAAACATCTAACACCTATGGAGGCAGGGGTCAGTACACTGAAAAATGCACGGGTGAACGGCAAAAACTATACTCAACTGAAAGCAGCCACTAAGTAATCATGTGAGAAAATATTTCTTTTAACGATGGTCTTTCTATCTTTTACCTACTTCCATTTCATGCCAATACAAATCAAGGATCATATTTCATTTTGAAAACTTAATCAAAAGTTGTATTTTTTTTTTCTTTCATTCATTCAATAATAGAGACAATTGCATACACAACATCCATTCCTTTCTACTTTTATCAAACGCAACATTTATCTTAAACCATATATATTCTTAGGGAAACGATAGCAACATCTCATTTAAACCAAATTCATTTCTAAGAGCAATTCACAATAAAAACATAAAACGATAGAAACATTACTTATGCAGTGAATTTTATCCAGAGTCAATTGTCCATCCGTGCAACAAAACAAGGCTTAGAACAATTTGCATATATATAATTTCATGTCCATTTCTGCATCAAATTGTTAGACTTGCAATAATGTTATCCCTAGTATGCGACCTAACTACATGATGGTCCATAGGTCACTTTCTATGATTAGAAGTTGGGACGTACAAATCCAGCTCTCTAATAGACATGACACTCTCCTGGTCACAAGGACGTACAAGTCTCAGGATGTCTCATTCTCTACGAGGCCGATATGATCCTGGTGCCCGGCAATCGATCGAGAGACTATACCTTGTGCACAAGTTATCCATGTCCAATGCATGATATGCAACTTCTATCAAATAAAACAATGTGATGCAAAGTTAAATGACAATCAAAACATTTTTTTAATCTCTCACAATCAAACATTTTTTTTAATCTCTCTTTTCAAACCATAAAGTCGTAGCTCTGATCTTCCTTTCTTTCATTCTTACGACCAAGCTATGTTCTTCCTTTCTTTCTTACACAAACACATTATATTTATAATAGTACAACACTTTCATGTAACAATTATGTCTCATAAAGCAATTTCAAGTCTATAATTTCTATTCTTTTTATGCATCAACAAATATAACTCTTTCAATTCTATCAACAGTCTACATAACTCAAGCATGAAAATTCTTCTCTTTTATAGCTACGATAAAGGAGTCTATGAAATCTTTCTTTCTTTAACAAGCAGAACAACTATTCTTTTCTTTGTATTCATAGTCTTATCTTAAACATGCAATCATTCTTTATGGGTTCTTTATTAATCGTGAAAGAATGAGAAAACGAAGTCTTGCCCACACACCTATGATGAAACGTATTCTTGTCCCAACAAGAGAGCTTTTACTGAAAGCTTTCCTCTTACTTGAGCTAGCAAACCGACATCAATTTTCGTATAATGCCACCGCTAGGAGCGGAGTATTACACTTAAAGAACAAAATTATATAACTCATGAATGCTATGACAAATATTTGGTCATACCTTTGTGGAGCTAATTGCTCCTTGGTTGTATGACCTTAAACTACTTATGTCTAACGACCTCCCAACTGGCAGCCTAGGTTTTAAGGAATGACCCACATGCACATGTTTACCTTGGAAATAATTTGGCACCAACATAGATGGATGACGTCCAGTTGACAGCCAGTCATAAAATCTGTTATAGAGCTTTCTTATGCTACATACCCGAACCATTCTAAGGGAGAAGGCTTGGATGATGATGACCTTGGTCAAGTGTCTAACGGCTCCTATGCATACAATGGTGTTTACTTATAAGCTGGCAGAAAGCATGAAGGAGTTAAATTCTGTAATATTCTCATTGATATGTATACAATCATATCTGCAATTGCTGTAGGAACCAGTGGAACTCTCAGTCACTCCATTGTTCTTCTCTCTATTCTCATCCTACAACCACAATATCTGATACAATGTGCACTCAGTCACTCCATTATTCTTCTCTCTAATCTCATTCCTACAACAACAAAATCCGATACATGTGCACATTCTTAAAGTAGAACATTTCTATAGTCTTCATGAACCATTGTTGTATATAATAACAGAGCACATCACGTACCTTAATCTTCGGATTTTAGACATTCAATGCATTCAACATATTACTAAGGACTTTTGTAAACTCAACTTTATATTTAATCAAATTTACATACTTACCCGTTACCACTCTTCTACGGCTATTGTCAAATGTATCCTGGTGATTTATAATTTATCTGCTTGTATGCCTTTTCCCAATCACTAATAATGAAAATCCAATTTTTACAAATATCAATGACCCATGTTGTCTTTCTTATGATGGAATCCACATTTATTGCTATAACTTATCAAATCACATGTGATTATTTAAGAAAATCCTGAATCTAAATCAATGAAACAATATTCATAATCTTGAGGAAAGGTTCCATCATCAAAATCCAAAAGATACTTTTCATTACTAAAAACTTATTATTATGTTTTCGAGTATCTACTTTCATTAGTTTGTGGCCAAAAAAGTTAAAACATAAGGGCATTCAGATAAATAGCCTTTAGAAAAGGGTAAATATGCAAAAAAAAAATACTAGAAGATAAGGTTTATATTCTTAAATCATTATTTTCCCTAGTGTGATCTTTCAAGTATATTTGTATAAATATAAAGTGAATATATATATATATATATATATATATATATATATATATATATATATATATATATTTAATCATATATATATATATATATATATATATATATATATATATATATATATATATGATTAATATGTTAATCTAATTCAGCCTGAAACAAAGTAGCATTTCCAACTAAACTTGGGTTCATTATTAGGTTTGAAGTATTGATCTCGGGCCCTTCTTATGTATCGATTTCGGCAGTTTTGGTATCGGTTTTGGCCTATACTTAAAACCATCTGTAGGGCCTCTTGCGAACTGGCTTCATTACCTGAAGTCGAATCTTATGCCCAAAGAAAGAAAGATCATACAAAATTCAGAAAACAAATTAATTAATAAATTTCAAATCGATCAACTTGATATGCCTTCTAGCATGTCTCATCTTGTTGCCATGAAATCATAAAGTTGAGCAGCCAATACCTGTGCATCATGAGATACAGCTACATAAAGAGGACACTAATCACCCGAAAAACACACAGGATAACAGTATCCAACAAAGAAAAAGGAATGGAATTCCAGAGACTAAAGGATAATGACAATATAAAGTCAATAGAAGGAAAACGTAATTATGTAGCTTGCAAGTGAGTTATTTGACTTCCTCCTCGTTATCAATTGTCATTTTACATCACTTGCATATTCCCTGCATTCAGAGTTCAATGTATCTGGACAATCTATTCTTCTCTCTCTCTCTCTCTCTCTCTCTCTCTCTCTCTCTCTCTCTCTCTCTCTCTCAAACACACACATGTTGGAGCATATACATCATGCATGCCTAGTTTGTTAGACGTCTAACGTCGAGGATTTTTGCTTCCAGTATGGTTTGTCGGACAAGATGGCCACTTAAATGTGCTTCATTTACTTATGAATCACTAGTTACTCTGCAACGTGAATAGCAGACTGAATGTACTTCTATTCTTTGTGACATTTTCACTGCAGAACTAAAATAAGAAACTGCAAATCCCATTTATCACATTCCAAGACTTCTCCAAGCAGAAAGGGTCAGCTACGGAGATTGAGAAAACTTCACAAGTAATTGGGAAGTTTCTACAACCAGTTAAGCGAAAATCAACCCAATGTGCTAGTGCCAAATAACTAAACAAGATAGTTGGAAGCAAGAGAAGTCTTGCGATGAAATCCAAAGGCCAATTGGCTAGTAGGTTGACATACATTTTTGTTTATGCAGTTTAAGCACATGCAAACAATGAGAATCATCTAAGTTTCTGTAGAGTAGTTACAACAAAAATAATTAATATCATACATCAAAAGACATTTAGTGGATTTATTGGACAGACCAACTAAATTCAAAATTAAGATAATAGAATAATTTCACAAATAGAATATAAGAGACCAACATGTATTCTTAATCTGTCAGTGACACCAAACTAGTAAAGTAATTGACATCCCTAAAGAAAAATGAACAAAACTATTAGGAAATGCAACACTTATAACCATAACATGAGAAAGTGATGTTAAGAACAAGCTCATTTACCAATCTTGCTGCTCTGCTAACTGCTAAGCACTCTATATAGGAACTTATGGACTGAAATCAAAGTTAAGGGATATACCTTATTGGAATGCCTATAGACCTCTTGTTGTCAGTTGATGTCCCAGGGCACAAGGAAGTTGCATAATCAGAACTTCAGAAAATAAAACAGAAAGCCAAGTCAAAGCTTTGGAGAAAACTACTTGTACAACAAAGAATGGTTATGTGGATTTTGAGACAGTGTGCCTCGAACAACACAGACTGAAACAAAACGAAGAAGCTTACTTTTTCACTACAAATTTTACATGATTATTTTTCTCTCGCATCATTTGTTTCTGGTAACTTCTTGATAAAGAACTTTCAATTGGATGGTACTTCAGTGGAACCCATGGCTGCATTTTGTAGTAAAATATGAGATTTTACATTTTTTTAAAATATAAAGTAGACCTCAACTCATCATTTATTATTAGTTTTTCCACCACTAATAAAACTGGATAGCATATAAAACCAAAACTTATACTAGGAAATCAAAATTAATGAAATTTAATAAAGCAAACCAATGGAGCAAAAGATAACATAAGATTCGATTGTAACCATAAATGAAAGGTCCGACTTTGGTCTTCATGGCTCAAAAGCTAATTGCAGGTTTTGGAATTATAGAAGTAGAAAGCTCAACATGACCATCAATTGCCACATGCATTGTTGAAGAGACATCTCAAGTATTTATGAAAAGGTCGGATAGATATTCTGAATGATGAATCTTCCTCCTTGAAGAGCTGGAGGGGATGGTATTCTTTCCGAACCAATGCTAAGAGCTAAACATGAGAGTGCCAAATTGTGGAAAATGGATTTGCCCTGATACCCAAATGGTTCTTTCATTTCACTTGAGAATCATTTTTTATCACAAAAGGTGTCCTGGTCCCACAAGGCTCATCTAATGCAAGATCTTCCGGAAGAATATTTTCATGATGACTTCAAATCTCAAGTTTATACTAATTAGAGACTGCAAATAACAGTAGTTTTCTTGTAGACAACTACTACCCTTTGTTGTCAGTAGCTTACAATATACGATATGTATCTTACGATAGTGTACAATACAACCCATGAACAATATGAGAGGAATTTATCTTACAATACACTTAATGTATCATACAATATGATATGTATCACCCAAGAAAGTGTACCGTCTGATACGGGAATTACTAGGTCAAACCTGAATTTAAACGGGTTAAATCAGACTATTCAGTGGTGCAGAGTAATGTTCTTATAACCCGTCGCTTTTAAACCTTGACCTGAATATCCATATAAACATTTACAAGTTTTTGTTTTAAATAACCTTCTCTTAAAAGAGACTCTTTGGACGAGTTTCCTTTTCGATGTCCTTCATCAAACTTTCAGGATCTATAACAACATCTAACATCTTCATGGATGACAGACTTCAAAGACTTGGGTAAGTGTTCTTCTCTTGAAAAGGAAAGGTAATATTTCTCCTTCTTAAGATTTCTTGAACCTTCTCTATATTTCTTTTAGGTTTTTCTTATAGGGTGTTTCTTTTCATTTTTTTTGGACTTTTAAAGTCAATTAATGTAGCCAAACTAGAATATCATGTTTTTGAATATGGCTAATCAATTAAGTTTACCATAATGACATCACTAATATTCATGTAATCACTATCATGTTACTACTTAAACTTAGCATTGTCCTAAATGTTCTATATCATATTGTTATGCTTGTATCATATTGATTTGTTTGTCTAACATGTACTTGTAGACATGTTGTAAGCATGATCAAACAAGATCAAACCAGGATATATGCAATAGAAAATTATTGATAGGCCAAAGACGGCGTTATACAAGAAGATTTCTAGATCTGTTTATCTTTGGACGACTGCCGTCAAGTGAAAAAGGCGTCTTTAAGTCTGCTCAAATATTTGAAGAAAAGCGTCATCAAAGGGCTCTTGGTTTTCCTATTTTATCAATGTAATTTTTCATATTTATTGAGTCTAGAAATACGATATAAACTGCATCGTACTGGCAAATAGGCTATCCAACAAACGTTTTCAAAATACCCTTTCATTTTGAAAACAAGTCCACTTACAAAAGTCCAAACTACTTCCTAGCTGCTTGATCTTTTCAAAAAGTCCAAAACCAATTTGCAAAAACCCTGACAGAACTCCAACAGAACTCGGCCAGAGTTCGGCCAGAATTCGGTCGGAGTTCGGTTAGTGGACGTTGGATTTTGAACTTGGCCTCCTGCAGTTACGGATCTTACCGAGATTTTCTCATAGAATTCTGCCCGAATTCTGTCTTTGAAAAAACTATAAATAGAGAAGGATTTCGATCATTTCAACACACCAATTCACTTTCATATCTCTTCTCTATAAGCCTACTACTTCTTCCAAAGTATTCTGAGCTATTCATTTTCAAATCTCAAGCCAGTTACAATCCTCTAGTCGATTTGCCAGTGCGATACGGTCTAGAAGTTTCAGAGTGATTGTAATCAGAGGCTTGATTGAAGAAAGATACTTCACAATTGAAGTTTGTCGAGTACTTCGGATCAAAGCTCGCGTTGTAGAAGTTGCAAGAACTTCGGATGAAAACTTGTGGTATTTTCCATAGTGGATTCACCTGGAAGCTAGAGTTCTTCCGACTGGACTAGTCCTCACAAGAGGAAAACCAGTATACATCCTTGTGTTTGCGTTTGCTCTCTACTCTCTACTTTTCAGTTACATATCTGTGATATATATATATTATGTGATCTTGTTACTAACATTTTTAAATAGTTAATTTCCGCTGTCTACTCTATTCACTCCCCTCTAGAGTATTGCGCTTTACAACTCGTTCCTACAATCGCTCCTACATTCGTCACCTTTTGAATCTTAACTATCGATCAATAATTTACATAAGGTAGTAGTTAGAGTCATGTTGAGTGTAATCCTCTGTTTGCAACAATATAAATTGCAACCGACTCCCAACAAGATTTTTCAAAAAAGTTCTTCCAAAAATCTTCATAGACACTACAAAAAATAGGAAATGGTAAAATTTTACTTCTAATACTTCCTCGCAATGATCACCATTTTAAATATCTACAAAAAATGATATGCATATTAACATTTTTTTCTAATGACCTAAAAATAGAACTCGTTCATCTATGTCATAGTTATTAAAGGCGCATCGCGGCGGAAAGGATGTTTAAGACCGAAGAGCGAGACGTGAGGCAAAAGAGTGAGCCTCATGAAGGTGAAGCACACTTATAGATCATGTGTAACCAATATAATTTGTATGCATATGTGCACTAAATTATTGACGATTTATTGTTTACCTTTTACACAATACTATAACTCGCCCATTTTTTATTTTGGGTTCATGGTGAACAATAGGCAATAGAGTACTAATACTCTAATAGTAGTACCTAGAATCTGAATTAAATGGAAACTGGAATTGAAGTACTTAGGTCAGTAAAAATTAGAATAAAAGTAACACGTAATGTAGAATATGTATGAGGTGCGCCTCAAATGGGCTTGAATCTTGCCGAGAGCAGTAAGAGGTATGGGCCTCGTGAAGGGAGCCTGGCTCCACCTACATTGAGGCATTAAGGGATGGCTCACATGAGCCTCAAGCCTGAGGCACGCCCCAGGCGCACTTTTCGCAACTATAACCTTTTCAGACATCTATTCTAGTCCAAGTACAATATTTCTTGGAAGTATAAGAAATGCAGCACTCCTCTCATTGAGGAAACAAACGTGCAATGAAAGGAAATCATGTGGTCCCAACCACTTTAAGAATGCACGACATCTATAATTTATTTCCCTAAATTCTCTGATTAGCTCAAGGTGCAGTCATAAGATATATCAAAATTACTGCATTAGGCAATGTTAATAATCATATCATATTAATTAACTAATATAGTCGTTTACATGTATTTAAAGCCGGATTAAACAAGATGTTTCTATGACAACTCAACGGTGAAAGGAAAGGATTTTTGCAATAAGAGAATACTTAAGACAAGGTATTGTTTCCAAATGTGATTAGCCGTTTTAAAGAAGTATGACGTAGAATAACTGAAATAATTATATTGAACAACAGAAACAGCAAAAAGAGGAAGGATAGAATAGTAAAAATGAAAAATTCATCCAACAACAAATGTCTCTAACCTCAACATCATCAAAGCCTTCACTTGAATTCTCTAGTGCTGGCTTTCCCTGCTGAGAAAAAACCATGGAGCATTAAACTATTAACAATGTGTCCATATTGAAACTTACAAATATTTAAAAATGGGAAGGTCAAATACATCTAAAAACAGTACCTTGCACTCAATTTAAAAGCTTCTTTGATCAATATTGCTAGTTCCAAGATGGCAATATTACAGAAAGATGTTGTTCATCATATAACTGAGTGGAATTTTTAAGGCTCTTAAAGAGTTTCCTCGGCATATGTTGTACAAAGGTTGACCTGTAGTTTAGGCTATTGTAATCTCTCTTTTGATTTCTTCCATTGGTATTAAGACATCGAATCTTTACTATCATGAGCTAGTATTTGCGTACTCATCATATGTTTCATGTAGGCTGAACCATATCTTTTAATGAACTTGGCTGGTTGAGTACTTGATCTTGGGTCACAGGCTATATATATATATATATATATATATATATATATATATATATATATAACTGAGTCATTTTTTGTATTTTTTTTTAATCTTTCTAAAAACCACAAGATTCGCAAGTTGTGAATTTTAGTAGAGGAAGCTAAACAGAATTCAGCATCTTTATGAAAGTAAATAAGTTAATCTACTTAGAAATGAATCCACATGGAAGAGAAAACAATCAAACAAAGACAAAAAATTTAACCATAGATATTATAGGGTACAACAACTACATTAGCCCCCAAACATGTATAGACTACCACAAAAAAGAAATCAAGCTCCACAATGAATCCTACTCCTATTCTGGTAATGCAAAACCCACAACTACTCAACTATTCTACTAATACTCCAACTACATGAATGACCAACAACATGAAGCATATTCTAACAAAATATGCCAATTTTATCATACATCAGCCCCCTCCAACACAGAAAGTTCTGTTCTGGTAAGCTCTAACTTGCTACAAACAAAAGGTTTCATGAGAACTTAATACTGCATACAATCGTAAGTCACTTTCGCGTACAAAGCATTCCAAAGAAACATAAAATAAAGATCTCAATAACGTATTAACACATGCTAGTTTGATCACAATGCACAAAAGTATTCATAGAACACCCCAAGAACAGATCGTCATACTTAATTATTCGACTACTGAATATATAGGTTTGATGAGCTCCGCAATTTTCCAAGTTCCTTCTTTTGTATCCATGTGTTCGTCTTTGATATCTCGTCACCAACAAAAAAAACATAAATCTGAAATTTTTAGGGTTGCTTACATGAATATATTTTTTTCCATTTGTTCCCCGTTAAGGGTCATCTATCTAAGACTGGCAAGTATTCCTTCTTGTTAAGTGCTATATTAGAACTATTAGTTAGTGGACTTTAGTCCCACATTGCTTAGAACAACAGAAGGGACTAGCCTCTCCTATATATATGTATCTCTCAATCTCAATAATATCATCCTATTTTCCAACTCTAGCCGCCATCCACCCCTCTCCTCACCGCCACCCCTCATCTCCCACCCGTCCGCACCCCCCCAGCCTGCCCGCACCCCCCCCCCACGCCCGCATCCCCCTCCCCGACATTCCCCCTCCTTTCCACGCTGCTGCTACTGCTGCTTTTCTTCATCCCCCCTCCCCCCCCCCCCCTTTTTTCTTTCACATGGTTTTCAACCCTAACCATATTAGTTAGTGGACTTTAGTCCCACATTGCTTAGAACAACAGGAGAAGGGACTAGCCTCTCCTATATATATGTATCTCTCAATCTCAATAATATCATCCTATTTTCCAACTCTAGCCGCCATCCACACCTCTCCTCACCGCCACCCCTCATCTCCCACCCGTCCGCACCCCCCCCCCCCCCCAGCCTACCCGCACCCCCCCCCCCGGGCGCCCCCCCACCCCACCCCCGCCCGCATCCCCCCCCCCCCCCCGACATTCCCCCCCCCCTCCACGCTGCTGCTACTGCTGCTTTTCTTCATCCCCCCTTCCCCCCCTTTTTTTCTTTCACATGGTTTTCAACCCTAACCATAGACGTCGCTCAAACATATGTTCATTAAAAAAAATTTTAAAAAAAATCTTAGAATTCTCAAAGGGTAAACATATGTTTGTTTGCTGGAACCTCTGACTCTCAATGTTCACTTCAGAAATTTAACAAAGAGCAAACATATGGTTTGTTTTACATGAATCTTTGTTTCTTTCCTTGATCTTCACATCAGGATCTAACAGAGGTTAACTTGGGTTATCTCTCTGTCCTGACTTGTGATCCACACTCTGCTTCCTATGCGCGTGCCGGTTCTGGCTACGATTTTTAGCACATTGGCAGTGTTGATGTGATTATCCCGTTGGAAAGATCAAATCGACAGTCGAATCAGGAATCATGAAGGATGACAGACACCACGACGAATAGCAGTGCCACAGACACTAGTGCCAGCAACGCACTCGGGACCAACAGACACTAGCACGACGATTTTTTCAATTCGACTTGTCGATCGACGATTGGAAGGACCAGAGGGCTACTCGACATGGAGAAAGAAGATCGAGAAGACGCTTTGAGGAATGCGTTTGTCCAAACAGCTGACTGACAACCCTCCAGCAGAGAATGATCCCATATTTGAGCAATAGGAGACAGATGATAGTCGACTGTTTACACAGTTGATGAATTCAATGGAACCATCGGTGGAAGACATTGTTCAAAATACGGACTCCGTGAAGGAGTTATTGGAGGTACTGGCAGTAGTTTTGATGGAAAACGTGATTTGTCTCGTATCTATGACTCGGTCGTTGGTGTATACCGAGCAAATCATGAAGACAAATCTCATAAGGACCATTTTCGGGCCTTTAAGACTATGCCTGATGAGATCGACCGCGTATTATCTCTTACGTCGGATATTAATGAAGCAAGGGCTCAATGTGAGCAACTTCATGTCATGGCTTATCTTGCCTCTCTCCGTTCTGATGCGGACTCTACTCGCTCTCAGATAATTGTCAGATCTGAAGTTCCGTACCTGTTAGAAGCACACTATCGTGTCCTTTGGACAGCAAAAGTCGTTGAGACCACTCAGGATAATACCCCTGCTGATCGCTCTGCTCTCGATGTCGCTCGTACAGAATTTCGTGGTAGTCGTGGTGGCCGAAAATGCTGGTCGCGATAGAGGACGCTGGCAATGGCGGCCGTAATGGAGGAAGATCGCACACATGCTTTAATTGTGGTCAGCTTGGTCATTTCTACTGACAGTGCACTAAATCACCTACTGTTAATATCATGACTGATGTTCCTGATGATGGTGTCCGATCTGTTCAAATGACTTCGGATTCATATACAGAGTTCCTTGATTTCCAGGCTCAACGTCGTGGTAAAACTTCCATGTCTGGATCCACAACCGGATACTCAGCAGCATGCATAGTAAAATCCAAGCAGTGGATAATTGACTCTGGTGCATCTTCTCACATGACTGGTGACGCAGGTATAATACATTATTATGTCCATGTCCGTCGTATTTCTGGCATTACTGTTGCCAATGGAAGTTCCTTGACAATTCGAGAACGTGGAAGTGCCAGTTTTTCTTCCGGACTGTCACTCAATTCTGTATTGCTTACACCTGGAAACCCGTTCAGTTTAATTTCTATTAGTCAAATTACTCGTGAACTGCATTGCTCGGTAATATTTTTTCTGATGGTTGTGTTTTTCATGACCTGAAAACTGAAAAGACTATCGGTAAGGGGCATGTGACTGGAGGCTTGTACCTGTTTGACGCACCTTCTTCGGTGGTCTGTGCCAGCATAAAACTCGATCCTTTCGAGTTACATTGTCAGTTAGGCCATCCATCAACCCAAGTTCTCCAGAAAATGTACCATTCTTTAGATATCCCTGCTTCGTTTCATTGTAAGTCGTGTAGCTTGGCTAAGCATCACGAGGTTCCATATCCGGTGAGTCAAAATAAAATTGCATCTGCTACTTTCGAGTTGGTGCATTCTGATGTATGGGGACCTTGTCCAGTTGAATCAATAAAGGGTTTTAAGTACTTTGTTATATTTGTTGATGATTTTAAGTACTTTGTTACATTTGTTAAGGGTTTTAAGTACTTTGTTACATTTGTTGATGATTACTCACGCGTCATTTTTGTTTATCTGATGAAAAATCGTTCCGAATTATTTAACATTTGGTGCAATTTTCATGCCGAAATAAAAACACAATTTGGCGTCCCAATTAAAAAAATTCGGAGTGACAGTGGTCGTGAGTATTTATCTCATGAGCTCGATAGTCATCTGACCCGCGATGGCATCATCCACCAAATTTCTTGTGCGTACACACCACAACAGAATGGTGTGGCTGAGCACAAGAATCGTCACCTCTTGGAAACAATATGTACTCTTATGTTTCAGGCACGTACTCCCAAAAATTTTGGTCGGATGTGGTTCTTACCGCTTGTTACCTTATTAACCGTATGCCATCATCAGTTTTCAATTGTAGTACTCCCTTTTATAGGCTCTTTCCCGGATGAGAGCAATTTTCTCTGCCTCTCAGAATTTTTAGTTGCTTATGCTAAGTTCGGGATACCCGACCGACTCTTTCAAAATTAGATCCTAAGGCAATACAATGTATTTTTCTTGTATATCCTAAAGATCATAAAGGGTATCGATATTTTTTTTCCCGTCTTGAAAAGACATTTTTTCACTCGGAACGTTACCTTTGTCGAAACCTGAATTTCCTCCACTCCCACAATTAATGGGTCCGGTTCCCCAAGTTTATCCAGAAGAAGATTTTTTGATCAATCACAACAGCCCCCCTTACGGGTGCCCTCATTTACCGAGCTAGTCAACCGGTCTGATGGTCCACATACACCGATTCAGTCAGCTCCGACGTCACCAGCACACGATGGTACCTACAAAGTCCTTCTCTGGCTCTACGGATTTGCCACCAGTCTATTCCACCAGCAGCTCCGCCTATTCCACCAGTAGACCCCCCTTCTCTACCGGCAGTTCATCCTCGTCGTACATGTCGTGATCATCCATTGTATGTTGACAGCTACAAAGGACTTACAAGTCACATTCAGTCTCTGGTGGCTACTATTGATGGAATTCAGATTCCTAAAAACGCTGAGGAGGGTCTCAAACATTCCGGTTGGCGTGCTGCTATGAACGAGGAGATGAAAGCCCTCCAAGAGAATCATACTTGGGACTTAGTCGACTTACCTACATAGGTGTTCACGATTAAGGTGAAACTGGATGGCACTCTTGATCGACTAAAGGCTCGTCTAGTATAAATTTATGACTCCTCTAAGAGTTCCACACTGGCAAGCAGTTCTCGGAATCCTGTGTTATCTAGTTAAGAATCCAGGAAAAAGAATTCGGATGGAGAATCATAGACACACTCGTATTGAGTGTTTTACTGATGTTGACTGGGAAGCAAGCCTGACAGATAGACAGTCTACATCTGGCTACTCAGTATTTATTGACAGAAATCTAGTATCATGGAAGAGCAAGAAACAAAGTGTGATAGCACGTTCAAGCTCAGAAGCAGAATATTGAACCATTGCTTATGGCACATCAGAGGTATTATATATGAAACATCTTTTACAAGAACTGGGAGAAGACGCAGGATCTCAAGCGGCAGGTATGTGATGTGACAACCAATCTGCTATCCATATTGCCACTAATCCCATATTTCATGAAAGAACGAAGCACTATTAAAATTGATATCCACTTTGTTGTGTGATAAAATTTCAACATGTGAGAACTGGCGACCAGATAGCTGATATCTTCACAAAGCCTCTCTTGGATCCCCGGGTTCAATATCTATGTAACAAGCTGGACATGATTGGCATCTATGCTCCAGCTTGAGGGAGGGTGTTAAGTGTTATATTAGAACTATTAGTTAGTGAGCTTTAGTCCCGCATCGCTTAGAACAATTGGAGAAGGGACTAGCCTCTCCTATATATATGTATCTCTCAATCTCAATAATATCATCCTATTTTCCAACTCTACACTTCTCTTTTTTACAACCACAATCCAAGTTTGTTTAGGTCTGTGCTAGTTCCAGCAGTTTATGTACCTAAAATCTTATAACTCCTAACGGTGCATCCATTGGTCTTGGATGTACACGTCCAAAGCATCTAAAATAACTTTCTCTCACCTTATCAGTAAACCCGAGTATTTTGTAAGTTCTGATTCGATAAAAAAATTACCGGTTTGTTAACTGCAGTTTCTCTGTACATATTTAGACTATCAAAAAAAAGAACACAAACAAGGATTTCAACTCCTTTTCTACTAAATCTAAAACCTATATTTTCATATATTCTGCAACTATATGAAAAACATAATGACAAACAATATAAATCATACTTGTAGATAACTGCGGACAAATCACTCAATATTGGATACCTGCAAAGTAGACAGTTATTTTCTAAATAAAAAATAAAGCAACATAGAGTGAATATGAAATGGACAAGTTTGGACAGATCATATTACTATTTATTGATGAATGTTTGTATAATCTGATTTCTACAGAGTAGACTGACATTTCTAAAAAGAATACTTGCCACTATGTAGAATGGTATAACACAAACGCATCACACATCCTATTACTAATTCATGATTGACAAAGGTTGTATTAGTTTCCTCGGACGATGAGGGGATAGTTATTTTGAAATCACGATTCTTCCTGGAATGTCGATGCTTAACATGTTGGCTTGATGATTAGTACGAACTTTTTTTCTATTTATGACTGGTTAATCAATTCACCCTCCAAATCATGTTTTAGAAGAAAAACAAAAACAAAAATCCTATAGTATAAGCATTTTCTACAGCATCTACTCTACCATATCAAAAATCATCACCAGTATATCCATATATGTATGATTGTTTAATCAATTCATTTTCCAAATCATGTTTTAGAGGAAATAAGAATAACATAAAAGATGTAGTATTAGCATTCTCTGCAGCATGAACTCTACAAAAACCAACACCAGTTTACCCATTCATGTATTCCCCACATACAAAAACCAATATCTAATATGGTTATGGACCGTGAATTGAAAAATCTGAAATCCTGAACCCTATTTTGGCATGCAGCTAAGAAGAAACAACAAGAACAATAAAGCGTACAACAACAAAGCCTTTATCCAAATTTTTGGGCTTGGCTCTTTGAATCCTTTTCCTCCATTCACCTCTGGTGAGAGCCATGTCCCTATACCACTGACAAAAACCATAACCTTCTTTAAAATTTCTATCAATTTCCGTTTAGGCCTACCTGCGGTCCTAGCGGCTCCTTTAACTACTATCTTATCGCTCCTAACCGTAGCATTTATTGTTGTGTGTTGTATATGTCCAAACCACCTAAAGACGATTTTCTCTCATCTTGTAATTAGTTGGCGCCACCTCTAACTTCCTATGAATACATTCGTTAATTATTCTATCTTTTAATGTACTACCACTCATCCATCTTAGCAATCTCAGTTCAGTCATACTAATTTTTTGGACATGTTGTTTCTTAATTTCCCAACATACTTATCCATAAAGCATAGTTGGTCTAATAGCCGCTATGTTGCACAGACACGGAAAAAAGGTGCCCATATCCCTATCGTGTATGTACCGTACATTTCAAAACGCCCATATCACGTACCCATTTCGTGTCCTTATCCGTATCTGTGTCCGTACTTCTGCAGCATAGTATATAAGCCTTAAATTCCAAGGTGCATGAATAATTTCTGCAGGATGAGTGCGACACTATCAGACTATCATAATGGACAGAAATTTAAACAGGAAAGATAGTTATTTTTTATACTTTATACTTTATAGTTGACTGTAGTCAAAGGAGAAACAAATAAAACTTTTAACAGATTAAGATTACCTGTTCAGTTGATGGCTTTAGAGATTCTCCCAAACTTTGCACATTAGGTTTTTTATTACTTTCACTACTTTGGGAACTTTGCTTCCTCCTTGTGACTCCGGCACGTGTATGCTTCAATGATGGCCGCAGTTGCACAACTGCATGAACAGGATTCAAATGCAACTGAAAGAAAACAGAAGAAGACACCTTATAATTCCTTCTAAGTAAACTGCAAATTAAATACAGGAAGAAGTTAAAAGCATTTGTTGACTATTAATTATTTATTCAACTGCATATAATAAAACAAGGCAAGAGTCAAAAATTTCAAACACAATATCCAAGTTTTCTTCTGTAAAGCATAATTCTATATATAATACTTTATGACCAAGGTGATTTGAATGAGATGCATGTGTAAAACGAAGTACCCAACTATACCAGACCTTTATCAATACACCCATGTGTATCATAGTGCATCTTCAGATACATGAGCTTCCTTACTATAAAAGAAGACGCTACCTTGTGAGAAGATCTCAGAAGTACCATTTTAATGGAAATACCCATTGTTAATTGTGAAATGACATTACGTGCATCTTCTAGTACCCCATTATTTTATCAACATCTATGTTGCACAAATACGGATAAAAACACAATACAAATAAGGGATATTGACATTTTCAGATAGGTATAGTAAGTAATCACCTATGTAGTATGAATATGGACACAGCAGACATGATACAGATACAGAAACCACTTTCCTGTGTCTCTCGTGCAACATAGATCATCAACATTTTAGGAAGGCTATATAAATACCCTGGAAAGAAACCTCAGGTCTAACTCTATGCATGCTCGTTCTCAATTTTTTGTGTCTGAATGTATGCTTCCTCGACCCACCGATCGACCAATCTCCATTGGAGGCTCTACTTGGGTTGACAGTTAGTGCCATTATCCCTAACCCGAACAGACCACTTCCGGATCCAGCTCTTAATCGGATGCTATCAGAATTTCTCAGGTTCTTCTCCCCCTTTAATATTTAAATTCATATCGTTCCCTTGGGAATTCAAACATCCGACCTTGTTTCTCGGGTCTTATGTCCTCGAGTCCTGACTCCTGACAACTCGTGACAGGCCCTCCTAGCTCAGGTGGTAGCGTGGGGCGGCATCATGCCTGGTTGGGTTCGAACAACGGAGCCGTGGGTGTGTGCGTAGAGGAATACACACACACACACACACAAGGAAAGAATTTTAATCTAAGGGGAGAAGAGGAAAAAGAGGAAGTGAAGTCTTTAAAGCTACACCATTGTGAACTAAAATTGTGTAGTGTGTGCTAACATTATAATTAGTGAAAGTAATGAACAGTTTTAGCTTTTGCGTCTGCACAAGTCTAGAATTTCTGATCCAGCTACCATAAAATCCAGGTGTATTGATTCTACGCTGATCTCAAATTAATCCTAATTAAACTCAATAAGATGTAACATTAGATTTTATGATTGTCACATCGACATCAAGCAGTTCTTAGAACAGATCCATCAGGTACACACAATTATTTGCACATACTATTCCAAGGTATGCCCAATCATTTATGATTAATATATCAATTCATCCTGCCACATGCTTAAAAGCCAAATGGATGCAAAGAATATATTGCTTCTGCCCTTCGACCCTCAAGTCTTTCTAATCCTCGTTCTTCCTAATCCCTCCATCATATATACAAATAATAATGTCATATAATCAATCAGCTATGAGTTACTTGGGATATACTCACATTGTCAAATAAATAATTATACATAATGAATTTGCCAAGCTCCAATTTTCGTTAACTTAAATATATGCCTAATTTAAGTCATCAACTGTTTTTGTATTGTTTAACTCATGGCTAATTTACACTTAAATATCATCAACTATCAAGTTTTTGCAACTTGTTACCATAAACTACTTTTATTAGCGACTCGTTACCATGAAACTATTGGAAACTTGTACATAACCACTGCGTTAGCATCCGGTCAGATTTAACACTCATGGATTTGCACGTGATAATTTGAGACCATTTTGCAGCTGAGTTTTTTAAAAAAAAATCCATTTTGTTCAAACCCTTATCCAAGCTGCAGCCTGCAACAGTGACACAACGGAAATCAGAGCTGACCTTCCGGCAATCACCAAAAGCCTTCTTCACCAAACCCTTCATCATCATCATGCCCAACTCTTACGGCTGCCCTCCTACATATACCATTGCTTCCATCATCTGTTGGACTAAGATGAATTCAGAGCCCATTTCTTGCAAGTTTGACATTATTGCCAAAAAAATGGAACAAGATCAAATTCAATGAAATTTGGAATTCTTGAGAAGCAAAGAACAGAGTAGTTGCAAATTAAGTCTGGAGATTCTCCATATTCCTCTGGTTTCGAATTGAGTCTATTGTCAACTACAGCTAATGCTGAAGTTATGGGTTCCCACTTCCCAATTATTAATTCAATCTATCTCTACTTATGTACTTTAACTAGTATGAATTTTGAAGCTATGGGTTCTCCAGTGGTTCTTTATCTCTACTTATGTCTTTAAATTGCTAAGAATGATATTGCAAATTTGTTGCCGCATTGATTACTTATCCCCCCAATTGTCTCTTAAAAAGTTCCTGATTATGAAATGTGCAGCAAAGTTAAAAGCTTGAGTCCTTCCATTAGAGATATATACTTGTTTTCGCCCTCCTTTCATCTTGCATACTCGTAGTAGAGATGCTCCAGCATGTTGGCAGCACACTGCTGCGTGGACACGTGGCTGTGAGCAGGGTTGTAAAAGGCGCTAGGCGTTAGGCGGGCGGCCACCCACCGCCTAGCGCCTAGGCCGCCTAATTCTTGGCAGTCGACGAAAATTAAAAAAAATCTAGAAATTAAAATATGTTCTAGTAAAGCTTATACCCTAAATTCAGTCTCATATAATAACTAATAGTACAAGTTCAAACATTTTTTAGTCAAACATTTTTTAGTCATATTAAAAGTTCTATTTCTACTTTTTCTTTTTCAGTCAGTCACTACATTTTTTTTATTCTATGTGTGACTCAAGATATATTTTTTTCTATTCTCACCGTGTTAAATGTCTTTGATTCAGTCAAAATTTTCACTGTGTTTACTGTGCATGTGACTGTGCATGTGACCCAGTCAAATTTCGTTCACTGTGCCTGTGACTCAGTCAAATTTCTCACTGTTCATCGTCTATGACTGTGCACAGTCATATATATTATAAACAAAACATAAAATATCTTCAAGAACCAGAAGAAGAATCAGAAGGAAAAAAAGAGAAGAAAGACTTGAAGAAGACGACGACTCATGAGAAGAAGAAGAAAACTCAGAAGAAGAAACATAAGAAGAAGAAGAAGACAGAGACTCAGAAGAAGAAGACTCAAGAAAAAGAAGAAGACTGGAGAAGAATACGAAGACTGAAGAAGAAAAAGAAAAGAAGAAGAAGAAAGAAGAAGAATGAAAAGAAAAAGAAGAAGACTAAGAAGTAGAAAAATTCCCTAACTAATGCGGCTGCCGCTGCTGCTTCTTCTCTTGGTGTGCTGCAACTGCAGCTGCTTTTTTTTCCTTTCAAAAATCACCTAGGCGGCTGCCTTCTTCCCCGAGTGCTTGCTCCTATGCGGCCGCCTCTCCACCTGGAGAAGGCCTAGGCGGGCGCCTAAAGCCGTCTTTTGCTCGTCACCACCTACAGGGCGATTCCGGCCGTTCCTTGGGCGGTGGTTGTCCGCCCAGCACCTAGGCGCCGCCTAAAAGCGATTTTTAGAACATTGGTGCCTGTGAGGATGGTGGTGGTGGAGGCGCCGCCTACAAGCGATTTTTAGAACACTGGTTGTGAGTATGGTGGTGGTGGTGGTGGTGGTGGTAGGTAGTAGTAGTAGTGGTGGGTGGGGGGAGGAGCATCACCGGAGTTAGCTGTTTGGATTTTTAATAGATACAGGAAGGAGATAGGTAAAGCAGTCTTTTTGTGTTTTTTGTAATCGGGGTCATAGTATCAAACCCCGAAAAACAGTTTGTGGTATTTAAGTGCTAATAAATATAGTTTATGGTAACAAGTTGCAAAAACTTGATAGTAGATGCTATTTAAGTACGAATTAGCCTGAACTCATTGGTTGTAGTATCTGCATTGCTTCTTTCTGAAGTTCTATGTTCCACTACATTCTTTTGGATAGTAAACGAAGATTTAATGAATAGTCAAACATGAAGGAGCAACGTATGAGAAGGAACAATCTTTATTCTTATTTCCATTACTCCATTGGATTAAATCTCAGGATTTCTCCTGGTGTTTTTGTTGTAGTAGCTGCATCATCTCACTGGACACATCCAACTCTCCTGCTTCTCTCCTGTCAAATATGCCAAGTAGAGGTCCATATCAGAATACTTGTGACGGTCATGACATGGCTGCCACTTTGGATTTTGCCTCAGGCAAGTCAGCCTTCTCTGAGCAGCATACAACTCCTCTTAGGCATAAGAACTAGTTTTAGACAGAAGAGGCTCCAGAAACATGCAGTCTACGGGCATGGAAAAAATTACTCTCTATTCTCCATGATATTATTGTAAAGAGCATTTTTTTTTTTCGGATATAGTTCCAAGAAGTTCAAGCTTACAAATAAATGTACCACAAGAATGTGCGAGTCCAAAAAATCATCATCATCCAAGCCTCTTCGTCAATAAAAATGAAGTCTAAGAAAGCTCCATAAAAGAATTGACATGGTTTTTACAACCAGCTGTCACCTGACGGCAATCCTATATGTTGGTGCCAACTTCCTAACCAGTTAGCCATGAGCATGAGAGGGACGTACAATAAAACCTAAATATATAGTTGGCAGGCAGATAAACCTACATTTTCGCTATGCAGTATAACCTCATGCAACCAAGAAGCACACTCCAAGTCATCCTAGAATATAAAGAGTCTAGACGAAGAGGTTAGATGATACAATTTGCTATAGGAAAATGCATTCACCTCTATGACACTTTGGCTTCACAATAAACCAAAGCGTGAAGCCAAGAAACATATAAGAAAAATTGTTGCCTAATTTTCTCCACTAAGTTTAAACCTTAAATAAAACAAGAATAATCTTGTCGAGATAAAACAAAACAGCATAGTCAATAAAAGAGTTGAAACATAAGAATGTGAGAATAATAGAAATTCAGAAACAAAGCATACCTCATTTCTCATTATAGTCCCAATAGCAAAACCACTTGTAGAAGGTGTCACGGCTGATGATAACATCTAAGAGAAGAAAAAAGAAGAAAAAACTTTAGTTGCAAAAAGGTATATTTGAAAGTTTACTTCCACATTTTCTTGAAATTCATTCTCACAAATGGATGACACTTACAAAGATCTACAAGACAACACAAGGTAACTAGCCATCAGCACGGTAGAATAGATGATTGTTTTCCAAGGATGTCATTCCCATGAATTAAAACAAATGACATGTCAGACATGCTCAAGTATAACTGGAAGTTCAGATCTCTTGGTTGAAACTTGGAAAGAAATTATCTGAAAATCCCAGCTCTAGCAGCCAAAAATACTTCAATATAAATTTATTAAGAGTGGCAACCTGACAGAGTAGGGAATAGCAAAGATAGAAAGCCCTTACAATGATATCTTAGATGGAAATAATAAGAAAATCCCCAAAATTTGTCGAGTATTTTAGAACTAGAAACAACACTACATTGGGGTGGCTACGTGTCATAGATCCGCCTAAAGAGTTATAACTTTGTTGAGCTCCAGGCACTGAAAGAAAGATCTTCTATTCCTCTTATATAATATGAGTCGGGACTGTCGCAAAGAAGAAATCTGGTCTTCTGTTTGAACTTCACGATCTTCTCCAACTCCTTATCAAGAGTATATCCACGTCCGAAGCCTCAACATACATAGACTCCACAAGTATTCATATAAGAACAATGGGAAAAAACGTGGCTCCTGTCATCCAACATTCTTCAATGTACTACAAATTCTCTTTGTTATCCGGTAAGGAGATCATCTATGATGGTTGTAAAGTATAACTTGTTGGCAGCAGGACTAAACAAAACCTAACTTGTACTACTACACCTTAGGGAAGTGCATTAGATTCAATTCCAAGCAAAGAGAGAGAGCAGTCCCATCACGAACACTAGAGCATCAATTTCACAATGAAGCAAATCAAGGATTCAGGGTCAATCCTCTGTTAATTGTCAATAAACTGCTGGCTTTCAAGGTGGATCCATGCATCACTGCCAGGTTACTACTATGGTAATTATCCTCCGTCCCAAATTAAATTGGAAGGCCAAACAAACTAGATTCCTCATTTCCAACCTCTCTTCTCAACACAATTTCTACTCTCCACTTCAGCATGTCCTAAGTGACCATAGTTGTCCTTGTTGATGTCTCACAGACTCATCTGTGCTTAAGATATCTGCTTTCAGGGCTGTTTGGTTCAAGTTTTAGAGGCTTGGGAATGGGTTTTGGATTCCTTACCCATGTTTGGTAAGTGTGGAATTGGAAATTGGAAGGGTATATGGGGGACTTTAGATTCCCACATATGTAGGAAAGTAATTTCCAAGTTCCCCCTTGGGAATATTTTTGCTTTCCTGGAAATGTTGGTTGGGTGCATTAATTACAATTTATTTTTGACGGTAATATACAGTTTTCTCGAGACTTTGCTCATCTTGGATATATAAACAAATTTTTTGCTCTAATTGGAACTGCGTAATACATTCTTAGAGAAATACTTAGGAGGTGGGACAAAACTTAATGCTGAAAATAAATTATTTAAACACATGTGATTCACGCTCCACCATGCCCATCCTTTGATCCGCCTATGCTTGATAGAATCCATAGTATTGTGTTCATAATCATGCACCATAGTATGAATATTTCTCACATTACACAATACTAATTTTTCTTTAAAGATCACGCCCATCCTTTTATGATGACACACTATAACTGCTTTCTTCTGCCCATGTTAAGTGCTGGTGTTCTTTGGTTGCCTTTTACCAAAATTATGCATGACATATGTTGTGGTTTAGTGTAGTATGTCTACTAACTAGATTGTGAGATTTTTTTTCTCCTATGTATCGAAGTGTCCAGCATTCTTGCTTTATTTATAGTTATATTCTGAGGTTGATTTATTTGTATAGAAGACTTATGATAAATAAAGTTAAAACCTTCCTTATAAGGGTAAGAAGTATATTTTCAATCATGCTAGAAACAAAGGAAGATGGAGCACTGGTCTAGGTAATGTTAAGTTAAAGCAAGTACCAAAATTTCTAGTGAAGAAGATAAAATTAAGGTTAAAAATTCTTTACTAATTGTTGTTAAATGCAAAGACCTAAGTTTGAGTAATATATTGGTCTTAACATCTGTAATCGTTGCCTTTTCTTTACCCAGTAACGAAACGAGAAACATCACTTTTGTTCTAGGTTGCATAGACGATGATTCGATTACGACCATGATATATATGCACATGAAACATATGTATATACATATTTCATATATTAGATCTTTAATAATATCTGTATTTATGCATGTTTTGGATTGTAACCAAGTTACAAAAAGTTATAGAATGGATCTCCTACAAAGAAATGTTACTTCTTTTGTCTCGATTATGTTAACATAATCATTTGGCATAAGCACGACCATGCCAAATCACTTTAACCATGTTTTGGGTCTCTTTGGAGCATAGCATAGATATTGACGAGCATATCCCACGGGAGTGTCGAGGAAGTGTTGTGTCATATGCACGTTAAGATTTAGATATGGGTACTGTCCTTTGAAGGAGTATCTGTGCACTCATAGCTGTTGATATATGCTTGGCAAACATCCCCTTGGCCAATTAACTTGTCATATGGATACATAGGGGTTGCCTGTGGCTGTTTCAAACTTATTTAGGATGAATTAATTTTAAGCAATAAGAAACTGAGAGCAATTAGGCCAATTTACACTACTTTTACAATATATTTTGATATATTTCGGTTGGATGCATGATAATTAACATATTGAAGTTGCACAAACTTTTAATATTCTCCACAAGGTAGTCAGAGGCGCAAGGCGCACTTAAGGCGCGCGTCCGAACAAAACGAGACACAAAAATAAATAATAATAATAATATACATAAATAAATAAATAAATTAGTAATGTAAGAAATAAAATCAAATAATATATTAAAACCAACAAAAACATGTTAATAACCAAGTGAACTAGTAGAGCAACACTAGTAATCAACAACTAACAAGAATTTGTATTCTTTCTACCATGTTTTTAGTAAATATTAGTTTTTACAGTTCAACTGTAGCCAACTTTGGCAATCGTGAAAAGGCTATCTCCCTCCCATTTGTATGTGGTAAGGCTAAGTTTTTGGAAAGAAAAAAAAAATACACACAAGGCGCGCCTAGGCACGCCTTTTCTTGGTTGTGCCTTGCTGAAAGGCGCACCTTGGGTGCATCCGGAGAAGTGCACCTCGCCTAGTGAGGTACGAGGCACGCAGGTGGGCCTTAGGCGTGCCCGAGGCGCGCCTTTGACTACCATGATTCTCCAATCAATAGATGTTCCCCTTATATTGCTTTGCGACACAAAGAAAACATTGATATTGGTATGTCCTAGTGTATTTTAGTGTGTCCACATCTGACGTGATATATGGAACTAACTTTCGAGCATTTGTGCTTCATAATCCTCATGTGAACAACTAGTAACAATTAATTAAACCAAAGATTAAATAAAACTTACTTCCTACACCGAATTCGTGAACTCCAAAACTCAACCATCTCATAAATGTCCTTGCGGACGTCCAAAATCAAATCAAGTTTGACTTTTTTGAGTGACTAGGCACTAATAAATACAATACGACACAGTAAGAACAAGACAAAACTGACACAACATTGTTTTGGCATGCCCTAGTGCATTTTGGAGTGTTCGTGTCATATATGGACATGACACAATATGAAGCTAATATTGGAGTATTTGAACATTATAAACCTCACGTTAACAACTAGCACAACTAATTAAACCAAATAATTAAATACAAAAGTTCCTTCGCCAACCTGTTTTTGTGACCTCGAAGACTCGGCCATCTCATCATCGTAATTCCCATTAGTGATATCCATACTGAAGTCGACTTCGACTCTCGAGTGTTTAGGCTTCAACCTAACCTAAAACAAGAAAGCAAAAAATTCGGAACAAAACAAAAAAACAGAGTACGTATTTTACAAAAAACTTATACAAAAAATATACCTCTTCACAACTTTCGCTCAAATCATATGGACGCCAAGGTGACCTGAGCGGGTACTGCATAACATACAACTGCAGCAGAGTTCCCAATGCATAAAAATAAGTACTTCTGATATATATATATATATATATATATATATATATATATATATATATATAAGATCCATGCATATAATAAAATGCATAACATTAAAATCTATAATGAATGGAACGGTGTTTTCTTATATTCTTATTATGATCAAGTAACAAAAAATTGATTATCAATGATGATTATGATGTGATACATCTTTTCTCTGTTCTTACCTTTTATGCCACCTTTGAATTCAAAGTTAGGAGAAGAAAATTGGTATCTCGCGGAGTTAGGCAAACTCCAAAAAATAAAGTAACCTAGGTGTGTTTCGATGGAGTTTCATCTTTCCAAACCATGGTTCCAAAACTCACGGTTCGCTTCAGAATAGGATGCGTTACCTTCCCTGATAAGCAGTACGAGAGAAGTAACTTCCTAGCAGTAGAGGCATCCTGGTAACCTATGTTGCACCACAAATAACACGGTGACATGGAAAGCAGCCAAGGTTCTAAACGGCGGTAGGTAGGTGCGCGGTAGAGAGAGTCCGCCTACCGCCTAGGCACCGCCTAGGCGGTCGATACATTTTGAACATATTTTACTATTTTACCACTTTTTTTTGCATAATATGTATATTTTAAGGGTGTTCCATGCATAACTAAATTGTAGAACGAAGATTTATGAAGTTTTAGTTTTGTAAAAGTGAACCATAGGCCATAATGTTTACAAAACCTTTTTGGCCAAAATATCTTGTTAGGTATTGCTCCGCCTAGGCCCCGCCTACGCCGTCTCACCTCCGCCTATGCCGCCAACCTCCGTTGGCCGCCTACTCCGCCGCCTACCGCATAGGCGGCCGCCATTTAGAACACTAAGCAGCACGGACACCAAGTGAGGCCGGCTCGTTCGAACCCCCAACCGTAAGGACACCTAGGTGTGTATGGGTTGCAATAAAAAAATAACATGGTGACATGGCACCTATTTAGGTGTGTCCTGTATTTTTGAAGTGTCCATTGTGTGTTTGACACGCGTCCGACATGACACGACCAGATTATTTTAGCAAAGTGCAAACAATATGCGTGTACACATGCCCAAAAAAACATATGCAGGAAATATATCACAGTCGAGCGTGTCGTCAATCGTTTTTACCGACGCGCCGTCGGCGATTGACGGAGCGAAGTAAACGTCGAGCTCCCGAACGACCACGTCCTCGACTTCGTCCTCCTCCTCGTCGTCGTCGTCGAAATCATCGTCGAAATCGCAAGCATCGTCGGCGACCACCATCGAGGAATCTTCCGCCGCCGGCTGCTCCTTCTCCTTCTCTTCCTCCTTCTCCTCCTTCTGTATCGGAGCCGGAGGAGATGCGGGGAGAGCGGGGGGGTCCGGGTCGGGTTTGGCAACGGCGGGGGGATCCGGGTCGGGTTTGGCAGCGGCGGGGGGGTCCGGACCCGGATCGGGTTTGGTGGCGGCCGGGGGGGTCGGGACGGATTTGGGGGCGTTTCTGGCGAGTTTCGGACGGAACCGGGGGGCGCGAGGAGGGGCGGCGGCGGCGGGCGTGTCGAGGTCCATTGGGGCGAAACCGCCGTCGTCCTCCATTGCTAGCTGTTGCAAAAACCCCCTTTGGTTGATTGGGGGAGGAATTAAAAAGGGTTTTAGAGAACAGCAGTAGCCAACTGTTTCTATAGGTATGGGCCGAGCGGACAAGCCCTCGTTGCGGTGGGCCCACTTGTGGGTATAGACATGTGTTTCCCGCCGGATTAGGGTTTGGACTCGGGTCCTACCTATGCAAGCTTCCGGTCGAGCCAAAACCCTCTTCGATTTAGATTGTGCCCTAGTAAAATTTGAGCAGGATTAGGATCTTGTTTACTTGTTTCGCTACATTTATATGAAAATACAACCCCCTTTATCTAAAAACCTTTTCGCATTGGCACGACCCGAAAACATGGATTACTAGAAACTACTGATCTAACGAGGACTAAATTTTCAATTCTCTAACACGGAAATGGAAAGAAAAAAAAAATTTTGTTCCAAATCTCAAGCTCTTAATATTTGGTTCGCAGAATTGGAGCAATAGAAAAGAAAAGTAATTCTTTTTTTTTTTTAATGTCAAAGGAAATGAGGATAAAGGAATTTGATTTCGAAAATATGGGAGAAAGTTGTTCTCCCACTAACCCAAGGATTTCCTCCTCTAATGATTCAATTTTTCTCCCAATTTTCTTGGTTTTTTCAAACATCTAGAAAAAAAATTTGATTGCAATTACAATTTTTCAAATGAAATAAAATATCAAAGAACCAATTTCCTTTCCTTTCCTGTCCGCGAACCAAACGAATTCTGGAAAAGGAAAGTCATTCCTTTCCTATGTTTGGGTGCATAAAAAAAAAAAAAAAAATTTGAGTCGCACTCCACTTTTTTTTTTTTACCTATATTCATGGTGCACCCTACTGTTTTACCTTAATGTAAATTATCCCCCACTTTTGACGGATTTCGTCCAAGACCAACGGTCAACACGTTTGACCGATAATTTTGGACGAAAATACCCTCTCCAAACCCAAATTCAAATTCTAATCCTAATCCTAATCTCTCCTCCTCCTCCTCCTCCTCCTTCCGCTCTGCCCCATTCCCCGCTCTCGCTCCGCTGCATGCCCCAGCCCATCCGTCCATTATTTGACTCTTCTACTTCTACTTCAGTTTGTGTACGGCGACATTCGGGTCTAAACCCGACATATCTTCGTAGCTCTAGGCGAAGACGTCTATGTATTCTCTTATAAGCTCAATAAGAGACTCACGATCCTCTCATTTCAAACTTTTGCTAATGAAGATTGGTTTGGGAGAAGAGTCGTCTCCTAAGTTGATTTGTACAACCTCATCTTCAGTAGGCGGTTCGCGTAATTCGAAGCATTTCTCCCATTGGGCATCAAGTTGCTGATCCCAGGGTTCAACTTCGAGGGGTTCGAAGAATTGCTCGTCGTCTTCATCGACTTGGTCCACTGATGTCATATTTACTAACAATGTTTTACGGAACACCTTCCCGATACTAATGTCGGAGTCGCAGGAGGAGTCTGAAGAGTATGAATGCGTCACTTCCTTGTATCGCGGAACTTCGGACGCTTCAGGAGGGACATATCCGAGGCCATAGCGAGTTTTCTGGTAATACAGACCCGACTTGCTTTTAGGAATATTGATCATGATTGGCAAGTGTCGACCCTTTCCATAATTGAGACCCATGTTACTGTCCATGTCATAACCTATCTTATGGATGATGTGCCTGGCTTGTGGGGTATAGCGGTGAGCCTAAACTGTACCGACTTCAGGTTCTGGTTTACAAAGAGTATGACTCCGGGAGCCGTCTACTCGGCCAAAGATGATGGGTTTTTTTTTTCTCCCTCGGCACGGGTACTATAAAACAGGCGTCGCGTACATGGAGCACTTGTCTCACGGAATAGACAGACGCAATTTGTGTTTGTAGTGATAAACTCATTGCTGAAAGGAGGACACGCGCGCCTATGAGAGGCAGGTGTGTGCTCCTTCTGATTGCCATGTAGCACTCCTAACAGGAGTCTGTTACAGCAAAGCACGCACTTCACTGCTAAAATGCCATAGCTGACTGCCAAGTAACAGATTTGGTAGTTTACTGTTGGAGAAGATCTCGAGATGCTGAAAACTCGTTCAGTGGCGTGACTAGGTCTACAACATGTGGCACGCACCCAAGTCATACGCGTGCCTAGGAATCATTGTCCTAGGTGACGCATCGTATGTAGGCGTATGGTAGGAGCACACGCACTTTGGGAAGACTCAGAGCATCACACACGCGATGGAGGAAGGACTCAGGTGTTCGACATCACTTTCGAGCTTTGAAAATGGGCTGCTGTGAAGTACTGCGAACGAGAATGCAAAGAGGAACTCCTGAACAGGAACCCGTGATCGCGCTTTGTTTGTTATTTTGGTTGTGACGGTGGAGGGTTGTTTCTTTACTTCCTTGACGATCTGACTGTGAGGGAGTACTGTCGGGCTCAACTTCACTGGCTGAGGGGAGCAGCAAGAACTCTCTCTGGGATGCTCGGGACTTCTTGAGGAATTCAGGAATCGGGTGGGGAGGGGAATCGACCTTTTTAATGGAGGAGAACTCCTCATATTTATAATGGATGGAGAGGGTAGCACATGCGCCTAAGAGTAAACAAGCACGAGCTTCATCTTGCCACGTGGCGCCCCTAAATAGGGGTTGGTTACGGCTAGGCGCACACTTCACTGGTGAGGAGACCACAGCCGACTGCCACGTAGAAGATATGACATTGGAGAGAATCTCAAAATGCTCCAAACTCATTTTTTGGCGTAGTTGGGCATTTGGACACGTGGCACGCGTCTGAGTCACACACTTGCCTAGGAATCACTGTCCTAACTGGCGCATGGTACGTAGGCGCGGTGTCACGCCCCGCTCCCGTAGGAGCGATCGTCCTCGCTAAGGCGTGATGCCGCACGGGCCTAGGTTGCGCCCGTGCAAGGTCAAGTCCAGAAACGGCCGATTTGAGCTAGGCCACAGAGTCGCACAAAGTGTCCTCATTTGCAGCAGAAAGTAAATGAACACAAATTAAAGCGAATTCAAACTCTTTATTGATATTCAAGAAGTTTACAAGCGGCGCTAGGCCGAGTTTACAAGTCGCTCAAGCTCTCTCTCTCTCTGAAACATAAAAGGCGTGCCAAGTGGCTTACAAGATGGAATGATTCATGGCGATGTTCCAATATATTATGTCCTGTATATGGTGCTCCAGTTCCTTGCAACGCTCCAAGGCTCGAGAGATAGCTCCGCGCCTTAGCACGTTCGAGGGAAGCTCCGCACCCGCCGACGTTTCCTGCTTCCTGCAAGCAGACTGTGGGGTTATCAGTACATTGTTATGCACTGGTGGGGAGGCTAGCTCGCCCACAATGCTATCATTACCAAACACGTTATATTTACTTTTGTGCACCGTCTATCATTCATTGTCTTTCTAATCTTGCCTTAGGGTCAATTTTATGGCATATCTCATAGCCCATCTCGTGTTGCTGATTTCAAGTGTCGCATGGAAATACATACATGACTTACCCATACTTACCGTCCGGCCTTTCCTGTTCGATGTAAACCAAGTTAGTCAACAATTCATATATTTCAACTTAACATGATTCGCGTAAACATTCAATGCATGCCAAGGGCGTGTTCCTGCCTTAGATTCTAACGCGTCGTAAGCGTGTTTTCAATTTCATTTGCACGAAGTATTCATTATCATTTGGTGTGATACATTTCAAGTCATTCAGTAGGCGATTGTTCATTTAACTTAGACTACTTTGATTTCAATGCAAGGACTTGCACGTGGATAGCCACCAGCAAAGTCTACTTAATCTATATGCACCGGTCGCTGGCTTTACAAGCCATTTTGGACATTTCTCCTTGGTATTTCTCAACTTAGCGTAGGGTGATGGCTGGTACACCCCGTTAAGTCTCTTGAAATACCCTGCACTTACGTCTCCCGGTGCCCAAGCCTGCACCCAGGCAGCCCGTAAGCCCCGACTTTTGATTCCGCCTAGGCCGGCCACGGTATACTCCACACAACGCCCGTGCCGCAGAATCACTGCACGGCCACGACATCGCCATCCCTCGCCCGTACCGTTTGTCCACGACCATTTCGTATTAACTTGTCATTTTAACTTAACGGCTATCTCCGAGCCGTAGGCTAACCCTTAGCCATAATGCGTTATCGACCGGGTTGGCGTCCGTGCAGCACGGGTAGCGAGCCCCGTTGTACGTGCCGTCACACCTGTCGCTAACCATTCTTTCTTTTCTTATCTTTCATTCATTCTTTCTTTTCTTTCTTTCACGTGTCCGTTTGTTCATCGATTCATTCACGTATTCATTCTTTCATTCGTTGATTCATTCATTCACTTATTCGTTCATTCATACATTTTGCAACTCCTCGTGCGGGAGTCGTCTTGGCGACCCATCGGTCCATAGTCTTTTAATGTTGCTAAACTCTACTCGGAACGACTATGTCGATAGTCTTCCCGTTTCATTGTTGTAACCCATTCATTGTTTGATTGTTGAACGCATAAGGAACATAAACGTAAGCTTGTGCCTTAGCACGAGCGTAGAGCGCGGTGCGAGAGATCTCACATTTTCCATGTTCTTTTTCATATTCTATACAAGCATACAAGATGGGATTATTCCCTTAGCTAGGTGCGTTGAGTCCTTTATTAGCATGCACGGGGTTATCGCCTAGCAATTCTTGTGATAGTGTCCGTATTGTTATGTGTCTAGGCTAAACAAAGACGAGTTCATCAGAGCTACCCACCTTAGCGATGTTCGCATCGGCCGAGCGATACTCCGAGCGCGCCTTTGAAAGTCTAAGTCTGGATTCATCTTTGACGGGCCAATGTAAGCCTTGCATCGATTCTTCTTCAGGTCGATGCCAACTCTTCGGGTCGACGGCTCTTTTGAGTCGTTGCACTTGCCGTTTGAATCGGCGTTCCGCTACGGCGGAGCGGGTCATTACATAATACACCACTCAAAACAAGTCTCGTCCTCGAGACTTCCTGAGTGCAGGTTATCCTACCGTTCCTTGACTCGTATCGTCACGTTTCTTAGACAATCCTTATCGAATGGCTTTATCGTTCGATGGCATCGAACCATGCTCGGTACCTTTCTAAGTTCTGTGTCGCATACGTTTGGTTGATTTTTATTGAATAACTTTTCATTCATTTTAGAGTTGATGGTATTTATTCAATTCAAGCATTTCTTCGACTTGGTTGCTATTGTGCCTTGTTATGGGGCTGTAATAGTCACACGAGGCACGTCGAAATTCATCAAATGCGAGGGTCGTAGGCTGAGGCAAACTCACTCCATCATCCATGCGCATCGCAACATCCACTCGCAGCTGCATTCGAGTTCATCACATCGCTGAGTTTGGATCGTGCACATATTCAAGGCGTCCCCCGAATACATCCATTTCAACCAAGCTTAGCGATTAGCGAAGTCGGATAAGCTACTCGTAATAGTTTTGATTTGTCGATCGTTTGCTAACTTCGATTTAAAATCGAACTCATGTGTGCATCACATATCGTTTATCTCGGTCCTCGAGATGATTCGATTCGCTATACCAACTTTACTTTGTGTATCATCCATTTCTATCATTTCCTTCGTTTGGGCCAATCTTATCGTCGTTTACGCACACCTCCAATTCGACGTCCTTACTCTAAGTCTTGTTGCCCCCAAGTCTATCGTCCGTCCAGACGATAACGTAAACAACACAGGTTCAATCACTCGGCATAGGGTCGTCCGCCTATCTGCTAGGTCAGCTCACAAGGTCATAGTTACACGTTAGGTCCGTGGCTCGTCGTGCAAGATCGTTGCACGACGCTCTCCCCAAATCCTATGGTCAAACCATTTGTTCGCTTGTACGGGAGTTTCTACCCAAGTTCGTTTCACTCAAATTTCTAAACATCGAGCATGATCACCTAATTCGCATCAAAACTTATGTTGCACATATTCAATTCCCTTCAATCACCAGTTCTAACCAATTCGTGTATTCGATCACGAGGTCATTCAGCTCGACAATACATTGTGCCCTAATCTCATGCGAGTCCGATTATCCACGACGGTTCATGAATCACCATGTAACGCTCCCGCGGAATAATCATTCTCATCGGGGCGTAACTCTTGTTTGAGTTTTAGACTAACCCATTCTCGATACGCAGATTGGACCTACTCAATCCTCAAGTTCAATTCTTCAAGCACACAAATTCATTCTCGAGTTCACCTTCGCGTCAAACCACAAGTCGAAGCAATCAAATTGCCACGCCATCCAAGTTCAATCACTCCCGCTGTATGAATCACCATACCAGCGCTCACGCGGAGTGATCGTCATAATCCGACGCGACGTATGTGCGAGACTGGAGTTGCGCTCGCATAAGACAAGAATGTCAACGTTGTGGTTGTCAACGAAGCAAATCCAAGCATTCACATTTTCATCCAAGCCAAATCAATTCGATAGTTTGACCGTCATGCGTTCAACTATAAAATCCTCGAGCCAAATCTATCTTTCCCTCGATACATTTTTAACATCCCAAGTATAGCATCCAACGGAACAATAATATTTACACGATCGTCATTTACAGAGTCAGAGTACCCCCGAGTTATCGCATATCGATCTTTGATACGCCTCAATACCATCGACGATATGCGTAACCTGACGATCTTCCTTCGCAACCGATTTCGAGTCGTGCGTTGATGCTGTTGTCCGAGTTGGATATTCCACAATTTCCTCGATATTCAAGATCAAGTTCTACTGCTATTCCTCAAGCTAGTTTCAAGATCGTTGTCCAAACTCAAGTCACAATTTATTTGAATCAATCTAAAATCGTGCGCGTGATCCTCTAAGTTTTCCTCGATCAAGACCATTCATTTCCATTCATCGTTCCGAACCATTTTCTAACTCGCGTTGCCCATTGACAAGTTGTCCAGCGATAACTCGTTCAGGACTTTTGAAGTCACGACCAGCTAAGCGTGACATGTTCTAAGGCTTTGTGCGATCGCATCGCTTGTCGACATACTCGTACGATCCGTAAATCCTTTAGTTTCGCTCGAACAATTTCTATGACGTCCATACACCACTCAGGGTTCGAGCCACTCGACTAGTCGTCGACACTCATTCTTATTCTTCTTCGAACCTATCACATACACCACTCGGATTCAAGCCATACGATCTAGTCCTCAATCACGTTCCATCATGCGCTAAGACATCCTTCAGATTCGTTCGACGAATCTCTAGCGTAATCACTCACGTCGCCTCGACGTACTAAGTCGTTCGCACTAATCCTCAAAAATCCAATAAATCTTCCGTATACGCCTAAGCGTTAGTTTGATAGCGTTCCTATCAATATACACTCTAAGTGTATCTCCGTTCCCGACCGAGCGGTACTTGATATCGCTCGCAACTCGATTGCACCAGAAATCGAGGTGCGCGACACACGGCATAACTTAGCCAAAAGGTCGTGTGTATAGCTATCCCGTGCGGACTATATTCGAGTTCGCATGCTCACTTATTCTCGTTCGAGCGATAATCGATCTCACTCGCAACTCGTTTGTACCAGAAGGTCTATGTGCGCGATACTCTGCACAACTTAGCCAAAAGGCTGCGTGCATAACCATCCCATTCGAACTATACTTCGGTCTCGCGTGCTCGTTCTCAATTGTCAGCGTAAGGTTATTCAAGTACGTCTTGCGTTTTGCTAACTCTTAGCATCGGTTCCTTCCAACTCAAGTACGTCGTGGTTCGGTACAAAGGCCTTTGCCTATCGATCCCTTCAACCGAGTACTTGTACGAGCTTTTGAAAATATTTTGACTTATTGTATGGAACATCCCAAGGCACAATGAGAGAGAGCGTACCCTTCTTTTGTTTCCAACCGAGCTTTCCAAAACTGAAAAAATCGAAATGAAGTCCAAGGACGTAAAGCCGTGCTCTGATACCAATCTGTCACGCCCCGCTCCCGTAGGAGCGATCGTCCTCGCTAAGGCGTGATGCCGCACGGGCCTAGGTTGCGCCCGTGCAAGGCCAAGTCCAGAAATGGTCGATTTGAGCTAGGCCACAGAGTCGCACAGAGTGTCCTCATTTGCAGCAGAAAGTAAATGAACACAAATTGAAGTGAATTCAAACTCTTTATTGATATTCAAGAAGTTTACAAGCGGCGCTAGACCGAGTTTACAAGTCGCTCAAGCTCTCTCTCTCTGAAACATAAAAGACGTGCCAAGTGGCTTACAAGATGAAATGATTCATGTCGATGTTCCAATACATTATGTCCTGTATATGGTGCTCCAGCTCCTTGCAACGCTCCAAGGCTCGAGAGATAGCTCCGCGCCTTAGCACGTTCGAGGGAAGCTCTGCACCCGCCGACGTTTCCTGCTTCCTGCAAGCAGACTGTGGGGTTATCAATACATTGTTATGCACTGGTGGGGAGGCTAGCTCGCCCACAATGCTATCATTACCAAACACATTATATTTACTTTTGTGCACCGTCTAACATTCATTGTCTTTCTAATCTTGCCTTAGGGTCAATTTCATGGCATATCTCATAGCCTATCTCGTGTTGCTGATTTCAAGTGTCGCATAGAAATACATACATGACTTACCCATACTTACCGTCCGGCCTTTCCTGTTCGATGTAAACCAAGTTAGTCAACAATTTATATATTTCAACTTAACATGATTCGCGTAAAAATTCAATGCCAAGGGCGTGTTCCTGCCTTAGATTCTAACGCGTCGTAGGCGTATTTTCAATTTCATTTGCACGAAGTATTCATTATCATTTGGTGTGATATATTTCAAGCCGTTCAGTAGGCGATTGTTCATTTAACTTAGACTACTTTGATTTTAATGCAAGGACTTGCACGTGGATAGCCACCAGCAAAGTCCATTTAATCTATATACACCGGTCGCTGGCTTTACAAGCCATTTTGGACATTTCTCCTTGGTATTTCTCAACTTAGCGTAGGGTGATGGCTGGTACACCCCGTTAAGTCTCTTGAAATACCCTGTACTTACGTCTCCCGGTGCCCAAGCCCGCACCCAGGCAGCCCGTAAGCCCCGACTTTTGATTCCGCCTAGGCCGGCCACGGTATACTCCATACAACGCCCGTGCCGCAGAATCACTGCACGGCCACGGCATCGCTACCCCTCGCCCGTGCCGTTTGTCCACGACCATTTCGTATTAACTTGTCATTTTAACTTAACGGCTATCTCCGAGCCGTAGGCTAACCCTTAGCTATAATGCGTTATCGACCAGGTTGGCGTCCGTGTAGCACGGGTAGCGAGCCCCGTTGTACGTGCCGTCACACCTGTCGCTAACCATTCTTTTTTTTTTCTTATCTTTTATTCATTCTTTCTTTTTTTTCTTTCACTTGTCCGTTTGTTCATCGATTCATTCACGTATTCATTCTTTCATTCGTTGATTCATTCATTCACTTATTCGTTCATTCATTCATTCATACATTTTGCAACTCCTCGTGCGGGAGTCGCCTTGGCGACCCATCGGTCCCATAGTCTTTCAATGTTGCTAAACTCTACTCGAAACGACTATGTCGATAGTCTTTCCGTTTTATTGTTGTAACCCATTCATTGTTTGATTGTTGAACGCATAAGGAACATAAACGTAAGCTTGTGCCTTAGCACGAGCGTAGAGCGCGGTGCGAGAGATCTCACATTTTCCATGTTCTTTTCTATATTCTATACAAGCATACAAGATGGGATTATTCCCTTAGCTAGGTGCGTTGAGTCCTTTATTAGCATGCACGGGGTTATCGCCTAGCGATTCTCGTGATAGTGTCCGTATTGTTATGTGTCTAGGCTAAGCAAAGACGAGTTCATCGGAGCCACCCACCTTAGCGATGTTCGCATCGGCCGAGCGATACTCCGAGCGCGCCTTTGAAAGTCTAAGTCTGGATTCATCTTTGACGGGCCAATGTAAGCCTTGCATCGATTCTTCTTCAGGTCGATGCCAACTCTTCGGGTCGACGGCTCTTTTGAGTCGTTGCACTTGCCGTTTGAATCGGCGTTCCGCTACGGCGGAGCGGGTCATTACACGCGGGGGTAGAAGCACACGCGCCTAGGGAGGCTTAGGACGACATACGCCTATTTGTATTGTTCCCGAGGGGAATGAACCTTGACTTCAATGTTCGTCTCTTTGCACGAGAATCGAAGTATCGTAGGTGGTCTCGAGAGAGCCATGCTCATTAAAATGCAGTCTCGAAAATGAGCAACTAATAAACATAAGTGGTGGCATGATGGCTCAGGCACGCCCAAGTTGGTGAGGCGCGAAGGGGAGTGCGCCTAGAATACGCGCCTGTTCTTACGCTATTTCCAAGGTGGTTGTACTCCACTTTTTTAGGTTCATCTTTGGCACGAGAGTCGAAGTATCTCACTAGACGTCTCAAGAAAGATTTCAACTTCAATAAATATAGTATGGGAGAAAGTAATCATGACGTGAAGGATCGGGCGCACCTATGAGGCGTGAGCAGAAGGGGGCACGCCCTTAAAGGGGCACAGTTGGCCCAGAGCATAGAGATCGAGATGTCTCCTTCTGACGCCATGCTGCTCGGGTCAGGCGTGCATAGCTCTTCGTCATGCTTGATGCTAGAACAAGGTGCGGGACATACTTTGATCACGTTGGGGCACATGACCCATGCGCCTACAAGACCCCCTTCAAAGTTTTCTAACTTTTTGAGTAAAGTTGGAAACACTTTGAACAGCAGTGGAGCGCGCGCGTTTAGATGATGCTAGCATAATCTTCTTCCGGATAGAAACGATTAGTTTGGTTCTATCTTGAATAGATAACCGTTTGTTTTCCTCCCTTATCAATGCACACATTCTTTGAAGCCCATAAATAGGCTTTGAGATGGCTCCCTAGAAAACTGTTCGTCCTGAGAGCCGAGGCGCTAGATTCATCGCCATTAATGTTAGGTCCATTGAAATGAGCCTATAAATAGGGACTTTTTGGAGAGAGTTTTCGTTTTGTTTCTCTTCTTTTCTCGTACCATGGCCGACGTCACGTCTTCTCCGACTCCTCTCTTCTTTGGAGAGGGGAATAGACTTAAGGCAAGGTCGCCCGACGCCTTCGCCGACATGCTACTCGAGAAGCTCTTGTCAAGACACCGATCAACGCTTTTGCCGAGACTCCGCTCGACGTCGACGAGATGCACTTTATAGTTGATGGTAAGTAAACTTAACTTCCCGGAGGCCACAATTCATAGATGAAAAACTTAGTTCCTTGGAGAGTGTGAGTGCTGGCACGTTGGGGCGTTCATCACTGTGATATATGCCTCGATTTCTATCGCATGCCCTACTTCCAAGGCATTCATACTCTCGCCTTACAAAAGCGCATGTACCCGTGCCAAAATGTTGCACGCACGGGTTTCTGGTGTGCGTCATAGTACGTGCCTTGATTTCTATCACCCCACAGTGGGCGCCACAACGAACGTGCTGGTGTGCACCACACATTGTGTGCGTACGTACGCCTCTCCAAAGAGCGCGTCCTGGCTTTGTTAGCTTCCTGTTTGAGCGCGCTGAGCAACTTCCCAGAATGTAACTTTTTTAGTCTGAGTCTTTTGTCTTTTGTATAGATTGCATCTCGACCCACGCCTGTTCGGATGGAGCGTGGAAGGACATCATAAGTCAGTTGATTCGAAGAGACAATCGTTCTGATACGAGATCTTGTTATGAGATCAAACGAAGTGATCCCCATTCATACAGCATGCTAGTTGTCTTTACTCCCAAGACGAGATGTATTGTCCGCCGATATAAGGCTGGAGCTACAAGGTTAGGACTGATTGTCCGGGTTGGCACCCTGTCTTCCAGCAGCTTCTCCGTATGGGCAAGGCGACCACTCTGCGCACTCGAGATGGCCTTCTTACTTGTCTTAAAAAATTAATGCAGGCCAGTGTGGGAGACTTTGTGATATTATTGCCCTCTTCCACGAGGCATTTGTCACATCACTGCCCTCTACAATGGAGGACATTTGTCATATCACTGCCCTCTACAATGAGGGAGCCGTGAGCCAGTAGTAAATTTTCATCATATGTAATAATGCATATCAATGAAAACTCTAATCATGTAGTAGATTTCCATCATATGTAATCATGAATATCAATAAAAAATCTATCTCTTTTTGCTGGCTTTATGTGAACTTCTTGTGATTTGCGAACATTTATAGACCCGTCTTCTTTGACGCATTTTCTTTGAAGGATAGAAAGGAACGTTTGTTCAGAGGTAATATGGACATGACAAACATGGGATTCTGGATAGGTAACTTACTCAGAGGTTAGAAGAACATAGTAAGGAACCTAAGAACAACTCAGAGGTAATATGGACATGTTTTGTTCAAGAGGCTTATCGTAAATGCATCTAGAACTAGGTACGGACGATAAGCGACGACGGTCAACAGAGGTAATATAGACATGTTGAAACAAGATCGATAGGTAAGAATGGATACTCAGAGGTAATATGGACATGGTAGGCATTCAGACCAGGATGTGGGGAAAGCCAAAATGTAAGAATGGGAAATAAACTGGACATTCATACATAGTATTTCTTGAGAAACTTGCTGTTAATAGGCATCATGAGCAAATCTTCGTTAGGTTTTGCTAGCCGGTACGTGCTATTGGAATAGACCGTTTCAACAACAAACGACCCCTTCCACTTAGGCTGGAACTTTTCAGCAGTCTTATGAGTCATGATCATTGGCCTCCTAACTGATAGGACCAGATTGCCGACCCGAAACGACCTTTCTTTGACCTTTTTGTTGATGGCTTCCGAGATTCTTGCCTGGTATAGCTCAATGCGCTGTTGAGCTTGAAGGCATTTTTCGTCAAGTGCTTCCAACTCCTGTAGTCGCAAGCAATGATTATCTTCTGTAGTCATATGACTATTAAGAGACACCCGTAGAGAGGAAATTTGGAGTTCCAAAGGAAACACGACTTCGCTTCTGTATACCAGCGAGAATGGCGTACTACCAGTAGGTGTGCGGACGGTGGTTCGGTAAGCCCATAGGTATTCGCCGAGTTTCTTATTCCAGTCGCGCTTATTAGAAGACACGACCTTTTTGAGGAGCTTGATAATTGTTTTATTGAAAGCTTCTGCCAACCCATTAGCTGCTGGATTATAGGCTGTCGACGCTATGCTTTGGATTCGGTTCTGATCACAGAATCGACGGATGGAGCCACTGACGAATGGTGGACCATTATCGTGGATGATCCTCCGAGGTAACCTAAACCGGTAAATGACATGATGCTTAAGGAATTTGATTACGTCGGAGTTTTTTACTTCCACGAGTGGTATAGCTTCCGACCACTTGGAAAAATAGTCGGTTATAACCAGGATAAAGCGATGACCTTTTGATGAAGGAGGGGCAATCGTGCGAATGATGTCCATTTTCCATGCTTCGAACGGCCAAAATGCTACCGTTGGGTGCAAGAACTCCGACGGTTGGTGAAAGAATTCAGCATGGATCTGACACATCTAACATTTCTTAGCATACGCCAGGGCATCAGCTATCATTGTAGGCCAATAATAACCTATGTGCCCTGAGTCGGTCCTGGAGTTTATGTCCCGGCTGATGAGCTCCGCAAGTGCCATCATGAGCCTCGCGAAGTGCATCTTTAGCCTCCTGACCTAATAGGCATCGGAGTAAGAGTCCGTCGAAGGAGCGGCGGTGTCACGACCCGCTACCCAAATTGTTGGGCCAGGCCGAGTCATGCCCAGCCTACGTTGAGATAAAATATAGTAAGCTGTTCTAAAGACAACAGGATAAGACTAAATGTGCTAATAGTTCTATAAGTGAAGAAGAATCATAAATGCTCCAAACACAAAAGTCGTCGTATATAGTAAAATGTCCAAGTACAAGTGAACTGCAAAGTAAAACTGGATACATGTCCAGTTACAAAAAGATATAGTCTAATACATGTCTACTCTCAAAAGTCTAAGTAAACAAAAGACAACTAGGCGAGGTTCCCCGCAGGAATATCCTCGTAAGGCAGAGCCGGGTCCTCGACAGTATCTCCATAATATGTATTGCAGAGTAACTCCTCCTCAGTAAGGACACCTACAACGTTATCCTGTCAGGACGGGAGCAAGTACTGATTCTAGCAAACTAAATATACGAAGCATGAACAGGAATGTAATAAACTGGAATCATGGCATATCATGGGTTAATTAGTTCTTTTTAGAATTAACAACATGTAGTTTAAAAGTTTAAAACCGTAGCATGTACGTAAATCGGTCAATAGGTGTATAGGATGTACAGCGGCACATATCAAGTTTTTCTGGTGTGCACATACATGCACGAACGGCATCGGTGTATATCCATACACAAATGCGGGATCAGAACATACGGCAAGGTCACATATAAAATGTCACCGAGCGCGGTAAATACATACGAAGAAGGGGGTCATGTTCACGTACAATACTAACAGTTTTCCCTTAACCCGTTATTTAAACATGTGGGAGATATGAGATACGGTATAAACATGGTAGAGACTGAAAGTAATACAACATGTAAAGTTCTAACTTGCTACCCCAAGGATCAGCATTTAACATGGTTGGTAAATCACAGTTTATTGTTATAGCAGTATGTAAAGTTCGTAGAAAGTACTTGCCTCTAGCAAAGCAAAACAAAACAAGCTGCGATAACAGGGCTATGGATGTCCGATAACTCGTCACTGTAGAAGTAAATATAATAACTTAGCTTTTATACTAAGCTAAAACACTAGGACACTAATTGGTGAAACACGACTTGTGACTGGACACCTAGCCAAAATGATGACTTTGGCATAGGAGACCAATATGGGGTGACACACTACTTTAACTAACTTTCTAGGGTCTTTACACTAGTGAGGGGTGGGGTTCAACACGGCTAAAACTCAAAATAACACTAAAAGCTACAAGCCGTAATTAATCAATAAATAAATCAAAAGACCATTGTGTTCTAACAATTTTTGAAGTAGACAAAAGCCTAGTTTTACATAAAACAAAGTACCAAAACGATCCTTGCTAATTATAGAAATTTATTATAATTTTTCTGGAATTTATTAACCAGTACAAGTATTTTATAAAAATCAGTTTTCCTAAGTATACAGAAAATGAGTTTTGGTTTCATATGCCAAACTAGTGGCAAAACAGTAAATTAAATACTACAAAAATTATACTAAATTATCTAACTTAACATAGTATCTAAATACTATTTTTCCATAATTTTAACAACACTTTAAGTATTTTTAGAAAATCAAAAACAACATTTGCACACAATTGAATTTAGATAATTAATTATCTGCGTATTTTGTCCATGTATATAATTTGAACCAAAGTTCAAATACAGGACCCAAGGCCATGAATCAAGTCCAATATGACTTGTGCAGGTCTTGAATGTGTGAAAACATATTTGAGCCCAAAAACCCATGCTAGGCTTGGACACCAAATGGTTGCAGTAATTTAAATACACTAAAAATATAATTTGGTAATAGTACAAAATAAATATTATTATTTTAATATGGTAAAATTATGCATAGTAAAAATATACATACATGTGTTTAAAAGTACATATATATATATTTATAAGGAAAATACTTAATTTATAAAGTATATATATATATATATATATATATATATATATATATATATATATATATATATATATATATATATATATATATATATATAATATTTACTAACCATGAAAATATACACACAAGAAAATATACACATATATACATATATGTACATAAATATATATATATACATACATACATATATATATTTATAAAGTACTAAAATGAAGTATATATATATATATATATATAAAAACAGCATATATAAAAAAAAAAAAATATTTATAAAGTACTAAAATGAAGTATATATATATATATATATATAAAAACAGCATATATATATACATAAAATAGTATGTATAATAATACAAATATACAAATATATGTATATATATATATATATATATAATTATATATAAAAACAAAAAAGAAAAAGAAAAAGGAAAAGGAAAAGAAAAAGAAAAGAAACAACAGCAGGGGGGGCTCGAACTCGGCCCAGCGGGGGGTCGGGTTTGAGTTGGGTCGGGCTGGCCAGGGGGTCAGCCCGTGGCTTGTGTTAGAGTTAGGTTTAGTTTAGTTTTATTTCTGTTTAGGTTAGATATATATAAAAAATATATAAATCGGTCCTGTGTCCAGACAGTTAAGGACACAGGTAACAACGTGTCCGTGCTACGCACGACACGCACGAACACTGATTCATGTGTCCAACTATTGGACGAGCATCCCCGTGTCCTGGCGAGTCCCCCACGTGAAATCGAGACACAAACGACACGTTGTGACACTTGCAACTTACGTGTTCGGTCGTCGAAGTGGATTTCGAAGGAGCTGGCGGGCGGCGGAGGCGTTGGCGTCGCGGCGCTCCGGTGGCGTTGGGCGCGGCTCAGCACGGCGAAGCGAGTGAGGGTGGTTACGGGCGGTGGTGCTCGGCGTGGGGGCGGCGCTGGGTAGATGATCGGAGTTAGGGTTACGGTTAGGGTTTCGGGGAAGAACGGGGCTTGGGCGTCGATGGTGGTCGGGGGAAGTGGTAGCTAGGCTGAGGGGGTGAGGGGGAGTTTAAATAGGGACTCGAAGTCGGTCGGGGCAGCCGGAAAAGGCGGGGGCTGCCCGTCGGCGTGGCGGTCGTCGGGGGCAGGTGAGGGAAGAGAGAGAGTGTTCGGTCGGGGGGGTAGGTTAGGTTTAGCAGATAGGCCCCCATAGATTTAGGAATTACACAAAGGCTTTAACAGTGAGTAAATGCAAAATAGAAATTGCACTCCGCAATTTAAAACATTTAAGAAATTGCAAACTGATATAAAAGTAATTTAAATAATTACAAAACTGTATTAAAACAATTTTAATAATTGTAAAGTGATATTAAAACATTTAAATAAATTACAAAATGATATTTTTAATATATAAAACTCATTTAAAAATCATTTAAAAATTCTAGAAAAATTCCTAAATATTCCTAATAATTATTTAAGGCTATAAATGACATAAAAATTTAATTAGCACTAATTTAACTAAAATTTGAAAAATAGGGGCTTACAAGTCTTCCTTCCTTGAAAAATTTCGTCCTCGAAATTCACAAGGATTGAAGACCCGACAATATTCTAACATAACAAGCAATGCAACAAAATGACTAAGGCTGCGATCGAAACTAACCTCTAAGGTATCAAGCGGGAACGGGTGGTTCCCTCGCAGCGGTTGGATCGAACAAGTAAGGGTATCTCTCCCTCATGTCCGACTCCCTCTCCCAAGTAGATTCACCTGGGGAGTGACGGCTCCAAGCTACTCGTACTAGGGGTATAACCTTGTTCCTCAGCCTCTTCTCTCTCCTGTCTAATATCTCCACTGGCTGCTCAGAAACTGTAAGGCTCGGTCCGACCTCCAACTCTGAATGATCTAGCACATGACTGGGGTCTGGAACATATCTCCTCAGCTGAGATACGTGAAAGATGTTGTGAACTCCTGCTAGATTGGGTGGAAGTGCAACCCTGTAAGCTACCTCTCCGATCCTGCCAAGTATCTCAAACGGCCCGATGTATCTGGGGCTCAGCTTCCCTCCTCGTCAGAACCGGATCGTCCTTCTAGTAGGTGATATCTTCACTAGCACCATATCACCGTCTGCGAACTCCATCGGTCTGTGACTAGCATCAGCCCAGTGTTTCTGCCTATCCTGAGCTACTCTGAGCCTGTCTCTGATCATCCCGACTTTCTCTGCTGCATCCGTGATCATCTCTGGCCCAAGCATAACTCTGTCTCCGACATCATCCCAAAAGAGCGGTGTGCGGCATCGTCGTCCATATAGCGCCTCAAAAGGAGACATACCAATACTGGCCTGGTAGCTGTTATTGTATGAAAACTCTACCAAGTACAGATGGCTCTCCCATGATCCTCCGAAGTCCAGCACGCAGGTCCTCAGCATATCCTCCAGTGTCTGTATCGTCCTCTCGGACTGCCCATCTGTCTGTGGGTGGTACGCCGTACTGAACTTGAGCCTACTGCCCAACTCCTCCTGCAAGCTCCTCCAGTAGTGGGATGTGAATCTGCTATCTCTGTCTGACACGATGCTCACCGGCACTCCGTGTAGGCGAACTATCTGCTGCATGTATAGCTCCGCCAACTTCTCGATGGAAAGTCCCACCTTGAAGGGTATGAAGTGCGCACACTTCGTCAGCCTGTCTACGATGACCCAGATGGCATCCTTTCCTCCTTGGGAACGAAGAAGCCCTGAAACGAAGTCCATCATAATATGTTCCCACTTCCACTCGGGAATGGGTAACGGCTGCAACAAACCAGCTGGCCTCGGGCGCTCCGCCTTGACTTGCTGGCAAACTAGGCATCTCGAGATAAAACGTGATACATCCCTCTTCATCCCGTGCTACCAAAGATATTCCCGCAAGTCACGGTACATCTTGTTAGCACCAGGGTGAATAGAATATCTCGATCGGTGCGCCTCCTGCAAGACTGCCTCTACTAGCTCTCCCTTCGGCACGCACAATCGGCTGCCATGCCTCAAGGATCCATCCTCTGCTATAGTGAAATCATCCAGCAATTCAGCTAACGCCTGGGGTCGAAGTCTGCGAAGGCTCTCATCTATAGACTGTGTCTCCCGGATCTGCTCCATCAAACCTGACTGAATGTCAAGCACCATCATCTGTATCACTTATCCTGGCCGAACTAGCTCGATACCTAGCTTCTCCAGATCCTTCCGCAAATGCCGATCAATCATCAGGTACCATGCCATCGGATGCCTGCTCAGCGCATCCGCCACCACATTTGCTTTCCCGGGGTGATACTGTAAATCGATGTCGAAGTCCTTCATCAACTCCAACCATCGTCTTTGCCTCATGTTCAGCTCTTTCTGTGTGAACACATACTTCAAGCTTTTGTGGTCAGTAAAGATTTTCACACGCTCTCCGTATAAGTAATGTTTCTATAACTTGAGTGCAAAGATCACCGCAGCTAACTCGAGGTCATGGGTAGGATAATTCCTCTCATGAGTCTGCAATTGCCTAGATGCATAAGCAATCACTTTCCCATGCTGCTGTAGGACACATCCTAGCCCCTTTTCAGAAGCATCACTGTATATGGTGAAACCTCCAGAACCTGAAGGTAAAGTCATAACTGGAGCGGTCGTCAGCCTCCTCTTCAGCTCCTCAAATGCTGTCTGGCAGTCCTCTGACCAAATGTACTCTACGTCCTTCCACGTCAGCTTCGTCATGGGTCAGCTATCCTAGCAAAGTCCTGGACGAACTTTCTATAATAGCCGGCTAAACCCAGAAAGCTCCTGATCTCTGAAACTGACGTCGGAGCCTTCCATGTCTCAACTGCAGCAATCTTCTTAGGATCCACCGAGATTCCATCTCCAGTGACTACATGGCCGAGAAACTCCATTCGGTCTAAAAAGAACTCGCACTTCGGCAATTTGGCAAACAATCTCTCCTGTCTTAGAATTCCCAAAACTATCCGCAAGTGCTCTGCATGCTCCTCCGGCGTCTTCGAGTATGTCAGGATGTCGTCGATAAACACTACGACGAACTTATCCAGATACTGGTGAAATGTCTTATTCATCAAGTTCATAAAGACAGCTGGCGCATTTGTGAGACCAAATGGCATCACCAGAAACTCGTACTGCCTGTACTTCGTGTTGAACGTCGTCTTCTGGATGTCTGCTGGCCTAACCTTCACCTGGTGGTAGCCGGATCTCAAGTCTATCCTGGAAAACACCTTCGCCCCACTCAACTGGTCGAACAAATCATCTATCCTGGGCAGAGGATATTTGTTCTTGATAGTGATGGCATTCAAGGCCCGGTAGTCAATACACAACCGGACTGTACCATCCTTCTTAGGCACAAAGAGCACTAGCGCTCCCCATGGAGAAGCACTGGATCGAATGAAACCCTTTTTCAACAGGTCATCAATCTGCTCTTTCATCTCTATGGCCTCCTTGGGATTCACTCTATAGCAAGCCCGAGATACTGGTGATGAACCCGGCACTAAATCTATAGTGAATTCCACATCTTTGTCAGGCGGAAGTCCTGGAAGATCTTCTGGGAATACATCCATAAACTCCCTAATGATAGGGTGTGGCGGTGCTGCGTTCCCAACTGTAGCACAACAGTTCGGCTCTAGGCTGATCTCCGGCCCTGTCCTCCTGACACTGAATGGTGCTGTGCCCGGGGGACTGAACAAAATACTACCCTCATGACAATCTATAGATGCATGGGCATAGCTAAGCCAGTCCATCCCCAATATGATATCATAATCGGGGAGTGGCATCACAAAGAATCGCCCCTCGAACTCTCTTTCGGCTATCATAATAGAGCATCTATAGTTAGCTCTAATAGGCACTGGTCCTCCTCCCGTCATTACTCTACTAATCTCCACAGTAGGTGTAGATACTAAGTGATGTTCATGCATAAACTCTAATGACAGGAAGCTATGAGATGCACCAGAATCAAACAAGCATAGAGCTAGAAAAGTGTACAAATAAACATGACCTGTGATGACGTCAGCTAAGTAATCCGGCTCCGAAACCTGCTCCGACTCCGGCTCAAGGGCTAGGCTATAAACCTTCCCCTGAGGTCCCTTCTGCTGCTGCAGATGCTGCCCAAACCTCTGCTGCTGAGTCGGAAGCGGTCCTCTAGTCTTTGCTACTGGGCACTCTCGAAGCTGATGTGTGGCAGACCCACAAGCTAAACACTGACCCAACCTCTTCCTGCAGACGAAAGAGTCGTAGCCTGGTCTCTTGCTGTATACACACAAAGCTCCCTTCGGCTGCTGCTGCTGCCGGGGTCCCGGGGCTCTAACTGGCGGGGTCGGGTGATGTGATATAGGGGGACGGTAAGTCTGCTGGGGCTGCGTCGGTGCTCTCTGCTGGAAAGCCTGACGCTTGGACGGTCCCTCATGATGTACAAAAGTCGGCCTCTTGTATGACAGAAGACGCTCCTCGATGCTCCGGGCCAACTCTAGGCTCTGGTAGTAGTCAGTCGTACCGTTCGCCACTATAAGGATGCCAATGTCTGGAACTAGACTATGGCAAAATCTACGGGTAATCTCCTCTGGATCTACAACCAGACTAGGAGCAAAACGGCTCAGGCGACTAAACTCTGCCGCATAGTCGTCAACAGAACGGTTCCCCTGCTGGATGTTCTGGAATCGTAGCCCCATGGCTACTCTAGCAGTGGTCGAGAAGAATTTCTTCTTGAACTGGGTCTTGAACTGATCCCAGGTGGCTCTCCCTCTCGCAAATAACGGCTCATTCCGGAACCAGACTCCTGCTAAGTCTATCAGCAGAAATCCCGCTGCCTCGACCTGGAGGTCATCCGATATCCTAACTCCCAGAAGCTTCCTTTCTACCGAATCTAGCCAGTCATCAGCTACTACTATGCCTTCAGTCCCTGAGAACTCCTTAGAATTCAGACCCATGAAGTCCTTGATCGTCCCCGCTCTCTGCCGTGGCTCTACACGTGGTGGGATCACGGGACGTCCCTCAGAACACTCCATGCTCTGGCGAAGTAGGGTAGTCTGCTCCTGATGGGTTGTTAGGAACCCCTGAATCAGTGTGAGCAGCTGGTTCCCGTCGAGTGTGACGAAAGCCTGGGTGGGTATAGTGATAGGGGGTGGTGGAAGTATCGGGTCCTGCTGGGCCTGTGATGTGGAAGGTGGTTGTGGTATCTGGGTTTGTGGATTTGTGGAGTGGGGGAAAGTGGTAGGTAGAGGTGTATCAGTCGACTAGTCAACTGACTGGATAAGGAGGGCCCCATTCTCGGGAGTAACATACTGGGACGAACGAGTAAGCACCATCTAAATAAAAGTAAAAAGGACTTATAAGGATTTATTTTTAAAGTAAGCAATCACATGCAAGGAAATCTAATTATAATAGCAAACATGTGTTATATTTCCTATGTTGCAATCCTAGCATTCCTCTAGGTGTTCGAAGCGTCTTTCCTAATGTTGTTTAATTACCTTAAGTTCCTAATTGCAGGCATGCTTGGTACAATAACGTAACCAAACAGTTTAGTCAGGACCTGCATAGGCCACCACTAAAAATATGTCACGACCCGCTACCAAAATTGTTGGGCCAGGCCGAGTCATGCCCAGCCTACGTTGAGATAAAACGTAGTAAGCTGTTCTAAAGACAACAGGATAAGACTAAATGTGCTAACAGTTCTATAAGTGAAGAAGAATCATAAATGCTCCAAACACAAAAGTTGTCGTATATAGTAAAATGTCCAAGTACAAGTGAACTGCAAAGTAAAACTGGATACATGTCCAGTTACAAAAAGATATAGTCTAATACATGTCTACTCTCAAAAGTCTAAGTAAACAAAAGACAACTAGGCGAGGTTCCCCGCAGGAACATCCTCGTAAGGCAGAGCCGGGTCCTCGGTAGTATCTCCATAATATGTATCGCAGAGTAACTCCTCCTCAGTAAGGACACCTACAACGTTATCCTGTCAGGACGGGAGCAAGTACTGATTCTAGCAAACTAAATATACGAAGCATGAACATGAATGTAATAAACTGGAATCATGGCATATCATGGGTTAATTAGTTCTTTTTAGAATTAACAACATGTAGTTTAAAAAGTTTAAAACCGTAGCATGTACGTGAATCGGTCAATAGGTGCATAGGATGTACAGCGGCACATATCAAGTTTTTCTGGTGTGCACATACGTGCACGAACGGCATCGGTGTATATCCATACACAAACGCGGGATCAGAACATACGGCAAGGTCACATATAAAATGTCACCGAGCGCGGTAAATACATACGGAGAAGGGGGTCATGTTCACGTACAATACTAACAGTTTCCCCTTAACCCGTTATTTAAACATGTGAGAGATATAAGATACGATATAAACATGGTAGAGACTGAAAGTAATACAACATGTAAAGTTCTAACTTGCTACCCCAAGGATCAGCATTTAACATGGTTGGTAAATCACAGTTTATTGTTATAGCAGTATGTAAAGTTCGTAGAAAGTACTTGTCTCTAGCAAAGCAAAACAAAACAAGCTGCGATAACAGTGCTATGGATGTCCGGTAACTCGTCACTGTAGAAGTAAATATAATAACTTAGCTTTTATACTAAGCTAAAACACTAGGACACTAATTGGTGAAATACGACTTGTGACTGGGCACCTAGCCAAAATGATGACTTTGGCATAGAAGACCAATGTGGGGTGACACACTACTTTAACTAACTTTCTATGGTCTTTACACTAGTGAGGGGTGGGGTTCAACACGGCTAAAACTCAAAATAACACTAAAAGCTATAATTCATAATTAATCAATAAATAAATTAAAAGACCATTGTGTTCTAACAATTTTTGAAGTAGACAAAAAGCCTAGTTTTACATAAAATAAAGTACCAAAGCGATCCTTGCTAATTGTAGAAATTTATTATAATTTTTCTGGAATTTATTAACCAGTACAAGTATTTTATAAAAATCAGTTTTCCTAAGTATACAGAAAATGAGTTTTGGTTTCATATGCCAAACTAGTGGCAAAACAGTAAATTAAATACTACAAAAATTATACTAAATTAGCTAACTTAACATAGTATCTAAATACTATTTTTCCATAATTTTAACAACACTTTAAGTATTTTTAGAAAATCAAAAATAGCATTTGCACACAATTGAATTTAAATAATTAATTATCTGCGTATTTTGTCCATGTATATAATTTGAACCAAAGTTCAAATACAGGATCCAAGGCCATGAATCAAGTCCAATATGACTTGTACAGGTCTTGAATGTGTGAAAATATATTTGAGCCCAAAAACCCATGCTAGGCTTGGACACCAAATGATTGCAGTAATTTAAATACACTAAAAATACAATTTGGTAATAGTGCAAAATAAATATTATTATTTTAATATGGTAAAATTATGCATAGTGAAAATATACATACATGTGTTTAAAAGTACATATATATATATTTATAAGGAAAATACTTAATTTATAAAGTATATATATATATACAAATATATATATAATATTTACTAACCATGAAAATATACACACAAGAAAATATACACATATATACATATATGTACATAAATACATATATATACATACATACATATATATATATATTTATAAAGTATATATATATTTATAAAGTACTAAAATGAAGTATATATATTTATATATAAAAACAGCATATATATATACATAAAATAGTATGTATAATAATACATATATACATATATACAAATATATGTATACATATATATAATTATATATAAAAACAAAAAAGAAAAAGAAAAAGAAAAAGGAAAATGAAAAGAAAAAGAAAAAGAAAAGAAACAACAGCAGGGGGGGCTCGAACTCGGCCCAGCGGGGGGTCGGGTTTGAGTTGGGTCGGGCTGGCCAGGGGGTCAGCCCGTGGCTTGTGTTAGAGTTAGGTTTAGTTTAGTTTTATTTCTGTTTAGGTTAGATATAAATAATAAAAAAAATATAAATCGGTCCTGTGTCCAGATAGTTAAGGACACAGGTAACAACGTGTCCGTGCTACGCATGACACGCACGAACACTGATTCATGTGTCCAACTATTGGACGAGCATCCCCGTGTCCTGGCGAGTCCCCCACGTGAAATCGAGACACAAACGACACGTTGTGACACTTGCAACTTACGTGTCCGGTCGTCGAAGTGGATTTCGAAGGAGCTGGCGGGCGGCGGAGGCGTTGGCGTCGCGGCGCTCCGGTGGCGTTGGGCGCGGCTCAGCACAGCGAAGCGAGTGAGGGTGGTTACGGGCGGTGGTGCTCGGCGTGGGGGCGACGCTGGGTAGATGATCAGAGTTAGGGTTACGGTTAGGATTTCGGGGAAGAACGGGGCTTGGGCATCGATGGTGGTCGGAGGAAGTGGTAGCTAGGCTGAGGGGGTGAGGGGGAGTTTAAATAGGGACTCGAAGTCGGTCGGGGCAGCCGGAAAAAGGCGGGGGCTGCCCGTCGGCGTGGCGGTCGTCGGGGGCAGGTGAGGGAAGAGAGAGAGTGTTCGGTCTGGGGGGGGCTAGGTTAGGTTTAGCAGATAGGCCCCCATAGATTTAGGAATTACACAAAGGCTTTAACAGTGAGTAAATGCAAAATAGAAGTTGCACTCCGCAATTTAAAACATTTAACAAATTGTAAACTGATATAAAAGTAATTTAAATAATTACAAAACTATATTAAAACAATTTTAATTATTGCAAAGTGATATTAAAACATTTAAATAAATTATAAAATGATATTTTTAATATATAAAACTCATTTAAAAATTCTAGAAAAATTCCTAAATATTCCTAATAATTATTTAAGGCTATAAATGACATAAAAATTTAATTAGCACTAATTTAACTAAAATTTGAAAAACAGGGGCTTACAGGCGGTATAATGTTTTGGTCTGAGTGTCACAGTAAAACCGAAGAGAGCACCTTCTGACAGAAGCCGCTTCTTTTATGTTATCTGGTAAGAATCTGTACACTGTAAAATCTATAAAAGGGGATCGCTTGTCTCGAATGTCTTATTCGACCTCTGTGGACTGGTAGGCTTGCATGCATAAGTTATTCTTAGGACATACCAACTCTTGCCCTATCACTGTGATAGTGTGCTGAGTTCTGACATGTGTTGCTAATGATGCGACGAGCCCGGCTAGAGCATCAGCTTCCAGGTTTCGTAATTGGAGAACATGTTCTATGAAGAACCCCGTAAAAGTAGAGATCATGGAAATCGTTGCTTGATGGTATGGGACCAGGTTTTCATGTCGGACCTCTTGTCCCCGGACTTGGTTGACGATTAACTGAGAATCGCCAAAAGATCTAGAAAGTCGACCCCCAGCTCTTTGGCTAGTTGAAGTCCGATGATGAGAGCGTCATACTCAGCAACGTTATTAGAACATGGTTCTGAGATTGAATACGCTCGTTGGATGACCAAGTCGTCTGGGGAGATTAATACTACCCCTACTCCAGCCACAATATCACCTTTGGGACCTATTCTTGAAGCACCGTCAAAGAATAGTCACCAAACTGGCTCTTCTGTAGTAGTGTGGGCATCCATTACTTCATCCGGGATGTCTTCATAGAGTTTCGATGTCTCAGCCACGGGATGGGAAGCCAGGAAATCAGCTAACGCTTGACCCTTAACCGCCTTTTGTGGGACAAATATTATGTCATAAGGGGACAGAAGTATTACCCATGTGGCCAAACGTGAATTTAATGCCCCTGGCTTGGTTATGAGGACCCTGAGAGGATTGACTCGAAAGATGACGTGAATTGTCTGTCCGACTATATAATGTCGGGTTTTCTGGATAGCGAAGACTAGGGCGAGGCACTCTTTCTCTATCGAGGTATACCTGTGTTCGACTCCGATCAGCTGACGGCTGAGGTAATAGATAGCATATTTATGGCACGCATTGCTATTCTGAGCTAATAGGGCTCCGAGAGAGTGATCCAAGACTCGGACGTAGAGCAAAAGGGGTCTTCCTATTGTAATGTCCCGCTCCGTACGGTGCATTACGATGAGTCGTTGACTCGAAGAGTTGAGTTGATCGAAGAAGTATCAATATGAATCGATGTAAAGCCTAAGTCCGGTTGGAACAAAGTATTGACTTCGGTTGATCTGGTGTACAGGCTATGCATTTTGTGCTATATTATAAAGGGGCGGTATTTTGCCTTGTTCGAAATGACGTCCGTAAAACCAAATCGTCTTCTTGCAACGGATTGTGGCATGGGCATGGTAGGCCAAATCTGTCGAATAGTTCAACGGAATGGCTAAGTCAGAAGAGTTAGCTATGCAACCAAGTTATGGAATCGAGCCGCATCAGCTCGGCGGAACGATGAGGCGTATCGGCTTAAGGTGAGCGGATTATTGACCCCCTCTCCCTATTCCTTCAGGTCTAATAAAATATATCCTTGTATGCATAAGTTGCTATCAGGTTAGCGAACGTGGCTCGAACGGTTAAAGGCCTTAGTATGTATCGAACATTAAGATAGAACATTAAACATTGAACAATTGAAGCGACATGCATCAAGTGTACGGGTCACGATAGGGCGATGATGGTAGAACATTGAAAGATAATATTGTCACGACCCGCTTCCGAATAATCGAACACGAGTCGAAAAAGCCCAACCTTCGTCGTTGGACACGACGAAGTAAGCTGTACCAATCTAAGGAATCTAACCAGATAATTATGAATAAGTATGAAATCACAGCATCTATAAAACGTATCCCAGAATAATCACCATAATCCACAAATCCATATATCAGAATTGTACTAGTCATCAGGAATGAAATGTACAATATCTAGGAGTAAAACTAAACAGTCTAAACCTGAAACCTCAAGCTAAATATGTCTCCATCCTGCTTAGCTAATATCCTGGGCTCTGGCCCATAGGGTAGAACAGTATCCTGCAAGCACCTGCAACATATCCTAGTCAGGAGCTGAGCTAAGTATATCCAAGGAAATGAACATGAACATCATGGTATGAACAAGAAACATGAAATATATATAAAGAACGAGAAATGAGACAAGACATAAAACTGAACAGGAAATACTGAAAGTAAATACAGGGAACATGGTAAGAGTCCTGAACATGAAATACAACCTGAACATGAAGTACAACCTGAACATAAAATACAACCATGAATCCTGAAATACAACCTGAATCCTGACATGTGCAATATTGAAATACATCTAGATTGTGTGATCGGCTTGGGTAGATGCAATGAACATGAAATAGTACGACTTTGGTCCCGCATACACGATACGGGACCCAAGCTATTCACATGAATAGTAACAGGGTTTGATCACATATCTATAGTATTTTCTCTCCCAGACACAAGTAATACATGAAATATGAAACCAGACAATACCGTGATACATCGTGTCAATCAAGGAGATTCAAGAATAAACATACAAGACATGAGAAATGAACAAATCCGAGGAGTATACTTGCCTTGCTCCGGGTGATCAATAAAGGGTAGTAAAGCTGGGAATCCTCCTATTTTAATAGGTACAAGTTGGTCAATATATATATCCATTCTTATTTAACATTTTAACTTATCTACAAATATTCCTAGTTCAATCTATAACCTCCATTAATTTAAAACTACAATGCAATGCCAGACTACTATTTTCCTAACAAATATAATTGCAAGCTGCTATAGACATGTTATATCAAAGTGACCTAACAACACTCAAATAACAGGTTTCTAGGGTGAAGAGTAATGTCCTAAGATTTCTTTTAGAAGCAATCAACTACCTATAAACATTTGATCTTCACTTACCTAACCTCAAATTTTATCCTGGCTATGCAACTCAAGTTTAAAGAAATAGAATTCTTGAAGGCTGGTTTAACAGTCCTAACCTCAAATTTTATCCTTAACACAGGGTCTTCCTCCTCTTGAACTAATGCACTGAGATTGAATCTCAGTTTTATCATATTGAATCAAACATTGATACTTAAATCCTCAGGTCCTCAACTGAACCAAGACCCTGGTACCAACATTCTCAGGTTCATCAGTGTTATCCTGAAGGTCAGTCCATTGCATAGTATAAACCACAGTCCCCTGTAAACTCAATTACCAACCTTATATATATCCATACACAATCCTATATGGCATTCAGACATTAGTTCAATGCACAACTGATACCAGGACACTCTCAATCCTTGGTGAAAACTGGTATCCTATCAATCCTAATACATGACTTCTCAGTTGATAGCTCAGACCCAACTCAAAGTCAGTACTGAATTTGGACTGACATTAACACACTGTCATACACTAGCCTACAATCCTTTCTTTATATTTCTAATCCTCCAAATTATCAAATTCATTCCTACAATCTACATTCCAGGACCTTACTACTTTTTCTGATGCCACTCTCATACTGCATCATCTTACCCCTACTCAATACCACATATCAGAATGATTTACTTGCTCATTCCCTCTGGCTATCTATTAGCTTAACACATATGTGAAATCAGCAGCTATAAGCAGACACTTCATACAGGTTTGTATAACACAAACACCAGCCTATAAAAACTACTACATCAACCCATCATGCTCAGTTATCAGTCCTAATGTAATCAATATCAGTCCCAAATCAGAACTTAGCATCTCACCTACGTAAATTCACTGATATTCATTTCCTGCATATGATAGTCCCCATATCCTGTTCAGTCCCTAAACAGGACTGCTAATAGTGTCTGAATCAAAATAGTCCTCAATATTACAATTCCAATTCGAATTGGAACTTGGTTTTCAGCCTACACCATTTTAGGATTTAAGCTCAACAAAAACCCCACACATATCCATGAGCATCCATGTTACTCATCATGCCATAGGGACAACAACAGCTTATGTATTAACCCCTGAATCCACTCAAGTTCATAAGGATCAAATTCTACTTAATAGCTTGCTATAGGCTGTCCCAAACTGCAGTTAGCGACATATCCTATCAGTAATATGAATATAAACCTATTCCCATGAATTCAAGTATTTTACTGCAACTCCTAAGTGCAATATTGACTTCGACATATGAAAACAGTGGTTCACAAGTGACAGGCCCTGTTCTAAACTCCAAGAGGCAATGACACAACTCCAAATGATTCTTAGGTGAGATGTAAATCAATCTCAACAAACATGATACAAAACAGTCTGCTATCAAAACTAATACAGTCAGTTCTGGTCAGGATTGTCACTGACAGTCCAAACACATGAATTAAAACAGCTACATTATCTAACCTATTAGTCATGCTAAAATTCAACCAGATATTGGCTAACCTGAGTTGTAATTCCGGTGTGAACCCAGATAGCAGACTCCCCCTCGGTTCAGATAATACTTACTGATCCTACACCTCAGGAAATGATCTACTGGCATTCAACCTATTTACTGAATTCGGCTATAGCTGATATAATTTCTAATTCCCAGGTTTAAACTCTCAGTTCAGTAATCAATAAACCCACTGCTTAACTCATCTACACATGGTAAGTTATAAACTGGAACAACTCTGTTAAGAGTTGAAATTGATACCAGAATGCCCTGAATGAATTATCCTCATCTATTTACAACTGGCCATCCCTACTCATCTTGAGAAGATTATTAATAGGAAAGTAAATTAGGGAGAAACTCTTCGTGATAGTATCAGTCCTTATATTGATACTCCCACTCAAAAATGAGTTATAACCCAAATTGGTATCGATACATGGATCCAAAGTATGCAATCAATCACTGATACCGCATATATCAACCTTGATATATTCATAGATACATATATCTGAAAATGTTGGATACACCCATAATCCCAGTCTTAGGTTTCCAGTTTGTAAACAAAAGAAAAACAGAGATCCACTAGCATATAATCAGAACTAATATTCCAAGTTTAAAATTATCAGAAATAAATATTAACTTCCTGATACTTTTATGAATACTCAGATTTAACTTTACACGATAACTCAACTAGAATAATCCTGAATGATTATTTAATTAAAGAAATTAAGCATACCTGAGCATGGATTCGAGTTGATACTTAACAGCACAATCCACAGAGCTGGACACGATCCCTATGTCAGATGTTCCCTGAACCAAATCCCTAAGCCAGAGACAAATCATTACAAGGACACAAGGTTGTCAAAAATAACAGGATTTGGACTGAGCACTCACCCCTGAGTCCAGGATTAGATCTGATGATCAAATGATCCCTGATCAATCAAATCAACCTCCCAGTCCGATCTACATCTCAATGCAAGAAATTGAGAGCAAAATCAAAGAAAGGAAACACGATTTGAAATCAAATCTATGCTAAATAGTTCCTTACCTTTCAATTTGACCGAACGATCAACCAAGAGTAGATCAACCATAAACCAATTTCAACTTCATGGATAATCTTAAGAGGAAAAAAATCGATCAATCTCAAGTTAGATCTACAAAATCAGAACCAGACGATAGTAGCTCTTCTTCAAGACTCAGTACTTACTGATCCGCAACTCGGAGGGGAACCGATGCTGCTGTATCGAACCACCTCTATCCCGTCGAGGATGTCGTCGTCGTCGTCTTCGTCCAAGAGCTTTTGGCAATTTACTCCATTTCTGACCATAACTTTGAGAGGTTTAGAGTTGGAAAATGAGATGATGCAAATTAGGAATGAAATCTGGCCATTAAATAGGCGACTAGTGATTTTGAAAGAGAGGGAAAATGGAAAGAAAATAGAGGAGAAGAAGTTCGTTGCAGAGCACATGGCTCTGCTGGCAAGGTCGTTGAAGAAAGGAGAGGAGTTGTTCTCCTCAATAGAAATAAAGAAATGGCTAATAAAACATAACAATTTTTAGGGTCTCCTAAATAGGCTTCCTAAATGGGCTTTCTATTGGGCTTTCTGAGTAGGCTACTGCTAAATTCAGGCAGCCTACTAGTAAAGTTGAAAGAGGCCAACTAAAATGGCTAAAAAAAATAAAAGAAAGAAAAAGAAAAATATACTAAGTTTAAGAAATAAATTCAAGGAGAAATAATTTAAGAGTTTATATGAATTTTTATAAAATTTTGAGAGGTGGAGCTACAAATATCGAGATGTACATCATGTGCACGACTTTGAGAACATTGAACACTAGGTCTAGAATACTGATTATGGCGTTATGTGTGCCCTCGTGCACGAAAACTACAAAATGACTAAGTAACTACAGAACTGCTATTATGCGAATAACTTATGAATGTAACACGCTGAGTATAAGTACGAGAAATCTAAGCCGTTGGGCGTCATGCATGAATACGGATGTGTTGGGGCATAATGCCAATGGAACTTGAGATAGAGATAACAAAATATGTTCATGGAACGTGATTATGTTTATGGAACGTAAGATATGTTGTAATAATAGGACTTGTTTGCTATGGCACGTATTATATGGTCAATGGACTCGGATGGCCCGTGCACGGATGCGGCTTCCCTCGGACGATTACGACCGGGGCATCGGGACCGTTCGACCTAGGAGAGAATTATGTATGGTATTTATGGTGCACATTATTCAGACGGATTGCGACCGTCCAGTGTTGTGATAAGCTATGATATCAGTAAGTTTGGGATCTTTCGGATACTGGACTAGCAACCCGTATTGGAGCGATCATAGGCTAACACATAAGGATGCCAAGTCCATTACAGTGTGAAACACCGTGACCTTCATATAGATAGGGTCGATGGGCTGAGATTATAGTTGGGTGCAGGCCCAGGCCTGCCACCCTTATGCATATGTCTAAGTATGATTTGTTGTTTGCGTGAATCATATGTTTAGCTATGTAAGTTCTAACCATTGTATGCTAGCAAAATAGGACGGAGATGAGCACGATCACTATGTTTATGTTCATATTATGACTAACTGTATCTGCTACAGGAACACGATGTTGGATATATTTATGATAAGTTGCTATCCATTGAATATTTTCATGAAACCGATCATAAGGCTAAATAGAAAGATCACCAAATTAAAATGAATGTTTTACTAAATATACTTAGTATTGGTTGGTACGAGTGGGTCTTGATCAGTACAGCGAGGACGAAAGCACTAATCTCCTAATAGTTTGCTTGTAGGTTCAGTGATCGGCTCGGGGCGGAGCTTGGCTTGGACGCCCCGATGCATGGAGTCCTTAGCGTTTCAAGAGGAGCTTCCGCATTGGCGTTCGAACTTGCAACATGAAGATGTTCGGCCGAAGACTACTTGTTGGCTATAAAGAGGAATAATGTATGAAACGATAAAATCTTTTGTGAGCTAGAGAGACCACGAGCTTTGTAGCTAGTTGGCATATTCAGTTGGGCTATTCAAGCCTTGTAATCTTCAGTTCGTGGTTAATAAAAGAGATTCTTATTGTATCCTCTGTTTTCCTTCTGCTGCTTATATTATCAACTTGAGATAAATACTATGTGAACATGTTATCTTGTCTTGCACGAGCGCTACTCCAGGCTCGTCCGGCATCACGCCCCAGCGAGGACGATGGTTCGGATGAAATCTAGCGATGACGAGTGATTTCTCGGATCGGGGCATGACACCTATGACTGGGGCTACTAGGACTGGAGGATTCGTAAGGTATCTTTTGATATCTTTGAAGGCTCGCTGGCATTCCTTATTCCAGACATAAGATACCCCTTTCTTCATTAGTTCAGTGAAAGGTTTACAACGTCCTGAGAGGTTGGAAATAAACCTTCGGATGTAGGCCAAGCGGCCCTGGAGACCGCAAAGTTTACGAAGTTTCCTCGGCGATTGCATTTCGATGATGGCTTTTGTCTTCTCAGGGCCGACGTAGATACCCTTTGAAGTAACAATAAAACCTAAGAACTTGCTGCTGGATACCCCCATGAAAGACTTGGCCGAATTCATTTTTAACTGGCACGTTTTCATCAAATCGAAGATGGTTCTTAAATCATGGAGGTGATCACCCCGAAAGCGACTTTTGACAATGATGTCATCGACGTAACATTCGATCGTCTTACGCAGGTATTTGCGAAATATGATACTCATGGCAAGCTGGTACATAGCGCCCGTATTCTTCAAGCCAAAGGGCATTACTATGTAACAAAATACCGCCATCGGAGTCCGAAAGGATATATGTTTCTTATCGTTTGGAAATATCTTGATATGGTTATAGCCAAAGTAACCATCCATGAAAGACATGCGCTCGAACCGCAGGTGTTGTCGACCATCACGTTGGTGATGGGCAGTAGGAATTTCTCTTTCGGTAAGCGGCATTTTCGTTCTTTTTGGTAACTGGGACGACATTGGCCACCCAATCTGGGTGTTGTTTCTCACGAATGAAGCCGCTCTTTATTAGATTGTTGACTTCCTTCTCGATAGCGTTCATGGTATTGGGGCAAAAATGCCGTTGTTGTTGCTTCACTGGCTTAGCTTTAGACAAGATATTCAGTTTGTGTACGACGACATTCGGGTCTAAATCCGGCATATCTTCGTAGCTCTAGGCAAAGACGTCTATGTATTCTCTTATAAGCTCAATAAGAGACTCACGATCCTCTCCTTTCAAACTTTTGCTGATGAAGATTGGTTTGGGAGAAGACTCGTCTCCTAAGTCGATTTGTACAACCTCATCTTCAGTAGGCGGTTTGCGTAATTGGAAGCGTTTCTCCCATTGGGCATCAAGTTGCTGATCCTAGGGTTCAACTTCGAGGGGTTCGAAGAATGGCTCGTCGTCTTCATCGACTTGGTCCGCTGATGTCATATTTACTAACAATATTTTATGGAACACCTCCCCGATACTAACGTCGGAGTCGCAGAAGGAGTTTGAAGAGTATGAATGCGTCATTTCCTTATGTCGCGAAACTTCGAACACTTTAGGAGGGACATATCTGAGGCCATAGCGAGTTTTCTAGTAATACTGCCCTGACTTGCTTTTATGAACATTAATCCTGATTGGCAAGTGTCGACCCTTTCCGTAATTGAGACCCATGTTACTGTCCAGGTCATAACCTATCTTCTGGATGATGTGCCTGGCTTGTGGGGTATAGTGGTGAGCCTAAATTGTACTGACTTTAGGTTCTAGTTTACAAAAAGTATGACTCCGGGAGCCGTCTACTCGGCCAAAGATGATGGGTTCTTCTTTCTTCCTCCGCGTCGATACAATAAAACAGGCGCCGCGTACATGGAGCACTTGTCTCACAGAATAGACGAACGCAATTTGTGTTTGTAGTGATAAACTTAGGTCTTGTTCTAGAGCATAAGCAGAGAAATCAGGAGAGTAGTTTGAAGGCATTCCTTTATTGATGAAATAGGACAACTCGTCATCAGGGATTACACCGTCAAATGCGTAAAAGTTTGGCACAATCGCATTATTAGGACCTCTACCCCCAGCATCCGAGATAGGCAGGGATGAAGTAGGGTGAGGCGGGCTACGCAGCTTAACCACAATCGGCTTGACAGAAGGGTTTTCCTTCATTGGCGGTTTTCCCTTCAATCGCACCACCAAAGGAGTTGTGGCTTGAACCACAGACGTCGTAGTGCGTTCTTTGATAGGTGGCCCTCCTCTCAATCGAACTTTTAGAGGGGCTGTAGTTTCAGCTATTGATGTCGTAGGGCGTTCCTTTAGACGCACTCTGATGGTCTCCTCAGTAGTGGTTTGAGCCTCGGCTTTGTCATCAGCGTCTTCGTCCGAGTCCTTCTGGTGTTTCTTTCGGAATAACCGGGACTCAGTGTAGTATACCTCAACCCCTTTAAAGGGGTCAATGTCCACGAACTCAGTTTTTACCACTCCGTCATTGTTGACATATTTGAAGCATGGATGGAGGGTAGATGACGTAATCATGTGCTCATGGATCCAAGGTCATCCCAACAGGATGTTGTAGCAAACATCCGCGTCGATGACGTAGAAAGTCGCTTCAGTCTTCAGGTCGGCAATCTGAATTTTTAAGCAAATTTTTTCTTTTGGGCAACTTTTGCCATTATTGAAACCACATATTGTGGTTTGAGTTGCGAAAGCCAGTGCATAGGAATCCCAGTGTATGCAGCAGACGGTGGGGGATGACGCTTACGGACGAACCAGGGTCGATATGCATATGATCGACCTTGACAGTGCCAACGTACCCTATATAATACAGGGATCGGGCACGTTGGCGTATTATTCTTTAACAACATGTCCTGTTGTGAGAATGTGATATTGGGCATTGCCTTTATCACACTGTGACATTTGGGGCATGCAGCAGGATCTTCGTCTGGCTGTCGTATCTCCCCCATATAGGATTCAACATTTTATAATGCCTCAACCAGAGCCTCTCGAGTCTTCTTTGAAAGTCGGAGAAGCTCAAATAATGATAATCTGGCAGGAGTGTTAGCCAGTTGTGCCAGAATATCATAATTGTAGGGTCGGTCCAACCCTGCAGCGGTATTCTTTCTAAGGGGCTTGTCAAAATGCCTATCTTTCTGCTTCTGTTTGTCCGTTGTTGGTGGTTGGGATGGACTTGGGTCGGAAGTGCAAGGAGTCACGACTGTTGTTACTGGTACTGCTTTCTTTGTCGGGGCCTGGTCATAGTTACGTGAGTATTCTAGACCAGTCCTGGTTGCTTCGACCCTTTCGTGATCGAACGAGGCAGAGACAGCATTACAAGATTTAACCTTCCTGTATTTAGTCTTAGCAATATAATATATGACAGGCTTGGTTAGGTCATCGGTGTAATGCCCTGCTCCGTACGACGCATTACGTTGAGACGTTGACTCAAAGAGTCGCGTTGACCGAATGAAATATATCGATGTGAATCGATACGAGAGTTACGTTGTCCCGAGCAATGCATCAAACTAAGTCGATGCGAAGAGTTGCATTGTCCCAAGAAAATGCATCGAGTTGAATCGATGCAAAGCGTCACATTGCCCCGAAGGATAAGTACGTTGAGTCGGATCGAAGATTCTAAGAAATCGAATCGACCAAGGCGCAAGTCCGAATCGATACAAGTATTGATTTTAATTGGTTTCATGTGCAGGCTATCCGTTTACGCCGAAATATTAGAGGTCGACATTTTGCCTCATTCGCAACGGGTCCGCAAAATCCAAACCACCGCCTTGCAACGGGCTGGAACTTGGGCACGGTAGGCCGAAATTGATCGAGTAGTTCAATAAAACAAGAAGTGTCCGAATGTCTAAGTCAAAAGATTTGGTTGTGCAACAAAGATATAAAATTGAGCCGTATCGGCTCGACAAACAACAAGGCGTATCGGTTTAAGGTGGAATGATTGACTCTTCTTTTTACTCCTTCATGCCTAAGTAAGAATGTAACATTGTATGCTAAGTTAACCTATCGACATCACGGGCGTGGTCCGATCTGTCACGACCCACACCCTAGAGAGGGGCACGAGTACGTGGTTACGTCCAGCCTACGCCGCAGAATCGGCGGTAGAACGCTGTATATAGGGTCTGTAAATACTACGACTAAACAGATAAATGTACCTGTACAGTATATACACTCCGAATGGAGGTGACATAGCAATACAGTCTCAATCACATAATCAAAACTAAGGTAGATAGCATGAAAAGAGATATGATAGATAAAACAGGAAACGAGTCCAAAATCCACAAGTCAGAGCTAACACACAAACATCCATATCTCAGAAAATATATAATATATACTACAACTGACAGTGCTAGCTGGCTCGCAGGCCAGGCAAACCTAACTAAACTAAGCTACTCAGGGTGAGCAAAGTCTAGTGGCTCTACCAACAAGCCACTGTCTAAGTCTACTCCGTCAGACTCTACCCCATAGTAGGTCGGACAATCAGTCTCTGAATCATCTGTAAAATTTGTCAACGGTATCCTGTCAGAAAAATGAGCAAGTACAAACACCAACAACAGTTCCATATAAATTGATAAATTCTATAAGAGACAGTGTAATGAAATACAAGACAAAATCAACTAGAAATATATATATATATCATGGTGTGAGTACTGAGAAGAACGACGATATGAATGTATATGGGGCAGCTTGGGAACTGTTCGAAAAGCCGAGTTACAACCCTTAAACCAAACAAGGACTGGGGCTGTAACCCTTCTCCCGAACAGAACTTAGTCACCACAGATAATAAATATAAAAGGTGCCTTGAATTATTAGTGCGTCATGTGATCGGCTTGGGAAACATGTTCAAGCTTTCCATCTGACCGACTACGAACAAATAACAAGTGCGAAACAACAAGTGTGAAGATAAGGCCGGTCACCATGGAAAGTTGAGAACAAGTAGCTATGAACAAGTGTCGAGTACAAGTGTGAAACAACAAGTGCGTATTTTGATCACGCAACCACTAATAACTCCCCATCCCCGAATAGTATAAAGGATCCGGACATAACACGTCATGACACGGGTTCGAAAGCAGGGGGCCAGCCCACTTCCAAGTCCATGTCTATACAAGTACAAGTAACAAATCGAGTCATGTACCAATATACCAAGTAATCTGGGAACAACATCTCATGACAGGATCCGACATATACTAGTCCGTGAAATATCGTGTCTGGAAATCAAGTAAGACACTACGACTGAATCGGATATAGCAGATATCAAGACAATGAAAACTATCAGTGAATGTACTCGCCTGTGGTCCTGAGCTGATAGGGTGAACAGACGCTCAGAGTGATAACAGACCCAAAATAAGATACTATGAGTCAAACAGGGCTTAATACTGAAAAAGGAAACTAATATAATCCATGAATGCAAGTCTAAGTCAAAACTAGGTCAATCTAGGTCAAACTGAGTCATACTAGGTCATACTGGTTCATGCTAGGTCATACTAGGTCACTGGGAGTCATTCCAAGTCAAACTAGGTCGATCGGGATCAACGGTTGACTTACAGTTGACTTTTGGTCAAAAAGTCAACTCTGGTCAACTCTAGGCCAACCCTAGGTCAAACTAGTTTAATGTTGACCAACTATTGACTTTCAGTCAACTGGTCAACTCTGGATTGGTTTCGGTCAAATCGGGTCGCTTAAAGACTAAGTTTGACTCTCGGTTGACTTTTGTTGACTTTTGGTCAAAAAGGTCAACCGACGTCAAAACTAGTCTATGAGCACCTTATTCGATCATTACCAACTACGAAAATCAAGTTCTAACCCTATCTTAGGCTTCTAACACAAATATCCTATTTCTAGGCAAAACTAGTATTTACCCTTCTAAGGTAAATCCCGATACCTTGCCCAATACCAATGAAACCCCACAAATACCCATGGTACTAGCCTAGGCTCCTTAGGGTAGCTAGATATCAACTCATCTAAGGTTTACCTACCAAGAAATTTGGGTATCCTAGGTATCTAGGCCATGTTAGGATACGGGGTATTGATTTACCCTATTACCTTAACTATCTCATGAATTTTACCCTTTTCTCTACCACACTTATCTACACCACTCACTCTCATGACACACTCCTATATTTATCACTCTCATAGGTTTCCTACTAGTTTAGCTATAGGATATACTATAGGTTACTAGATACACTCACTAATGGCTCTCACACACACATACACAACTCACAAACACTCACACACACAAGGCTAAACACATGGACTGATTTAAGTGGACTTGTGGACTGATTTGTAGTGGTTTGTGGACTGAAATTGATGGTGTTATAGGGCTGTGCAAGTGGGGCAAGTTAGGGACTGATTTGGTGTCAAAGTGGAGGCTAAATGTGGTGTTTAAATGGGACTAAGGGGTTGCCATCCATGGGCTAAATTTGGACAGCCATGGGGGCTACAAAGGGCTGTGTTTGACAGTCCAAAAGGGGCTGATTTGTGAGGGTTTAGGGGCTGCCATTGGAGGAAAATGTGGGGGAGTTTGGTGGACTGAATATGGGGCAATGTGGGGACAGGTTTTACAGTCCAATATGACTGTTTTGAGTGGACTGATTTTGTGAAAATGTGGACTGTAAACCCTATTGAATTTGTGGACAGATTTGGTGTTCAAGTGGACTAATTTTGAGGTCCAATAGGACAGCACTTAGGCTCAAATGGACAGCCACAATGAAGGGAAAATGTGGGCTGAAATGTAGGTAATATAGGGACTGAAATATGGCAATTTTGAGGACTGTTTTGGGGTGGTGTTTGGACAGCAGTAGGGGAGTTTGGTGGGCTGTTTGGGATAGCAAGAATGGAGGGATAAGGGGCTGTAGTTGGGGGACTTCCCTCCCCCTCCAACACTCTCTATACACCCACTCACAAACTCTCTACCACATCACTCCTCTTCACAACCAAATCATCAAACACAACACAAACACTAACATACACACACACACCCCAAGCCACTTGGCCAAACCTGTCAAGTCCTCCCCCACTCAACATAAGCCACACACAACATACAATATATACACTAATATATATAAGCCATATATATATATATACATATATATATATAAAGAATGATATATATATAACCTTATATATATACAAATAGATTATAGGAAATGATACATTAAGAAAATCATTCCCACACACATGAAAATTCTGAAATAATAGTTAGAACACACCAAAACCAATGCACAACAATATCCATGTGTCCAAATAGAGAATTTTCCTATTAGGACACAATCCTACATATTGGACACCTCTAAAAATGTCCAAAAGGACACAAAATAGTCTCTAATGGAGACACAACCATGGGACACATTCCTATGGGTTTCCTAACCATTCTATATGAAATGGAAACTATTTTTAGAGAAGGGTTTTACCTATTTGGAGGTTGAAACAATGGTGGAGCTCTCAAGAAAAGGGAAGAACCTTTGGAGAAGAAGAAGAAGAAGAAGTGGATGAGAACAAATGAAGGTGGCTTTCTCTCTCCTCCCCACCCCTACACAATGTGACCGGCCACAAGGTCCAATACCCCCTTTTTGACTATTTACAAGTTTGCCCCTCTATTGTTTTATTAGCTCTTTACAAGTTTGCTTAGGGTTTGGGGGTTAAAAATGTAAATCTAATGTTCTAATTAGGTCTAACCTAAACCATGGGGTCATGACAAATCCCTCTAACTTTTGATGGTAATATTGTGGGCCATGGCTAACTAGTGTGTGGGCCCGCTAAGGTCAAAACTACCCCGGGTCCCCGAAATAAGTCAAAACAAGTCGGAATGAGTTGAAATTCGAACCCGACTCAAATAACCCCAAAATAATACAATAAATAAATAAATAATTCCACAATAATTAAAAGTGAAAAATGACAAAAATATCCCTGTTTCTGGAAACTGGGGGTGACAAATCTATCTACCTTAAAAAAATTTCGTCCTCGAAATTAAAACCAAACAATAGTAAAATTTTAAATTCACAAGTCATGGCTAAAAATTTAGAATAATTAAAATCTCAAAAATCGAAGCAGGAATTAAATGACTAAATTTATAAAATTTAAAGTTACTCTCAAATATAAGTCTATCCACCTTAGAAGAATCATCCAAAAACTTAAAACAAAGTAAACATAGAAAATTTATGCAATTTGATAATCGTATGCGTCTGTCCAATAATCATGATACTCAGAACCTCCGTCATGCCAGTGAGCAAGGCTACGATAATCACAGAGTCCTCAACTACGGTACAATACCTCTAGAATTATGGTATTTAAAATTTTCGCATTGCCGCTAGCTTGGCAGCAAAAACCTTAAATTCTCACACCCTAGGAATACGTCCATAGTCCGACTATATGTCCTCACTCTGCCTGCTAGCATGACCCTAGAGGATTCTAAAATCTCATAATCGAGGCGACCTAGCCCATACGACTTATCTCAGAAATTGTCACATCACAAGAACAAAATTTCATCCAACGAGCAAAGAACAGATAGAATCGAAGTTCAAGACAGTTTATGAGGAAGCAATGCGGAAATAAGATCGAAAGATTGGAACCTGCTATCTGTGCTGCTACTGCCTGAGTGGGCTCAACTGCCATGGCGAATGCGCGCCCTTGCTGGCCTCCTCTAGCCTGCCGCACTCTATCCTGGCCCGCCTGTCTGGCAGCACGGGCAGCACAGTCCCTCATCTGGTGATCTGGAGCTCCACAGAACAGACAAACTCCCAGCCTTAATCTACAGACCTCCCCGGTGTGCCCTATCTTCTTGCAGAAGGCACATTGGATGCCCTGTCTCTCGCCCTGTCCCAGGTGCTGCTGGGCACGCGTCGGTGCCTGCTGGAACTGCAACTGAGGCTGCTGCTGCTGAAACTGTCTCTGCTGGAAGTGTGGGCGCTTCGCTGGCCCTGCACTCGAGCTAGCTCCAAGAGCGTCGCTGCTCCTCTTCGGCCTTGAGGCCGAAGTCCTCCTCTGCAATCTGAGCCTCCATAAGGATCTGCTCGAAGGTCGCGTCTCGTCGCCCAGATGTGCGAGTACGCACTGCATGATTGAGACCCCTCCTGAACTTCCGGGCCTTGCACCCCTCATCCTAAACCAAACTGGATGAAAACTTGCTCAAGCGGAAGAACTCCGCTGCGTACTCGTCCACCGACGAGTTCCCCTGCACCAAACTGGCAAACTGTCCCTCCAAAGCTGTCAAGGCTACATCTGGGTAGAACTTCTCCTTAAAGAGCTTCCTGAAGTCCTCCCAAGACAAACCTCTCACTGACGCACGCAGATCCGTGCGGTACCAAGTCAGCGCTATATCGAAGAACTGGCTCGCTGCAGACGTCACCCACATACCTCTCGGGACCTCTGCCAACTCCAGACTCCGCTAGACATCCTCTAGCCAGTCGTCCGCATATAGGATGCCCTCGGTACCCTTGAACTCCCGCGGGTTCGTCTTCCTGAAGTGGAGGTATGTACCGGGCCTCCCCTGACCCTGCTGCTGTGCTGGTGCTCCCTGAACTGTAGCCGGTGCATCTCTCTCCACTGCTGCCATAGCTAACTGATGTGAGTTCTCCATAGTCTGTCGCAGCACCTCTGCCTGATGGTGCTGTGCCTCTGTCTGTGCTCTCTGCGTCTGCAGTATCTGCTGCAGAAGGACCATCATCCCCTGAGTATCTGTCGGTATCGGAGGCGGCGGTGGAAGAACATCAGGAATAACCATAGACGGTCCCCCAGCTGGAGGTGGAAGACCTCCTGGAACCGTCGCTGCTGCTGCTTCCACCGGAAGGGCAGGAACCGAGATAGCAGCTCCCTCAGCTGTAGCTTCCGTTGCCGGAGGTAGAAGACCTCCTGGGACTGCCACTGCTACTCCCGCAGCCGGTGGTGGAAGACCTGCCGGACCTGCCACTGCTACTCCCGCAGCCGGAGGTGGAAGACCTCCTGCCGGATTGGGCCTCTCTGGTACAGCGCTAGAACCCGCTGCCTGAGAACGAGTCACCGTCATCCTGAAGATGAATTGAACCCAAGAGATCAATATGGCACAAGATAAGATATTATCAAAGGAGGACAATTGAATTCAAATGCAAGAAGAGTTGTCATGGTAATCAAAAGATCAGAATTTTCCTAAAATGTGATTGAGTAACTCCTACCATACCCTAGATCCTTCGTCCAAATCGCAGGCTCGTAATTAGCGCTCTAAGTCGAGCACCATTACGAGATCGCACTAATTGCGACACTGACCTGCATGGGCCACCACAAAAACGTGTCACGACCCGCACCCTAGAGAGGGGCACGAGCACGTGGTTACGTCCAGCCTACGCCGCAGAATCGGCGGTAGAACGCTGTATATAGGGTCTGTAAATACTACGACTAAACAGATAAATGTACCTGTACAGTATATACACTCCGAATGGAGGTGACATAGCAATACAGTCTCAATCACATAATCAAAACTAAGATAGATAGCATGAAAAGAGATATGATAGATAAAACAGGAAATGAGTCCAAAATCCATAAGTCAGAGCTAACACACAAACATCCATATCTCAGAAAATATATAATAGATACTACAACTGACAGTGCTAGCTGGCTCGCAGGCCAGGCAAACCTAACTAAACTAAGCTACTCAGGGTAAGCAAAGTCTAGTGGCTCTACCAATAAGCCACTGTCTAAGTCTACTCCGTCAGACTCTACCCCATAGTAGGTCGGGCAATCAGCCTCTGAATCATCTGTAAAATTTGTCAACGGTATCCTGTCAGGAAAATGAGCAATTACAAACACCAACAGCAGTTCCATATGAATTGATAAATTCTATAAGAGACAGTGTAATGAAATACAAGACAAAATCAACTGGAAATATATATATATATATCATGGTATGAGTACTGAGAAGAACGATGATATGAATATATATGGGGCGGCTTGGGAACTGTTCGGAAAGCCGAGTTACAACCCTTAAACCAAACAAGGACTGGGGCTGTAACCCTTCTTCCGAACAGAACTTAGTCAGCACAGATAATAAATATAAAAGGTGCCTTGAATTATTAGTGCGTCATGTGATCGGCTTGGGAAATATGTTCAAACTTTCCATCTGACCGGCTACGAACAAATAACAAGTGCGAAACAACAAGTATGAAGATAAGGCCGGTCACCATGGAAAGTTGAGAACAAGTAGCTATGAACAAGTGTCGAGTACAAGTGTGAAACAACAAGTAGGTATTTTGATCACGCAACCACTAATAACTCCCCATCCCCAAATAGTATAAAGGATCCGGACATAACACGTCATGACACGGGTTCGAAAGCAGGGGGCCAGCCCACTTCCAAGTCCATGTCTATACAAGTACAAGTAACAAATCGAGTCATGTACTAATATACCAAGTAATCTGGGAACAACATCTCATGACAGGATCCGACATATACTAGTCCGTGAAATATCGTGTCTGGAAATCAAGTAAGACACTACGACTGAATCGGATATAGCAGATATCAAGACAATGAAAACTATCAGTGAATGTACTCGCCTGTGGTCCTGAGCTGATAGGGTGAACAGACGCTCAGAGTGATCACAGACCTAAAATAAGATACTATGAGTCAAACAGGGCTTAATACTGAAAAAAGAAACTAATATAATCCATGAATGCAAGTCTAAGTCAAAACTAGGTTAATCTAGGTCAAACTGAGTCATACTAGGTCATACTTGTTCATGCTAGGTCATACTAGGTCACTGGGAGTCATTCCAAGTCAAACTAGGTCGATCGGGATCAACGGTTGACTTACAGTTAACTTTTGGTCAAAAAGTCAACTTTGATTAACTCTGGTCAACTCTAGGTCAACCCTAGGTCAAACTAGTCTAATGTTGACTAACTGTTGACTTTTAGTCAACTGATCAACTCTGGATTGGTTTCGGTCAAATCGGGTCGCTTAAAGACTAAGTTTGACTCTCGGTTGACTTTTGTTGACTTTTGGTCAAAAAGGTCAATCGACGTCAAAACTACTCTATGAGCACCTTATTCGATCATTACCAACCACAGAAATCAAGTTCTAACCCTATCTTAGGCTTCTAACACAAATATCCTATTTCTAGACAAAACTAGTATTTACCCTTCTAAGGTAAATCCCGATACCTTGCCCAATACCAATGAAACCCCGCAAATACCCATGGTACTAGCCTAGGCTCCTTAGGGTAGCTAGATATCAATCCATTTAAGGTTTACCTACCAAGAAATTTGGGTATCCTAGGTATCTAGGCCATGTTAGGATAAGGGGTATTGATTTACCCTATTACCTTAACTATCTCATGAATTTTACCCTTTTCTCTACCACACTCATCTACACCACTCACTCTCATGACACACTCCTATATTTATCACTCTCATAGGTTTCCTACTAGTTTAGCTATAGGATATACTATAGGTTACTAGATACACTCACTAATGGCTCTCACACACACACACACAACTCACAAACACTCACACACACAAGGCTAAACACATGGACTGATTTAAGTGGACTTGCGGACTGATTTGTAGTGGTTTATGGACTGAAATTGATGGTGTTATAGGGCTGTGCATGTGGGGCAAGTTAGGGACTGATTTGGTGTCAAAGTGGAGGCTAAATGTGGTGTTTAAATGGGACTAAGGGGTTGCCATCCATGGGCTAAATTTGGACAGCCATGGGGGCTACAAAGGGCTGTGTTTGACAGTCCAAAAGGGGCTGATTTGTGAGGGTTTAGGGGCTGCCATTGGAGGAAAATGTGGGGGAGTTTGGTGGACTGAATATGGGGCAATGTGGGGACAGGTTTTACAGTCCAATGTGACTGTTTTGAGTGGACTGATTTTGTGAAAATGTGGACTGTCAACCTGCTGAATTTGTGGACAAATTTGGTGTTCAAGTGGACTGATTTTGAGGTCCAATAGGACAGCACTTAGGCTCAAATGGACAGCCACAATGAAGGAAAAATGTGGGCTAAAATGTAGGTAATATAGGGACTGAAATATGGCAATTTTGAGGACTGTTTTGGGGTGGTGTTTGGACAGCAGTAGGGGAGTTTGGTGGGCTGTTTGGGACAGTAAGAATGGAGGGATAAGGGGCTGTGGTTGGGGGACTTCCCTCCCCCTCCAACACTCTCTATACACCCACTCACAAACTCTCTACCACATCACTCCTCTTCACAACCAAATCATCAAACACAACACAAACACTAACATACACACACACCCCCCAAGCCACTTGGCCGAACCTGTCAAGTCCTCCCCCACTCAACACAAGCCACACACAACACACAATATATACACTAATATATATAAGCCATATATATATATATATATACATATATATATATATATATATATATATATATATATATATATATATATATATAAAGAATGATATATATATAACCTTATATATATACAAATAGATTATAGGAAATAATACATTAAGAAAATCATTCCCACACACATGAAAATTCTGAAATAATAGTTAGAACACACCAAAACCAATGCACAACAATATCCATGTGTCCAAATAGGGGATTTTCCTATTAGGACACAATCCTACATATTGAACACCTCTAAAAATGTCCAAAAGGACACAAAATAGTCTCTAATGGAGACACAACCATGGGACACATTCCTATGGGTTTCCTAACCATTCTATATGAAATGGAAACTATTTTTAGAGAAGGGTTTTACCTATTTGGAGGTTGAAACAATGGTGGAGCTCTCAAGAAAAGGGAAGAACCTTTGGAGAAGAAGAAGAAGAAGTGGATGAGAACAAATGAAGGTGGATTTCTCTCTCCTCCCCACCGCTACACAATGTGGCCGGCCACAAGGTCCAATACCCCCTTTTTGACTATTTACAAGTTTGCCCCTCTATTGTTTTATTAGCTCTTTACAAGTTTGCTTAGGGTTTGGGGGTTAAAAATGTAAATCTAATGTTCTAATTAGGTCTGACCTAAACCATGGGGTCATGACAAATCCCTCTAACTTTTGATGGTAATATTGTGGGCCATGGCTAACTAGTGTGCGGGCCCGCTAAGGTCAAAACTACCCCGGGTCCCCGAAACAAGTCAAAACAAGTCGAAATAAGTTAAAATTCGAACCCGACTCAAATAACTCCAAAATAATACAATAAATAAGTAAATAATTCCAAAATAATTAAAAGTGAAAAATAACAAAAATACCCCTGTTTCTGGAAACTGGGGGTGACACGATCCGAAGATAAATCATAGTATGTGTCGGGAACAATTGAAATGAAACGTACATCAAATGCACGAGTCGCTATGGAACATTGAATATCGCAAACGCGAGCGCCTCGGTGCGCAATCCACAAGAACATGGAATAACTATATTCGGCGAGTGCCTTCGTGCACGAGCCATTTCTTGCCTTTGCGCACGAGTTAGAAAGGCTATCACATTGAAAGAAAATATAGACGAGTGCCCTAGTGCACGAGCCATGTACATTGAACACTAAGGCATAGAATATGGAAATACGACTTCGATACGAGCAGCAAGTGCACGACGTGAAGGAAAAGATGATAAACGTGTCAAAACATACGTACGTACACGAGATCATAAAAGATGGCTTCGTTGCGAAGAGAACAGTTTTGGCATGTAGGTGACGGAACTGTCAGATGTGGCATGATGCCTCGAAAGGTGTTCGGGACCTTCGGGTCGTTCGGTTGACGAACACTGAGTTGAGTCATGATGCCATTGAACATTGAAACGAAGTATGAAATGTAAGAACATAGAAAGTTAACGAAAAAAATACGTGATGATAAAGTCTGAGTCTCGGACTCAAGAATATGTTTGGTTGTTTGAATAATAGTACGTTGCATGGTCGAATAGACTTGAGGTAATTGTGATAATCTTCCGTGCACGAAACGTTCCCTCCGAACGGGTGCACCGGAGCACCGGGACGGTTCGACGTAGGAGGGATATAATCTTTGATGGATGCACATCCGTAAGACGATTAGCGATCGCTTAACGAGATGTGAAAAGCCATAAATGATGGTACACAGTGGAAGATCTCCATAATTGGGACAATAATCCACAATGAAAGGCGACGGGCTACCCAATTCGAGAAAGAAAAGAAAGAGAGAAGAAATAAAGAAAAGAAAGAAAGGAAAAGAAAAGAGAAACACCTTTAGTCCATTCTGGTGCGAATACACCAACGATCTTTTCATATAGTTAAGAAACGATGGATTGAAAGTACAGACACGTATGTATTCTACACATATAGATCCTGTATAGAGAGTACTTATAACATGACAAGGAAGGAATGTGACAAATTCACCTTGCGTCGGTGCAAGGGCGAATGCGTTTATGCTGGTAAGAAGTCACGCCACGAAACAAACACGAGATTGCTTGCGTGCTTGCCTATTCAATTCGAATAACATGCTTGCCATGATAACATGCTTTATGCTTTCGAATATGCCATAAAATCGACCCTAAGGAGAATATAGCAAGATCATAAGCTAAGTTGCATGATTAAACATAAATACTAAAATTTTGGTTTAGAAAGTTGGTCTTTTCGTCAGTACATGCAAGGACGAACGTACTGATCCCCCACCAGCTTTCATACAGGGTACAGGGAATGGATTGCTCGCGGCGAAGCTTCGCTTGATCGCACAAAGGCATGGAATGCCGTAGCAGTTGAAGCGTGCGATTGCATTGACGTTCGGACTTGCAACAGGATTGATGCGGCCGAGATATAGAAGGCATGATTTATGGAACGGTGAAATCATTTGTGGACAAGAGAGAACTTGAGTATTGTAGCCAATCTGGCAAATTCAGTTGGACTATTGAAAGCCTTTGTAATCTCAGTTCATTATTAATAAAGAGAATTGTTTCGTATACTCTATTTTCTTCCGTTTGCTAATATCGAACAAAAAGATAACCATTTTGAGAAATTATTATCTTGCCTTGCACGAGTACAACTCCGGGCTCGTGCGGCATCGTGCCCCCTGCGAGGACGATGATTCGAGTGATTCCGGATCGGGATGTGACAATCGGTGAGATCGGGATGTATCCACATGACCTCCCCTCGAGGCATTTTGATAGGGACTAACCTCGAGGCTTGAGCAATCGGGAGGTTAATAACCTCCATAGTTGCTTTAGGGATTGGGATGATCCCATCATGTGTCTCCATAGGCGAAAACCTGCCGAACTGGACGGTTACCATGTTGGCGGAGACCACTTTTTCCTCAAAGTCCAGTGATAGCACATTGGCGTCCACTAATCGCTGGATATAATTCTTCAAAATATAGTAGTCTCTAGTCGAATGGTGGACATACCAGTGGTAATAGCAGTATTTGGGATCATCCACTATACCCACTTCTTTGGGACGTCTAGGAGGTGGGAGTGTAAGCTTCTCGCCCTCGAGTAGGACATTAAGTAACTCCAGGGCATCCTCATCGTTGAAGGAATAGTTTCCTTTTTAGATTGGAGGTCTTTCAGGTTTCTGAACGGTAGCCGTGCCCCTGTTGAGGCTCACGATCATAACTAGTTTTGCTTTGGGCTCTCGTTCATTGTTGTTAGGTATTGCGGTAGGCCTCATGCCTTTTTCGTTTGGAAGGCTCGTCACCAATAAGTGGGCTTCTTTGGCCTTCCTCTCGCCGTCTGTACTTCCCCGCTCCTCACGGTCCACTATGTAATACCCAGGACTTGCTGACTCAATCTTGAACCGAGTATTTGGGACAACCTTTGCCGGTATCGATTGATCATGGATGAAATACAATGAACCTTTCTAATTAATGGATCGACTTCAATTGGAATGAATCCAAGAGTTTTGTTGGATGTTTTCTTTCGCTGCTTGGTTTTGATGAATGCATTTTTGTATTGGTTTTCGATGATTAGTTTACATTGTTCGCTTTTATCGCATTGCGCATTCATTCCAAATCATGAGAGAAAGAGAGCGAAGTATGCTAATCGAATGTTGGTGCCAATGCAGGAGGATGCATAGGTGGCGCGTGATCGTTGCATGAAGTCCCTCCTTCTCTCGTATAAGATTCTTTTGGTGAGTTGCTTTAACCTGGCAAACATTTATCGCCACGCCCTAATAAAAATGATCTCTAGTCTATTCTGTTGCCTCGTCCCGCTGATCAACGATACCAACCAATAAAAGATAAGAAACAAAGAATTAACTCAGATGCTTAAATCAAAAAACAGTTGCCTTACTCGTGTTCGATATGAATGTTACCAGCTCTTTATTATGTTGCAAAGAGATTTCGGTAAATGTTGCTAAAGTTACATGATAGAGAGGATATAGCATACCGTATAGAGAAAAAGAGTAAGACGAAAATACTGAACGATGCTTATATTGTCATAATAGAGATTTGCTTGATAGAGTTGCATTCGTGCATTGGTCTCAGACAACTTACGCATAAGGGCAATTCTTACGACCAGTTTGGGGGCACCTGAACTGCTCGGCCTAAGGGGGATTAGGGTAACACCCTGAGGTAAAGAAACCTCGGTGTATAGAGTGTCCATTTAGTGACGAGCTAAACCAAGAGTCACAACGGCTAATCACGAGGAATGACCTATGGACCAACAAATAGTTTGGTTCATGCATATAGACAAGAATCATTGCAAAGCTAACATACAGGGACGAAAAATAAGTATGCTTTATATATGCAAATTGTGCTAACCTGTTTTCGTGCAGGGATGAATGTCGGTGATGGGTAAGATGGTTATGAAATATTTCTACTGTCATGTTTCTTATGAATTGTTAAAAAGAACCTAGACAAGTAGAAAGATCACTAGTAAAATGTTAGCTTCATATGTTGATTTAGTGCAGATATTTGCGAGTTCGACCAAAAGTCGCTCGCCAGTACATGATGTGTGCTGACCCACGTTGTGGGCATCCTTTTCAGAAAGCAAGGAGACAGGAATTTCAAATAAGGTACTAAAGCTCGTCCAGCCTAGTAGAGCTTGTGGATTGCCTCGTAGCTAGTTTCCATTTCCGATCAAGTTAAAAGCTTTTCCTTTGAAGGTGTTTTTACATTTTGAGCATGTAATAAAGGGATATGATGTATGGGCATTGTGGCTATTTTGAAAAGAGTTTCAAAGAGATAGATATGTAAAGAAATATATGGTATTTTGAGTCGCAAGCTTTGTACTTTATAATTCTATCAAGCATCAATAAAAGAAGTATTTCTATTTCGAATCTCTGTGTCCAATATTTGGTTTTCTGCAATTAAATATTCTTTGTGCGTGTGTTTTGCTTTGTCTAGTTATATTATGCAGGTACTGGCCTTATGCAAGCGCAACTTAGGCTTGCACGGCATTATGCCTTAGCGAGGACGAATGATCCCGCATGGATCAAAGCGAGGACAAACAACCCTAGCGGGATCGGGGCATGACAAAGTGATATCAGAGCACGGCTTTACGTCCTTGGCCTCTTACAAATATTGTTTTCAAAAAAATATATAAAATATTTTGATGGCTTTCAAAGGTCCTGATTTTGAGTTATGAAAACCAATATCCCATACAATAAGTCCATAATATTTTATGAGACTGACAGAAGTTATACTCTTTTGTAGAGAAATATCTCATCCTCGACTATCTGGTGCGATGGATCCGGTAGAGCGGATTATGGTCATGATGGAACTACAGCGACATGATATCGAGGAGCGTAGCCAGATACAACATGCCCAAATAGAGGCTCAACAGAAGCAGCTGGATGCCTTAGCCCAGCTCGTAACTTCGTTAACGGGAAATCGAGATACCACCACAACGACCAAACTGACGGGAACACCCGAGATTGAGCCCCTGAATGGTGACGAGCCTTAGCTGGCGCATAGGCACTATTCCTTTAAGCTAAATGACTTCTTAGATTCGAAACCTCCAGAATTTAAGGGCAGAACATCACTAGATAAGGTGATGGACTGGATCGATAACATGGAAAGTCTGTTTGCATTCATAGAAGTTCCGAGTAGCAAGAAGGTAGTTTATGCCGCTTTGCTACTACGTCTACGAGCAAAAGATTGGTGGAAAGCAAAAAAGCCGGCATTGCTCGTGACTGCTAGAGGTGAAAAGATTTCTTGGGCCTCGTTCAAGAAGGCATTCCTGGAACAATATATATGTCTCCCGCTATCAGCCAAAAGATGGAGAATGAATTCATGTCATTGAAACAAGAAAACATGTCCGCGGAGGATTATGAATCTGAATTTGCCAAACTGGCAATGTTTGCTACTGTAATGATCCCAACTGATAACATTTGCATGAATCGATTCATTCAAGGCCTGAACGACGACATTCAATTGAGTGTGATGAACCGGGAATGTGAATCATATTCTCAGACCTTTGAGGCAGTAATACAAGTGGAACAATTTAGCCTGAGGAAGTGTCACGACCCGTACCCTATTTAGGGGCACGAGAACGTGGGTACGTCCAGCCTACGCCACAGTATCGGCAGTAGAACGCTGTATAGGTCCTCTATAACATCTAACATCTAATAATAAGATATATAAACCTGTCATCTTCGCACGGAGGTATAATATAACATCTCAACTCTATATCTCAATCACAAGTCTAGGGAAGATAGAGCACGATATGAAATCAGATAAAAGAAAGAAACTGAATATAAATAAAGTTATCACACCACACAAAGTAGATGTTTAACACAAATAAATATAAGTCCTGAAATATAACTAAGTCTCAACTAACAATCGGAACAATCCGATACAAACTGAAAACTAAAAATACTAGACTAGAGTAAGCACCTTCTACTGAGCTAAATGCTCCTCAGGCTCCTGAGTGTCACCCTCATGTGCCCTATAGAAGGTAGGACAGTCACCATCTCATCTGTAATATTTTCAACAGGTCCAGTCAGGACAGGAACGAGTACAAAATCTCAAACAACAGTTCTAGTTAAACGATATTGAAAATGTAGCAGTAGATAGAGAGAATATACTAGGTAAAGTAGAGCGTACATGTATCCTGGCAAAGTATATAAAAACTGTAATGAGATAAGGCAAGAAAATAATGTATAACATGTACGAAATCTGGAACTGCTATCTATGTGAGTTTAGCACTAGTTTCAACATGTGATCGGCTTAGAACTTGATACAATATTTGGCCTGGCTAATCATACGTGAGTGTATGATTAACACTATACAATAAGGATACTATAGTGATACAATGATGATACAATATAATACTATGGGATATTGATCACATATCTACGCTAACACCTCCATCCCTGACTAATATAGTAGATCCAGTCATGACACGTCATGGCACGTATTCTCTGAGGAGGTCGTGAGCCTACGCAGGAATCGTATCTATACAATGAACAATAAACAATGAAGACTTGCCCAGTGTATACCATATATAAGAGGAATAACATCTTATGACGGGATCCAGACAATACCAATCCGTGTGCACCATGTGTCAAGAGAACAAGGATATCTACACTAAATACTAGAAATAAAGACGATATCATAAAATAGAAATATTATCAGAGAATGTACTCGCCTGTGGTCCTGAGCTGATAAGGTGAACAGACGCTCAGAGTAATCACAGACCTAAAGATGAGATACTACAAGTCAAAACATGGTTTAATAATGAAAAAAAAAGCTAATCGAGTCATGATATGCAAGTCTAAGTCAAAACTAGGTCAAACTAAGTCACACCAAGCTAAACTAGGTCAACCAAGGTCAAACAAGGTCACAGGAAGTCAATCTAAGTCAAACTAGGTCAATCTAGGTCAAAGGTTGACTTACAGTTGACTTTTGGTTAAAAAGTCAACTCTGGTCAATACTGAGTCAACCCTAGGTCAACCCTAGGTCAAACAAGTTAAATATTGACTAACAGTTGATTTTCAGTCAACTGGTCAACTCTGGTTTGGTTTCGGTCAAATTCTAAGTCAAGTGTTGACTTGAAGTTGACTTTCGGTCAAAAAGTCAACTCTTGGTCAACAGGGGTCAAGACTAGTCTAAACTACCCTCATCTAGTCATTACCTACCAAGACAACCTATTTCTAAGCCCATCTAGCAATCAGAAACCTAATACCTTACATTACCCTATACCCCATAATTTACCCTTATAAGGTATTCCCGATACCTTGCCCATTACAAAGAAAACCCCTCTAGATCTCAGGATACTAGCCTAGGCTTCTTAGGGTAGCTAGATACTATCCTATCTAGGATTTACCAACCAAGAAATTTAGGGTTCTTGGGCATCTAATCCATCTTATCTTCCATGTTGGTTATTCCAACATTACCTTAGGGTATCGTCATGATACGCTATGGTATCTTGAGATACCACACTCTATCTTCTATCCAACCTTCCTAGTTCACTCTCCCACACTCTCCTAGTGTCTAGGTTAGTCCTCTAACTAGTCTACTAGGATACTAACTTAGTTAGGACACTAACTTAACCAACTCACTTCTAACACAAACACAAACACTCACTAACCCCTCCAACTAGATACTCAACCCACACTAGACACCACTCAACTAGGCACTAACTAAGGGTTTATATAGGTCATCTAAGGGATCTATTTGTGGGGCAACATGGGGTTCAAATGGTATATGTATTGAATGGAAAATGAATGGATGAAAGAGTGAATGAATGGAAGACAAATGAATGAAATAGAATGCATGAATGTATAAATGGAAAGGTGAGTGAATAGATGATACTAAAGGCTAATGTGGGCTGATATTGGGGCTATCTAATGGACTGATTTTGGGGGTCCTATAGGGCTGTCCTATGGGCTAACATAGGGCTGTCAAATGTGTCAATATGTGGACTGATTTGGAGTTGCTTATAGGCTATTTAAGTGGACTGATTTGGAGTTGCTTATAGGCTATTTAAGTGGACTGATTTAGACTGAATTGGGGCTGTCCATTGGCTGATTTGTAGGTGAATATGGGATGATATATGGCTGAATGTAAGGGTTGCTTATAGGCTGATTTGGAGTTGATTTGTAGGGCTGTTCATGGGCTGAATATATGTGCAAACATGGGCTTATATGTGGCTAAAATATGGTAATATAGGGGCTGTTTTCAGGACATCAATAGGCTGGTTTAGGACTGCTAATGGTGGCTGAATTTGGGACTGGTTTGTGAGTGAATTGGGCTGTCAATGGGGGTCAAGTATAGGGCTGTCCATGGGGTGTTAAGGGGCTGATATTGGGGTTTAATAATGGGCTGAATTGTGTGTCAAGAGGGGACTGGAATGGGATGGTCTAGGGGCTGTTTTCTAAGGGCTAATGCCCCTACACACTGCTGCAATCAGCAGCACCTAGCTGCTGCTACTAGGGGCTGTCAATTCCCCTGAAATCAGTCCCCCTTATAGGGACTGATACATGCTAGCTGCTGCCAAGGGGCAGCAGCTCCCCTTTCCTTCCTTCACCTATCTCACTCTCTCTAACTCTCTAATCACTCTCAATTTCTCTCTATACAACACACACACACAATCCAAAAGCCAACTCTACCACCACTCTCTATATCCATCTCTCTATATATATATATGTCACACTCACACACACATATTTACATCTACATACATAGACACACACACAAACATAGATACATACACATATATATTTATATATGGACACACACACACACACACACACACACACACACACACACACACACATATTCCTAAACGACCCAAAACCTTATCCGAATACCCAAATCTTGCAATTCTACCCTCTTGGGCCTAGACACGTGCCCCACACAAGAAATCTAACTCACGCACGCGAGCGGAAACGAGAAACGAGGCCCGAATGGCCAAATGGCCATTCTGGCGACTCCGGGGTGTCCGATTCGCGATACCGCGTGATACGGACACCAAACCTATCCGGATTCGACCCAAACTCTACCCACGAGTTCTAAATAATGATTAGAACCTATTCTAAGTACTAACTTGTCAATTCTAGTGTCGGTACAAAAAGTCACCCGTGTGTTGGAACCCGAAAACCCCAAAAAAGCCTATTTTTATGATTTCTTGCAAAACGACCTCACGTATCCAAATATGGACACGTACATAGCCTCATCTCATCCAAACTAACCTAATTAGGTCTAATTAGGCTAGGGGTAACACCCAAACATGTCAATTTAGAGTTTTCCCCAAAATTGGCACTAAACATAGCCCGAAAGTCCCGAATTGAGTCCAATGGGTTCCAAACCTCTTCCAATGGGTTGTCCTACATCTCGGATATCCTCTAATATGCAAATAACATTAATTAGGAGCAATTACAAGAGTTAGAGTTAGGGTTTACCTCTTGGGAGTTGGAATCCCAAGGAAAAGTCCCAAAATTGGTTCTTTTTGGGTCAAGAGCCAAATCTAAGCTTCCAACCCCTCCATGCTAGGTTCTACCTAGATAAAAATTACAAATAAGAGATAGACAAGGGTTAGCACCAAGATTAGAGAGAAATCCAGAGTATGGAAGAGAATTAGAAGAGATTTGACTTACTTTGGAGCTTAAAATCCAAAGGGAAAAGAAAGGGGTCTTTGTAGAATGAGAGAAAGGAGAAGAGAGAGAGAGTTTTTCTTGAAATGGGAAGAAGAGAGGGAGTGTTGCTGCTGGCCGGCCACATTTTAGAGGTTTTGGGGCATTTGGCAATTTACCAAAATGCCCTCTAAGTCAAAGAAATGAGTGGTTTTGAGTTGGGATCAAAATGGTAACTTGAAAACTCCAAATTTCAAGTTCTAAATCTAATTCTAATCCCTAATTCCACTAAAATCAAATGGGATTAGTCAAATATAAATATCTGGATTTGGTCATGACAAGTTGATCGGTTCCAGTTGTGTCCCGATCAGAGTCTAAGCTACCCCGGGTCCCCGATACAAGTCGGAATGAGCTGAAATTCGAACCCGACTCAAATAACCCCAAAACAATATCATAAATAATAAAATAAATTTCAAAAATATTCAAAAATACAAAATGACAAAAATATCCCTGTTCTTAAAAACTGGGGGTGACAGGAAGGCAACAACAAAAGTTCAGACCAGTCGCAGTTAGTCTACTAAAAGATACCACGACGGAGAGAAAAAGACAGAGGGGGAACCTTGCAATAAAATTAAGTGTACTTTCTACGGCCGCTAGGGCCATATCAGAGAACATTGTCGTTCCCTTAACAAGGAATACTTCAACTGTGGTCAGAAGGGCCATGGTTTCAGAGATTGTCCAAAGAAAAGACATACGGTACAAAACTGAGATGATACTGAGGAGCGTGGGCCATTAAGGGACCCACCGCCAATTAAAGACAATTCGTGCAATTATAGCTGAAAAATGCTCGTGTTTTCAAACTGTCCATCTTACTTGATCCGGAATGCAATAATAGCAGAGGTGAGCTTATTTTTTAAGTTTTGAAGACAAATTTTTTTCTCAGTGGATTATTATGTAGTACCCCACTCCTCGCGGTGCACTATGTCATACCCACGGCTTGTTGACTCAGTCTTGAACTGAGTATTTAGGGAAACCTTTGCCGGTATCGATTGATTACGGATGAAATGCACTGAACCTTTCCAATTAATGGATCGGTTTCTATTGAAATGAATCCAAAAGTTTTGTTGGATATTTTCTTTCGTTGCTTGATTTTGATGAATGCGTTTTCGTGTTGGTTTTCGATGATTGGTTTTTATTGTTCGCTTTCATCGCATTGCACATTCATTCCGAATCTTGAGAGAAAGAGAGTGAAGTATACTAATCGAATGTTGGTGCCAATGCAGGAGGATGCATAGGCGGTGCGTGATCATTGCGTGAAGTTTCTCCTTCTCTCGTATAAGATTATTTTGGTGAGTTAATTTAACCGGACAAACATTTATCTCCACGTCCTAATAAAAATAATCTCTAGTCCACTATGTTGCCTCGTCCCGCTGATCAACGATATCAACCAACAAAAGATAAGAAACAAAGAATTGACTCAGATGCTTAAATCAAAGAACAGTTGCCTTACTCGTGTTCAATATGAATGTTACCGGCTTTTTATTATGTTGCAAAGAGATTTCGGTAAATGTTGCTAAAGTTACATTATAGAGAGGATACGGCTTGCCGTATAGAGAAAAAGAGTAAGACGGAAATACTGAACGATGCATATGTTGTCATAATAGAGATTTGCTTGATAGAGTTGCATTCGTGCTTTGGTCTCGGACAACTTATTCACAAGGGCAATCCTCACGACCAGTTTGTGGGCGCCTGAACTGCTCGGCCTATGAGGGATTAGGGAAACACCATGAGGTAAAGAAACCTCGGTATATAGAGTGTCCATTTGGCGTGGACCAAAAGTCATAGCGGCTAATCACGGGAAATGACCTGTGGACCAACAAATAGTTAGGTTCATGCATATAGACAAGAATCATTACAAACCTAACATGCATGGACGAATAATAAATATGCTTTATATATGCAAATTGTGCTAACCTATTTTCAAGCAAGGATGACTGTCGACAATGGGTAAGATGGTTATGAAATATTTATAATGTCATGTTTCTTATGAATTGTTAAAAAAAACTAGACAAGTAGAAAAATCACTAGTAAAATGTTAGCATCACATGTTGACTTAGTGCAGATATTTGCGAGTTCGGCCAAAAGTTGCTCGCCTTGTGTGCTGACCCACGTTGTGGGCATCCTTTCAGAAAGCAAGGAGACGGATGGATTTCAAGTGAGGCACTAAAGCTCGTCCAGCCTAGTAGAGCTTGTGGATTGTCTCGTAGCTTTTTTCTATTTCCAGTCAAGTTGCAAGCTTTTCCTTTGATGGTGTTTTTATATTTTGAGCATGTAAAAAAAAGATATGATGTATGGGCATTGTGGCTATTTTGAAAAAAGTTTCAAAGAGAGAGATATGTAAGAAAAACTATGGTATTTTGAATCGTAAGCTTTGTACTTTGTAATCCTATCAAGCATCAATAAAAGAAGTATTTCTATTTCCAATATCTGTGTCCACTATTTGGTTTTCTGCAATTAAATATGCTGTGTGCGTGTGTTTTGCTTTGTCTAGTTGTATTGTGTAGGTACTGGTCTTGTGCAAGCTTAACTTAGGTTTGCACGATATCACACCTTAGCGAGGACGAACGATCCCGTAGGGATCAAAGCGAGGACGAACGACCCTAGCGGGGATCGGGGCATGACAGTCTTTGACATTGATAATAAATGTCGCCCAATCTGCGTAACCAGAGGAGCCAGTCCACAGTCTCGTCAAAGGGGATAATCCTTTACGATATGTGTCAATTAAAATTGCTTCTGAAACCCCCGGTTGCAGTCTCAGTGCGACCTTCCGAAATTGATCTATGTAGACTCAGGCAGATTTTTTGTGTTTTGAGTGGTGTCCATCAAGGTGGACATTGACATGTCTATCCCTGGTTTATAAGATCGAGACAAGAATAGGTGTTGGAGATCATCAAAGGTCGACACAGAATTGTCTTGGAGACTATAAAACCATTCATAGGCAACCCCTCTCAATGCGCCGACGAACAGTTTAGCAAGGAGGGCATAATCCCTCGGTAAGTGCCCCATTATAGAATTGAAGTGATTGAGATGCTGACGGGGGGAATCCTTCCCGTCAAAAGGAGTGATAGTCACTGGCTTGAATTTGGGAGGGTAAATTGTAAAACCCCTAAATTTTTACTATTTTTTATTATTAAATTTGGTACTGATTTAAAATTTTGTATTGTACGTCACGTAGTCGTATTGTACGTCGTGTACGAAATTTCATTTTTCGTAATTGCTCGACGAGTGCGAATATGTGCAAGCGTACATATTTTTGAAAAAATATTTTTTTTCTATTTTTATAGTTTCGAAGTAATATAGATAATAATTATTTCTAGCTATCATTTTCAAGTTTATGATTTTAATTATGAAAAGCCTTTCATTTATACAGTTATAATAATAAATAATTTTTCTTATAAAATGGTATATTAGAAAAGTATATTTATGTAAATATTATTTGTACATATATATATATATATATATTTCATAATTATTTATTAGTTTATTTTAAATAATAATGTAATGTAATTTTCGAAATTATTATTATTAGTATTTTTGGAAAATATATTTCAAAACTATTGTGGCGATTTAAATCTTGATTTGAATTTATGGATTTATTTAAATAGTTAAATATTTGAAATTTGATTTATCCTATTTGATTTTAAACTAAAAAATAAAATTTAATTAGATTTAAATTGGATTTGTATTTGGATTTGATTGATTTTAAATTAAGTTGTGAATTATCTATTTTTGGGTTTAAACTACTTCTAATCCTTATCCAACTGGGAATTCCCACATCCTATAAATAGGCAGGTACTCCTCCATAAATTCTCACATCCACAAATTCCCCACAACCAAAAATAAGTGCATCGTGTCCGTGACCAACATCTTATCGTGCGTGCATCGTGTCCATGTTCCATCATCCATATTTTTATTCCATTTTTTACAATTACATCAATTCCTCGTGTCGGACACATCCCCGACACGACTTCGACTCCACCCGTGTCATGTAGGACACAAACCCAGCCCGTGTCGGACACTTCGACATAATACAAACCCTAGCCCTAATCCTAACCCTAACCTAATTTTGGCCGAAGTCCTCACCGGATTCTGCCATCTCGACCCCGCCATTACAACAGACCCCGACTCCTGCCACCCGGCCAGACCACACCGTCGTGTCCTTCCTGGCCAGCGACCCCCGGCCATCCACATCACACAAAAACCTCCAAAACCAAACAACCACCACGGCCGACCTGACCAAGTCCAGCCTCTTCCCCCGCTCACCACCCATGATCCCGACACAGTCTTCCACCACCCGCCATCACCACAACCAGCCCACCGCCACCACGACCATCTCCGGTGGCCACCATCGGCAAACCCTACCATTTTTTCCACCACCAACAAATTAAAAGAAAAAATCCTAACCTGTGCTCCGTCGTCCTCGTCCCCGCGTCGTCGACCTCCGGCGAGCCGCGTGGCCAGATCCAGTGTTCCCACCGTCGCTATCTCCTTGTAAAACACCTTCGAGCACACCCGTCCGCCTGCGACCGCCCCCATCGTCTCGATTTCTGCCCACGCCCACCGAAGCCTCCAACCGCCTCACCGCCTACGACCAGCGTGCCGTGCCACGGTCGCAGCTCCGCCGTTCCTCCGCCCGCGTGCGAGACCCCCCTCTCCAATCGCCCCTTCCAGCGAGCTTCCCGACCGCCTCACCTAACCTCCGTCGCCGGTACCCTAGCCGCCACGCCCAGCACCGCAGCCTCTTCGCCACCCGCGACTCCTCCCCGTTCCTCCGCCTTTGCCTCGAGCCACCGGCCGCCCGCCGCCCGCATCTCTCTCTCTCTTCCACTCGTTATTTTTCTTCCGATCCTCCTTCTCACTCCCTCTCTCTAAACTCTCTCTCTCTAATTGCTTTTGTACTAAGAAGTATTCTCCTCGAAAGAGGATAACCAGCTTCGTTTTTATTTATTATTACTTTATGTTACTTTTTGTTAATTATTATTATTATTATTATTATTATTATTATTATTATTATTATTATTATTATTATTTTCTATTACTATTATTATTATGGAGAGCAATACAGTTGCTGCTGTTCCTTTTTATATTTTTTTATAAATTCTATTATTTTTATAAATTTTGTTATATTAGGGGTAGCATACAATATTTTATGATACAAGTATGTGATAGAAGTATTATTGTTTATAAATATATATTTATTTTTGGCCTATGAAAATGTAGTTTCACTATCTCAAATTTACTTTTATAAAGTTAATATTTTAGTCTAAAAATAATTTATGGTTCTTTTCAAATATTCTCCTAGAAATTATTTTAACTAATAAAAATATATTTCAAGTATTACAAAACATTTTTCTAAAACCGTATTTATATTATGAACTATCCAAATCCCTTCAATTATCTATTCTTGTCCATAACCAAATCAAATTCTTTCCATCTTCTTGCGAACCTCGAACATCCCTATATCGTCCCTAACCAAACTAACCGTTCTGGACCCGATGCACCGGTCTGTACCACCATCAGTGGTTACCTTGCATAGTTGTTGCATCGAAGTCGCAGTTTGTGCCATCCCGATCATTGCAGTACACCAGGCGTCCTATCAGGCAAGACACCTTACCATTTGCTGTTTATTTATTTTAGCTCATATTTCATATATTATTCGTTATTTTCTTTATGCAAAATAAATTGTGATACATGGCATAACCTGTTAGAACTTACTGTTTATTTATATTTCCTGCTGTGTATTAGTTTTCTTACACATTAAACCTAGATTTAAGGGACCACATTGGGTGTTGCATTCATTGGCCTTGACACGTTGTAACACGAAGTTGTGTGTCGCATGTAGAACACGGACGTACGTGATTGGCTGGCCACCAGTACGTACAAGTCGTGCGATATGTTTAACCGCTAATAGAAATTGTATGCTAGTTTGACTTAACGGTTATAGAGGTTTACTGTTGTGGATACAACATAGTAGGCATTGGATGGGGAGGACAATTTTTTAGCGTATGGGCTTCGATGCACTTTCTCTTGTGACGCGAAAGCTCCGCTGGAGATACGGGGTTGATGACCCATGATTACTGACGGCCACTGACATTCTGCGGAACGTTATGCTCTTATTGATTGGGCCTCTAGTGCCCCAAGGGGGGACCATGCCGATCCTATTTAGCCAGAGCCCATACGTAGGAAGGATTGTTCTTAACTATATTTCACTTAGAACGGTTAGGCACCTTTATCCGTTAGGTACGAGTACTTTTGGTTTGGGTACTTGTATCTGACCGTGGCTTGGAACAATAACTTGTCACGAATTAGTTCATCACATCTTGTCCTTGTTTGGTTGTAGGTGTGACTTACTACTTCGATGAGAAGGTATTGAACCTTGTTGGGGTCCGGATACCATATTGGATTCATAGCATGAAAAGATACGTCACCGTGAATTAGTTTACCATCTCATGTCCTTGTTTGGTTGGGGGGATGGTAAGCTAGTTCAATAGGTGTGTATTGGACCATGTTATAATTCAATTGACTTATTTATTTGAGCAATATTTATCCAGTTTATTGTTTGCAAAAACAAAAGTTGATCTTTATTTCAACAAACTTTGTAAAAGATTACAAGAATTCTGGGAAAGTACAACTGTAGGAATCCAATCTAGAAGACGATTGCTTTATCCCTTGGACGATGTGAACTTTGAAGACGGTAGCCTCTGAATTTGAAGGCGATAGCCTCGGAAGAATGCAGCAGCACTTGGGCAAGAACTCCTGAACTCTCTGATATTTCTGAACTTTATGTCTGATCTCCGTGCGTATATATGATCCCCTGGAATGAAGACTTGAAACTCTATTTATAGAGTTCTAGAAATAACTACTTTTTAGTTATTCTGGATGGCACAAGTTGGATTGCGCATGCCCTAGATTGCGCAGCATTAGACTGCGCAGGCAGTTGTCTGATCATGGGCCAACTGTCTTGGACACATGGCATCATTTGATTGAAATACGCATGATCGTGTACAGACGATTGCCACGTAATGAGCAATTGATGGCATGAATGCCACGTGTACATTTGTCAGTTGTCATAATGAAGTGCGCTGACTTTGGATTACGCTAGGATGGATGGCGCTGGGATGGATTGCGCTGGGCTGGATTGTACTGCAGGCAGATTGCGCTGCATATACAGCTGTCGTCGAGCGCTGTGCGGCACAATAAACGAACAGTCTCCTCGTTCTTTGTGCTGTCAGTTGTCAGAAGATTTGATTGTGTCAGGTAATGATGATATGGCCAGGTCAGCTTGTGCACTTGAGAGTGTGCGCAGTCCAGTCTGTGCAATCTGGATGATGCGCAATCTGACTTCTGCGTAATTCATTTAGAAGATGTATTTCTTGATTTTCATGACTTTGTTGAAGGATGCAACTTGATTTTTTAGGACCTATAAGACCCCCTTCAAAGTTTTCGAAAGTTGAATTTATTCAAAATTTTAAAATACTTTGAATTTTGAATTTTTAATCAAGTTGCGCACGTGATGATGCTAATCATGCTGCTGCTGCTGCTAGCGAAGAGGCTCCTGAGGACAGTGAGAGCGAGGAGAGCACCTCATCATGATGAGACACGAAATCCAGAAGAGGACATTGAGGTCCAGACATCTCCCAGAGCTGTTGTGTAATGCCAGTGTTCGTATTACGTATTTGGAATACGTATACGTATTTTATCTTGTATTTGCATATCTTCCTTGTTTATCTCTCGGCTTGGTTTAACTCTCGGTTTGGGTTGGCTTGGTTCGGCCGGCCCAAATGCTTGGGTCATCATGGGCCAAGGGTGGAACACCTTAGCCTATGCTTCTCCTTCATTTCTACCACAACCCCCCTACCTACCACCACCTTTGATATTTATTGCCATTTCTTCTTTCTCTCTCTCCATAATTCTCATTTACTTCTCCTTCCCCCACCATTACTCTTCTCCACCAACCAAGAACACCATAGGCAAGTGCAACTTGCTTCCACAAGAGAACTTCTTTTGATGGTTTCATTAGCTTCTCCTCATGATTCTAAACCACATTAGAACTTGTTATTTTCCATTTTGAGGCTTTAATTCTTGTAGATCTAGAGTTTTGCTATTTTCAGATTTTTGGTGTTTTGATCTATCAAACCTGCTTGTTTTTAAGTTTTGATGGTTCCATGTTTTAGAGCATTTCATTCTACCCAATTTTGACCTTTGGAAAGTTGGATTCGGACTTGTTTTGACCAAGATATGGACAATGGAAGCTTAGATTCAACTTTAGAGTTCTTGCTGTTCTTGCCATTTGGAGAAGACAGTGAGCAGTGAGCTAGCTTTTTAGCTTACGCCACTGAGCTGTACGCTGCTGTTTAGCGAGCGTACGCTAGCCTTCGTACGCTACTGTTTAGCGAGCGTACGCTAGCCTTCGTACGCTGCTCTTTAGCAAGCGTACGCTGGCCTTCGTACGCTGCTGTTTAGTGAGCGTACGCTAACCTTCGTACGCTGCTCTTTAGCGAGCGTACGCTGGCCTTCGTACGCTGCTGTTTAGTAAGCGTACGCTAGCCTTCGTACGCTGCTGTTTAGTGAGCGTACGCTAGCCTTCGTACGCTGCTGTTTAGCGAGCGTACGCTAGCTTTCGTACGCTGCTCTTTGGTGAGCGTACGCTCACCTTAATACGCTGCCTGTTGGCAGTGTGTCTTGAGCGTACGCTAGCTTGAGCGTACGCGTGCCTTGGTACGCTAGCTTAAGCGAGCAAGGCGTACGCTGGCCCCTTTCGTATGCTAGCTCGAGCATACGCAGTCTTGAGCGTACGCTAGCTTGAGCGTACGCGGACCTGTAGCTTGAGCGTGCCCTTGTGTACGCTGACCCTTGCGTACACTTTCCATTGGAAGTGTATGGATCCTTTGGTACGCAGACCTGAGCGTACGCTAGCCTGAGCATAGCCTGGCTTGAGCGTAGCCTAATTACCCTTGATCTTCTATAGCCATGTATATTGATATTTTATTAGATATTTAACGTCCATTTTATATCCTTACGCCTTTTGTCCTGAACTTGATAATCATGAATTTACTTAATATGTTTGGAATTGATACCTGAGCATGACACGATAGTGACCCGTAGTGGTGCACTCCTGACATAATAACCTGACATGACCTGATAGTGGCCCGTCGTGGCGCACTCCTGACTAGTACACTTGACATGATTACCTGACATGATTATCTCGAATAGCTGTTGCGACGGCTACCTGACATGACATGACCTGTATAATTAATCCTGGACACCGTAGGTGATTGTGCCTGTATAAATAAACCAGTCCTGTCTTGCATCATGTCTAGGGAGGGAGCTCCTGAGTACCACGGTCAGGAGTACCTATTGAAATGGACTAAGGTTAATAACTAGATTAACACATTAGTCATGAAGAGATTTCCAGCTACAGGCAATCCCGTTACCTGGGCACGCCTTGGGATCTGTAGCCTGCCGTCGAGTAGGGCACATTTCCAGCACACTGTCATGTGTTGCACCCTTCAAGCTACCTAAGGGTACATTCGTTTCCTGGACGATGTACCCACCTGAATTCAACTCTAATCTTCTAACCCGAGGAACCTGGATGGTCTGCAGGGCTTGTGGCTGTGGAATAATCTCACTGCATCTTGTTAGTAATTAGGCTTGTGACAACCCTAGTTAGTTAAAGTATCAAGCCGTAATTCTTGCTTGGCCGTGAAGTGATTGGATGGAGTCTAACCAGTCTAGTCTTGTCCTGATCCTGTTCCAGATTATTGAATGACCAGAATGCTTATATTTATTTTACCGATAAATGGTGAGAATTCCAAGCTCCGTTCAGACGAAGGGTTACAACCCCGGTCCTTGTTTGGTTCACGGATTGTAACCTGGTTATCTGAATAGTTCCATGGTTATCTCGTCGTATATCATCCTGATATGTTTCCTTTTATTCCAGTCCTTATTTTATTTATATTTATATTCCTGTGCTGATTGCTGGTTTTAGTTCTTAAGTGAAGCTTCCTTTGTGGCACTTGCACTTTCTGGGGTCTGACCCAGCTGGTTTTGTATGGCCAGATTTCGGAGCAGCTCCAGAGGATCTACCGACCTTCCAGCCAGATGGTGACCACTAGACGGAACCCTGGAAACGAGTGGGTTATTTTTGGCTCTCCCCACTCCATTGTAAAAAAAATATTCTTTTGAGGCGTTTAGCCGACAAGCACCTGTTTAGCTCGATTGTATTTACTTACTGTCTGCCTACGGGCTGTAACATGATTAACAGATCCTAGGGTTGATCATGTATGACTAAACTCTTGCTAGTCCTAACATTTTGTAACGACTAGCTTCATGATCAGCTGAATATGTAATATTTGGGACGCCTTATCATTGTATATTTAATGATCATACATCTTGTAACATTTACTTACTTGCTTGTGATTGAGATACTAGGCTTGTTCATGACCATAGGAGACTGTTGGCTTGTAGATAAACCCTCACGTATCCAGACAGCCGTGACCGTATAGCGAGATGGAATCCATTTCATATACGTAGCTGGCTATGTCTGCCCCCGCTCTCCAGTATTCTGGTTCTGGGGCGTGACATGTTGACACCCAGAATCCTGAAAAGGATACTGAGGTGCCGGTATCTCCAGAGAAGATTGCAGATGAAGAAGTGGCTTTGGAGGAAACTCCTGCTGTTGATTCCCAAGGTATAGTAATGAAATTAGCAATCTTCTTTTAATAGATAGCTTGATAGCTGACATTTTATTCTTATCCATACAGAACTCGGATCGTCTCCAGCTCCTCCAGCGTGCACAGATATAATGTTTGCAACGACGATAGCTAGTAGCAGTCGTCATTTGTCATGTGGCTCCGAAGCAGGCAGTAGTCAGGCAGTAATGTCTGAAGCTACATCTGCTAGGCTGGAATCTGTTCCAACAGATGACAGGCCTGATATTGGACCAAGCCACGGTAAAATTGCTTTCACCTTTAATCTTCTTTAATAGTAGCAAACGATAGACAAAAATGATAAAGTCTATCTGTTTTTGCAGGAGAACAACCGGGAGGAGCAACCAGCTCGACTCTAGCTCCTTTATTTAAAGAGCCCTCCGTCAAAGTGCAAGAGAATGAACGTCCCGCCGCTTCATCGTCAACAGGAGTAGCTGCTACTTCTGGTGCTTTGGCTACCAATCAGTTTGTTATTAAGTCATTTACCAAGTTCTTCTTTGATTCATTGGGACCTTTAATAGATAGAGTGATGGAGAAAGAAGAAGCTGATTTCTCCACTGTTAGAGGTCCAACCTCTTACTTGGTAAATGCCATCCGTAATCAAGGAGACGAGGCTCAGGCTACTTTTCTGGAGCACATATTAGATGAACTGGAAACCTCAGTCAAAAGTTACAAAGAGCTGAGTAAAGGAGAGGTAGAGCTTTTAGTACAAGCCGAATTTGAACGAATGTCTCAAGAAGCTGCAGTTGAGAGAGTCAACTTCCAAATTTTGTTGGATGCTTTCACTACCAAGTCTGCTGAGTACAATTCTAAGGTAGAAACGGTGATATCTGTTGCTGAAAGAAAAGAAAGGAGAATTGCTGAATTGAAAGCAGAGATTGCCCGTCTTCAGAAAGAACTGGAAGATGAGGTCATCCAACATCAAACTACAATTCAACAACTTGATGTTCTAACCCAAGAAAGAGATGAGTATACTGCAGCTCATCAACCTGAAATCACTCGCAGAATGGTGACTCTACCAACCTTCAATGAGAAATCTGGGATAGAAGAAGCCAGGAAGAGAGTGATAGAATCTTGCGAAGAGCGTCTGCAAATTTTGAAGCAGCAAATTGCCAATTTGATGACACCTCCAGCTTAGCATAAAGATATCTTGTATCTTCTTATTTTGCAATATGAATCTTTGTAATGTCTTGAATTTTGATCAATAAAAGACATTTTTGTGGCTCTATTATTTGTTGCATATCTCGTTTAGATATAAATAATAGCGATAGAAAATATATTCAGAGGTACAGGACATGATATATTTTTGGATCTTGGAAAATAATCATATTCAATTATATCTGCTCAGAGGTAATATGGACTTGGCAAATATAATTTATTGAATATCATTATTTCAATAGACAACTTAATCAAAGATGACAAGTTGCTGATAAGAACGAATTGGATGATTCGTCAAAATGTGAGAACGAAATGAATCGTCGAGATGAATATAATGAACGGACAGGCCGTCAAATAATGAATGGGTGAACCGTCAAGTGGATGTGTGAACGGATAAACCGTCGAATGATGAACGGGCGAACCGTCAGATGAATATGATGAATGAACGGGTAAACCGTTAAGTGGATGTGTAAACGGACGAACCGTCGAATGGAATGTGGATGGAATGAACGGGTAAACCGTCGGATAGATGTGATAAATGAACGGGTAAACCGTCGGGTGGATGTGTGAACGGATGAACCGTCAAAGGAAAGAATGTAATGAACGGAAGAACCGTCAAGTGGATATGATGAATGAACGGGTAAACCATCAGATGATTGTGAACGGACGAACCGTCAAATGGATATGATGAATGGACGAACCGTCGGATGAATGTGTCGCTTCATAGTCTTGCGACTCTATGTCTATAAATAGAACAGAAAATCAGATGAGATGGTTACCTTCACTTTTCAATATAAAGATGTCGTTTGGAGATGCATCCAGAAAGGCTGAGATCGTCCCGAAGGTGAAAGCGGGGACTGAAGAATGTCCAGACAAGCCGGCTCAGCAGATGACAGCGTGTAAAGGTTCATCTGATCCCAAGCCGCCAAAGGACATCTTGGACTTCCTTCTCGAACCAGGGAAGACTGAAGAAGAAGAAGCTATAAGAATGGGTGCTTACAAGTTTCTGGTGGGTTCCAGCAAGAATGTTCTCGACTCTTTCGCTGATCATGTCTTTGATAAGGACGACAGTGGTCCGCGTCCTAATTTTGAGAAGGATGATAGTGACCTTCCTTGATATTATGTATTATCATTCAAGATGAAATAAAACTGAATTTTATTTATGAACTTGTCTGATAATTACAATCACTGTCTGTTACATTTATACATAGTATTTCTTGAGGAATTTGCCATTGATGGGCATCATTGCCACTCGACCGTCTAGCTCTGTGAGTTGATAGGCTCCATTTGAAAAGACTTTGCTCACAATGTATGGACCTTCCCACTTCGCATCGAACTTGCCTTTGCTTGAGTGAGTCATAGTCATAGGACGTCTGACCGTTAGAACGAGCTCTCCTTTCTGAAAGGCTCTGACTTTAACTTTGCGGTTGAAAGTCTTTGAGATGCGGGCTTGGTATAACTCAATATGCTGTTGAGCCAATAGCCGCTTCTCATCGAGCGCTTCTAACTCTTGCAATCGGAGAAGATCATTGTTCTCTGTAGTGAGTTCGTTGGCGATAGCAATCCTCAGAGACGGAATTTGGAGTTCCAGAGGCAGAACTGCTTCACAGCCGTATACCAAAGAGAAAGGTGTACAGCCTGTAGGGTTGCAAACCGTAGTGCGGTAGGCCCAAAGACATTCTCCAAGCTTTTCACTCCAGTTTCGTTTGTTAGTAGATACAAACTTCTTGAGGAGCTTGATAATAGTCTTGTTGAAAGCTTCAACTAATTCATTAGCAGCAGGATTGTAAGCTGTCGAAGCGACATTATCAATCCGATGATCATCACAGAACCGTGTGAACTTTTGGCTGATGAATTGAGGTCCGTTGTCATGGATAATCCTTCGAGGTACACCAAATCTATAGATGACATGGTGTTTGACGAAGTTGATGACGCTGCTGGTCTTAACTTCAGCCAATGGTATAGCTTCAGCCCATTTGGAGAAATAGTCGGTTATTGCCAGGATGAACCGATGTCCTTTAGAAGAAGGAGGATTGATGGGACCGATGATGTCCATACCCCAAGCTTCGAAAGGCCAGGAGGCGATCGTCGGATGAAGAAATTCCGACGGTTGATGAATGAAGTCTGCGTGGATTTGACAAGTTCGACATTTTCTCACATATTCGATGGCATCAGATACCATAGAGGGCCAGTAGTAACCCATACGTCGGATGCGATCCTGTAGTTTAGTACCGGGTTGATGTGCTCCGCAGACACCGTCGTGAGCTTCACGCAGTACTTGCTTTGCTTCATCACCATCAAGACAGCGTAAGAGTAAGCCGTCATAAGTTTGCCGATAGAGAGTTTTGGTAATCTGATTGTAGTAGAACCATAGAGACCGCCGATGAATACTCGTAGCCTCCTTGGGATCTTCAGGGAGTATGTCATGGACCACAAAGTCGATGAAGGGAGTTCTCCAATCTTCATTGATAACATTGACTTCAGTAAGATTACTGAACTCAATATTACGATTGTTTTCGACGCAGAACAATTCTCGATTAGAGATGACCACCACTTGTTGTCTTCTGATGGGGATGGCTAAGACTGCTACAAGATTGGCCAAAGCGTCGGCTTCAGTATTGCAAGCTCGGCGTACATATTCGATAAAGAAGGCTTTGAATGATGTAGCCATGTTGATTGTCGCTTCAAAGTAAGGCACTAGATCTTGATGGCGAACGTCATAGGTTCCTCTAACTTAGTTAACAACCAACTTGGAGTCGCCATAGACTTCAAGATACTCGACGTCAAGTTGTTTGGCTAGCTGAAGGCCAATGAGTAGAGCATTGTACTCTGCCACGTTATTGGAGCAAGGCTCATCTAGAGAGTAGGCTCTTTGAATAGCTGACCCGTCTGGAGAAACAAGGACAACTCCAACTCCTGCGACAATGGTACCATTGGGTCCAATCCTAGATGCACCATCAAAGAATAAATGCCAAGTAGGAAATTCTTCGAAGATTGTTTTAGATTCCAATGTCTCGTCTGGAATTTCATCGTATAGTTTGGACGTCTCTGGAACAGGATGAGCTGCTAAGAAATCTGCCAGTGCTTGACCTTTGACAGATTTTTGAGGAACATATACTATGTCATATTGGGCTAGCAGAATGGCCCACGTAGCCAGCCGAGAATTGAGTGTGCTAGGCTTCTTCATCAGTACCCGAAGAGGATTGACTCGGGATATGACATGAATAGTTTGGCCAATGATGTAATGCCTTGTCTTTTGAACAGCGAACATAAGAGCTAGGCATTCTTTTTCGACCGGACTATAACGGTGTTCGGCACCAATCATAGTACGACTGAGATAATAGATGGCTTGTTCGTGGCCTTCTTTGTTTTTTTGGGCAAGTAAGGCACCCAATGAATGGTCCATAGCACGAACATACATTAAGAATGGTATGCCAGAGAATGGTGGCACCAGGACTGGTAGATTCATAAGATACCGCTTTATGTCGTCAAATGCTCGTTGACATTCTTCGGTCCAAACGAAAGATACACCCTTCTTCATGAGTTGAGTAAATGGTCTGCAGCGTCCAGACAGATTCAAAATGAATCTCCTGATGTACGCAAGTCGACCTTGGAATCCTCGTAGCTCTTTTAGATTGCATGGAGGACGCATCTCTTGAATGGCTTTGATCTTCTCGGGATCCACGTGTATACCCTTAGAGGTAATGACGAAGCCAAGAAATTTGCCACTAGAGACACCCAAGAATGACTTAGTGGGATTCATTTTGAGTTGATGTTGGCGCATAAGTTTGAAGATAGTTCTCAAGTCTTGGATGTGATCTTCCTTTAGACGACTTTTAACAGCAATATCGTCAACGTAGCATTCGACAGTCTTGCACAGATGATCTCGAAAGATAGTACTCATGGCTCGTTGGTTTGTTGCACCCGCATTTTTGAGACCAAATGGCATGACAGTGTAGCAGTATACGCCGCGAGGAGTACGGAAAGAAGTGTGCTTTTCATCTTCAGGATGCATCCGAATCTGATTGTATCCGGAGAATCCGTTCAGGAAAGATATTCTTTTGAATCCACAAGTGTTGTCGATCATGACGTCCGTGATAGAAAGAGAAAATTCATCTTTTGGACATACTTCATTAAGATCCCGAAAGTCGATGCAGACTCGAACTTTACCGATTTTCTTTAGAACTGGGACGACATTGGCTACCCAATCAGGATGCTGTTTTTCTCGAATAAAGCCACAAGCAATGAGCTTCTTGACTTCATCGTCAATTACGTCCATTATTTCTGGCTTGAAACACCGTTGTTGCTGTTTGACCGGTTTTGCATTCGGCAAGATGTTCAATTTGTGAGTAGTAACTTTAGGATCTAGACCTGGTATATCTTCATAGCTCCAGGCAAAGACATCAATGTATTCTTTAATAAGAAGAATTAATTCATGCTTATCTGCCTCTGGAAGATTTTTGCTGATGAATATTGGACGAGGTGATCCGCTCTCTCCTACATCAATTTGAACTAATTGATCTTCGGCAGGAGGTTCTCTTTGTTCGAATCGGAGTTCCCATTGGGTATCCATTCGTTGAGCCCAAGGATCTGTTTCAGAACTTTCTTCAATATCCTCGTCATAGCCTTCTGGAAGTTCGACGGAGACCATGTTAGAAGATACAGTCAATTGATGAACTTGAGCGATGCTGGTGTCAGAATCCCATGATCTGGAATCAGAAGAGTTAGAGCGCTCCTCACTATCGGATTCAGAGGCTGCTGGGGATAATACCGGAGGAGAAGCATATCCGAGACCTCTTTTGGTCCTGCTGTAGTACATCTCTGACTTTTCTTTCGGAACAGCCGTACGGAGAGGCGTTATTCTACCTTTACCGTAGTTGAGGCCACTCTTGAAGTCATAACCCATCTTTCGGATGATTTCTTTTGATTGTTGACTGTAACGACGGAATTGAAGATGACCCGTATCGTTAATTTTGCTATCATCCGTATAGCTGAATTGTTGTTCCGGTTATTTACTAAAAAGAATTGGACTCTCGCTTTTCTTTCGAGCGGGAACAATACGATATGAATCTTTGGGATGTTCGAATAAGACTTCTGTTTGAAGAGATTGCAGAACTCCCATCGTAAATGATTGAAAGCTATCTAACATGTCCAAATAGCACTTAGCATGATAAACGACATCAGTATACTGGAAAGTAGATGTTTTTTATTGATTTGTACATTCGTATTTACAGCAGGACCTTTAGCCTTAGCAGGCTTGGTCAGATTGATTACAAGAGGGGGAGAAGAAGAACGTGGAGGAGGATTAGCCTTGTTACGACGGAGGTCAATAACAAGCGGCTCAGAGGAGGTGAGCTCCCTTTTTTCCTTGTTATGAGATAAATCAATAACAAGTGGCTCAGAAGAGGTGAGCTGCCTTTTTTCCTTGTTACGACGTAAGTCAATAACAAGTGGCTCAGAAGAGGTGAGCTTCCTTTGATCTTGATCATCATCGACTGGTTGCTTCTGAACTGGCAAGTGAATAGCCAGTGGCTTGGAAGACTGTGGACGAGAAACACGCCCTTTGACAGGAATGATAAGGGTGTCATTAGGCACTGTTTCTTGCTCTTCTTCAGTGTCCAGAGACAGGACAACCTTCATGAATTCATCCTTGTACATACGAGCATCGTTGCAGTATGCTTCGACGCCTTTGAAAGGATAAAGATCGGCAACCTTTTTTTGCACCTCTCCATTGTCATCAACATATTTAAAACATTGATGGAGAGTCGAAGAAATAATGTTATGCTCATGTAGAAATGGTCTTCCCAGCAAAGCATTGTAAGAACAACCATGGTTATCAATGATGTAGAAGGTCACCTTTGTGCGAAAATTGCCTATTTGGAGTTTTAGGCAAATCTTGTCCAGAGGCTCACTCCTTCCCTGGTTGAACCCGAGAGTAGTAGTGATTGTACTGGAAAGACTATGCACTGGGATCTTCAGCGCATCCAACATTGTCTTCGGCATGATACTGAGAGCAGACCCTGGATCTATCAGAATATGATCGACTTTCATCGAGTTGACATATTCTGTATAGTAGAGAGGACGGTCGTGCCTGTTGTCTTCCATCAATATGTCATCCTGTGTGAAAGTTATGTTTGGAATTAACTCCAACACACTATGACAATGGAGGCAAGAGACTGGTTCTGCTTTTGGCTTCTTTAGCAGGGCTAGACAGGTTTCTGCTTGCAGGAGAGCCTCGCTCAAAGTTTTCCGAGTCTCTTTGGAGAGGCGCAAGATTGACAGCCGGGCCGGTGTATTAGACAACTAAGCTAAGATGTCAAAGTTGTAAGACTTTTCAAGTCCAGAGAGAGATGATTTCTTCAAAGGTTTATCGAAGCGGACTTGCTGTTTGCCTTTGTTAGCTACCGTTGGCTTGGGAGGAATAGACACTACAACTGGTGAGGGTGCAGTAGGAATATCCTCAGTGGAAGCAGGCTGTACTGGAGCAGGCTCAGAAGAAGAAGCAAGATTCTCTTGAGCTTCGGGATAATCTTTTAGATAGGGTTTCCCCGATCTGGTGCCCAGCAGGATTTCTTGATCAACTATGGGGTCAAAAAACACCATGTTACAAGTCTTTGTCTTGCCCTTGGAGCGATCTTTCTTCTTGGAGGAAGAGGGAACTTCAAACTCTGAAGCGAGATCCGGATGAATCCACATAATCTCGCCATTGTCAAGAGACAAGGGGACGAGACCTTCACTTCGTGAAGGAGGGAGATTCTCGATCTCAAGAGTAGCTTTGGGGATAGGAATGACATCGTGCTGCACCATCTGGGGCAGGAAATCACCGAACTGAATTGAGACCATATTTGCAATAACAGTCTTCTCGTCTTGCTGCAGAGTGACAACACCAGCATTGACCAGCTCTTGAATTTTGTCTTTAAGCACATAACATGCTCGAGTAGGATGTCCGATGAACCTGTGATAGACACAGTAGTTGGGACAATCAGTCTTACCGACTTCATCGGGCTTCTTAGAATCTGGAAGCTGGAGCTTATTGCTTTTGATCAAGCAATCAAAGATGCTCACTGTGTCATTCTCGTCAAAAGAGTACTCTACTTTCGGACGAGGTTCCCTCGGTGGAGGTGCTGAAGGAGTAGAAGCAGACGTAGGTGGAGCTACATTGACCGCCAGAGATTCTTTGTTCTTGTTCAAATTGATATTCAAAGTTTCTTTTCCCTTGCGGTTGTTTTGGCGATTGCCGCCACCTGATGTCTGGTGCTCGTCCCGGTCGGGGTTAGACATTTGTACCCCTAGTTGTTTGAACTTATCAGTGCTAACTTCAGCTGCTTTAGCGTTGACAATGAAAGATGACCAGTCTTGGAACTGAGTAGATCCTGTCCACATGCTGATGATAGGCAAAAGATTTACCTTGCAGGTGTCTATGGTGACAGCAGCTGGAGTTCCATGAGGCATTTTCAAAGCTTCCCGTCGAAACCTTTCAATGAAACTCTCAGCAGTTTTATTGTGTCTTTATTTGATTTTATTGAGGGCTGACATAGTCATGTCGTTGATCCCTTCATAGAATCGTTCCAGGAAGATTTGCTTTAGGCCAGAGAAGGAGGTGATACAACCATCGGGCAAGCTTCTATACCAATCGTATGCTACGCCAGCTAAACAGCCAACGAATACTCTGGTAAAAAGATCGTCATTTGGTTGAAGTTGGACAGTCATAACCTCAAAATAGTTAATAAACTGACTGGGAGAAGTGCTGCCATCAAACAGCGAGATGGTTGGGATCTTGTACTTCGGAGGAAATGGGACTTCCTTCCATTCAACTGGGTAGGGTTGTTTGATCCCCAACCTTTATAAGTTGTCCTTCTCCTTGAAAGCTTCGAACTGAGTACGCAGGAGCTTGACAGCTTCATTGGCATCTTCTACTGATGTAGAAGGAGTAGGCTGCATCACAGTATTGGGAGGAGGAACAGCATGATAAGCACTACCCCCAACACCTGATTGACTAGGTGTAGGTTGGATCTGTATAGGAGGTACTGGAGTAGATGCTATCCCCAATCCTGCATTGACAGGTACCGACGATGCTATTATTTCAGGATTTACAGGAGGTACGGTCGGTGGTACCATATGCCGGGCCACTATAATGGAATGCATACTCGCGACCATTTCAGCCATGGTCTTCAGCTTGTCTTCTAGCACAACTATTTGTTGTTCTTGACTTGCTGAACTGGAAGCATCGGGATCTTCATTGACAACATAGACTGTCACTTCTCTGGGTACAGTGGAGGACACTGTCTGTTCTGAGCTTTCGCTGTATGCATCATAGTCGGAGAAAGAATCATCTCCAGAGTGAGAAAGAGGAAGATGACCGGAAGGATCTTGAAGATTTCTTTGACCGATTGTATCTCGGCTTCGGGAACGGGTATGTTGGAATACTCCTTCAGAGGATTCTTGGAGTAAATCCAAATACCGCTGGCTTGGTCTGCGAGGTTTCCCGTGCTTGGAGCATTTCTTACCCCCAGTGTCTCTGAAAGTCATGTTAACGGAGGCGTACAGAACCTCGTCTTCATCATCCGACATAGGTTCAGAGTTAGAAAAGTTCAGACGATCGAAGACAGATGTCTTGTTGTCTGACAACAACACTTGATGACAACCTTGTGGTTACAATGGTGTCCAAGTAGTTGCACTGGGATGTTGAGATGTTGTCCCATTTTTGCTTGAGGTGTTCTCGGAGATCGGAAACAGCAACGGGACGAGAAGAAGTTCGAGGGACATGTTCTTTGATAATATTCGGAACATGGTTCCGGTTCTTCAAATGTTTTCTCCCCTGGGTGTACAGGGAAGTACTCACTTCGTTGGCATAGGTGTCCGGATTCTTGATCCTGGAAGTTTGCTTTTGACGTTGGTTGGTCTTCGGCATTGGCTGTTTGCGTTTCACCGAAGTTGGTCGATTGAGATATGTTCTTAAATCAGCAAACTCACCCCCAAGGGTTTCTGTTTGAGACACCAGCAATTTTCCCTGTCTAGAGCGGGAGATCTGAAGAGTTGGAAGATCTTGGTACTCTGCTACCGGAGTAGGCAGAATACCTCCCTGATCAGTACACTTCCCTTTAGCAAGAAAAAAAGAAGGACCCTTGTTAGAGAGAGTTCTTGTACTGACTGGTGTCGGAGCACATTCAGTTTGATCTTCTACGGTAAAAACCAAAGAAGACTGAGAAAAGACTAAAGGGCCTTTTCCTTTGTTTTGTAAAGAAGGGTTAGCTAAAGAGCGTTTCCCTCTGTTGTCTTCCAAGTCATGGGACGAGGAAGTTTGAGAAAAGACCAAAGGGCCTTTTCCTTTGTTTTGAAGAGGAGGAGGAATAGCCAAAAGACTACCCCCAGTGGATTGTACAGAAGCAGCAGAGTGTTGGAGAGGAGCAGAGCTTTTCCCCTTGCTATTAGAAGAGGAGAGATTAACCAAAGGGCTGTCTTTCTTGGATTGCACAGACACAGTTTGCGCATGGTTTGATGGCGCATTGGCAGATTGTGCAGGAGGAGTTCTGGCAGAATGTCTTCTGGCCAGGATCTCAGTAGTTTGCGCAGTAGGAGCCTTGTTGCCAGAGTGCTTGAGTTGCACTCTGGTTGCTGGAGTAGTGGACTGCGCAGGCAGAGTGGCAACCAACTGCGCCAGAGGAACATGAGTCTTGCACTTTGACAGAGCAGCATATGATGTAGTTTGTGTACTGGCAACAACATATTGCGCAGGAGTAGTAGAGGCAGATTGTGCAACAGCAGAGACTTTAGACTGCACAACAGTCTTAGCAGTAGAGACATTAGACTGCGCAGCAGTCTTGGTGGCAGGATCAACAGACTGCGTAGCAGTCTTGGGGACCCACACTGGGCGCACTTTGCTTGTGGCAGAAGTTGTCGCAGTACGAGGAGTGGTCCTGGAGTTGATCATGGCTTCATAGGCCGTCTGGTTGACCTTCACAACCAGCATCTTCTGCGTCTTTCCGATAGACGCAACGTCACATTGAGTTGTCACTTCCTCGTCGGAGGAGAAAGTCATCCCCAGCAGAGTTGCCATTTTGTTTGCAAAAACAAAAGTTGATCTTTATTTCAACAAACTTTGTAAAAGATTATAAGAATTCTGGGAAAGTACAACTGTAGGAATCCAATCTAGAAGACGATTGCTTTATCCCTTGGACGATATGAACTTTGAAGACGGTAGCCTCTGAATTTGAAGGCGATAGCCTCGGAAGAATGCAGCAGCACTTGGGCAAGAACTCCTGAACTCTCTGATATTTCTGAACTTTATGTCTGATCTCCGTACGTATATATGATCCCCTGGAATGAAGACTTGAAACTCTATTTATAGAGTTCTAGAAATAACTACTTTTTAGTTATTCTGGATGGTGCAAGTTGGATTGCGCATGCCCTGGATTGTGCAGCATTAGACTGCACAGGCAGTTGTCTGATCGTGGGACAACTGTCTTGGACACATGGCATCATTTGATTGAAATACGCATGATCGTGTACAGACGGTTGTCACGTAATGAGCAATTGATGGCATGAATGCCACGTGTACATTTGTCAGTTGTCATGATGAAGTGCATTGGATTGCGCTAGGATGGATGACGCTGGGATGGACCGCGCTGGGCTGGATTGCACTGCAGGCAGATTGCGCTGCATATACAGCTGTCCTCGAGCGCTGTGCGGCACAATAAACGAACAGTCTCCTCGTTCTTTTTGCTGTCAATTGTCAGAAGATTTGATTGTGTCAGGTAATGATGATATGGCCACGTCAGCTTGCGCACTTGAGAGTGTGCGCAGTCCAGTCTGCGCAATCTGGATGATGCGCAATCTGACTTCTGCGCAACTCATTTAGAAGCTGTATTTCTTGATTTTCATGACTTTGTTGAAGGATGCAACTTAATTTTTTAGGACCTACATTTATATGGCATGATATTATGTGTCTTGTTACGTCCCTCTGAGGACCTGGTTATCTCTCCAAGTGTGTGCTCTTGTCTTTCGCAGGTGTTCTAGCCCTAGCCGTGATCATCGCTATTTCTTTGAGGATGATTGCACTTGGATCGTCTTCGCTTCGCTCGCCAAAATTATTTCATTTCTCATGTATTTTTCCTTTACTTATTGGTAGTGGATTTGTCACCGCCCAATATATTGTATCAAGACAATTCATTATCCTTATATGATATCTTTTATTCATTTATTTTGTGTGGATGAGATTAGTGATGGTTCTACTGCATTTTACAGCTTATGTATCTATACGAGGCCTATGTACTTCGTATGAATACAGTTGACACGTCTATGTTTCTAGTCCTACGTATTTTGGGACTGGAGCGTGACATAAATCACCATGTTCCATTCGACTGGGAAGGGTTGATTGAGTCCAAGCTTTCTCGAGACTCTTGTCTATCTCTTGCGTCGGCTCTGGCTCGAAGATCTTGGATGGCTTCGAGAACTTCTTCACTGGTCCATAGGCTTGTGGCGTAGTATGATCTCTGGCCACGGGTGGTAACACTACATGATGACTCATAGTTGGAAGATTTGGGGCATTGGATTCTCCATTATTCCCAGGCTCCGAGGCTTGCACTGGTGATTGTGATATGGTTTGAGGTACTTTCAGCTCTGTGACAATCTTTATCAAAAGTGCCAAACTGGCGTTCATGGTCTGTATTATTTTTTCGATCATTTTGAAGCACGGGCTGTCCTGGGAGCTCTATTCATCGTTCGTCATATATGACGACATGACGCGAGAATGTTCACTCTCTGTCCCTGATTCCTATGCTTCGTTGTCGACAGTGTAGGCGATCATTTAGGAGAAACTGCTAGGGTTGAGGTTCGAAGTATCCTCATTTTTGAGTTTTCAACAATATGCTGGGATTGTGGTGTAGCATCGGGAGTTGACCACCCTCAGATCCTTTGATGAATAGGGAATGGGCATCCCCGGTCAGCTCTGTATTTGGTACCGAGCACCGACTACCCCCAATTTTTAAGGTTTTGGACTTGAAGCGGGTGTATTGGAATACCCAAGTGCTGGGCACCACCAACTTGCTGCTCTTGGGTCGATTCTTAGGTGTACCGGTCGAAGAGTTGAGATTCTTTTCAGTCAGAGGAGAACCCCTTGAAGCATGGCATGAGGCAAAGAGAGGTTCCTCTTTCTCGTCTGATTGCATCCGTTTGCCGAGACAACATTGGGCGGATGAAGCAGGTTTAAGCCATTGAAACACAGACTGCCTTTCTGGGACTGCTATAGATTTTGCGCATCAGCAGTTGACAACTATACTAGCGCACGTATGTACACCCAAAGGAGTTTCGTGCATAGTATTTGTCGTGATCCCCTCCACTTCGCATTTGTGATTGATCACATGACGCAAATCGTGGGAAGGGAGTTTCACCTTTACACTTCCTTGGGTAGACCGAGTGTTATGACCCCTAAGTGGATGTACCCCCAGACCCGATTCCTGAGCCTACAAAAGGTTCAAGTATTTGGAAGAATCTGGAGTTTGGCCCAACCCTGGCGCAGAGGCACCCGCACAAGATCTATAGAGCTTTCCATCAGGCGCGCAAGTCACAAATAGAGACGCACGCCTTGATGTGGCATGTGTGGCGCGTGTAGCCCGCGCCTTGGTTTTGGTTTTAGATTCGCCATGTGTTGTGCCTTCTTCTGAGACCACATCATACACTTGAGGTCTGCTGCCACCCAAAGCTCTGAGTTTGCCTTGGGTTGATTTCCTCCCACACCTATTGGTAGGCGCATATTCCCCCCGAACGTTGAACTTGTCTGAGCCACCCACGAGGGGTGGTGCGGGGGGGGGGGGGGGGGTGGGGCAAAGTCATAGGCGCGCCAGGCAAGAGTTGTACGGGCATGTGCTGCTCTTCTTCAGCAGGTTATGGGTAAGCTATACGAGCTTTAGGCACTCACGTCTTCTTCATTTTCTTAGACTTCAACAGTCTAAGAGAAAAGCTCGCTTTATCCCCCGAGAGCATTTCCTCAAATGTTAATTGGTCGAATTTGACGACCAACATCTGTGTAGTGGTTCTGAGCACAGCCGTATCAGATTGTATCACAGCCTTCTCTTTGGAGGAGAAGGATGTCCGCAGCAGAGTCACCGTCTTGTTTGATATCGCTTCTGAGCTTGAAAATAGGCTTCTGTGAAGTACTGTGAACGAGAATGTAAAGAGGAACTCATGAATAGGAATCCCTGATCGCACTTTATTTTTGATCTGGGTTGTGACGGTGGAGGGTTGTTTCTTTACTCCATTGACGATCTGACTGTGAGGGAGTACTGCAGGGCTCAACTTTACTGGCTGAGGAGAGCAACAAGGACTCTCTCTAGCTTGTTCGGGAACCTCTTAAAAAATTCTGGAACCGGAAGAATAAAGAGAGGAATTGAGCCTGGAATCGAGAGGTTCAAATGGAGGAGAGCTCCTCCTATTTATAATAGAGGGAAAGGAGGACACATGCGCCTATGAGAGGCAGGCGCGTGCTCCTTCTGATTGACACGTAACGCTCCTAAATAGGACTCGGTTATAGCGAGGCACGCACTTCACTAGTGAAAGGCCATAGCTGACTTTCACGTAACAGATTTGGTAGTTTACTGTTGGAGAAGATTTTGAGATATTGAAAACTAGTTCAGTGGCGTGACCAGGTCTGCAACATGTGGCACACGCCCAAGTTATATATGCACCTAGGAATCATTGTCCTAGGTGACGTGTCATATGTAGGTGCGTGGTAGGAGCACACGCGCTTTGGGAAGACTCAGAGTATCACACACGCGATGGAGGAAGGACTCAGGTGTTCGACATCGCTTCCGAGCTTTGAAAATAGGCTACTGTGAAGTACTGTAAAGGAGAATGCAAAGAAGAACTCCTGAACAGGAACCCCTGGTCGCACTTTGTTTTTGATCTGGATTGTGACGGTGGAGGGTTGTTTCTTTACTCTATTGATGATCTGACTGTGAGGGAGTACCGTCGGACTCAACTTCACTGGCTGAGGGGAGCATCAAGAACTCTCTCTGGGATGCTCGGGACTTCTTGAGGAATTCAGGAATCGGAGGGGGGGGGGGAATCGACCTTTTTAATGGAGGAGAGCTCCTATTTATAATGGATGGAGAGGGTAGCACATGCGCCTAAGAGTAAACAAGTGCGAGCTTCATTTTGCCACGTGGCACCCCTAAACGGGGGTTGGTTACGGCTAGACGCACACTTCACTGGTGAGGTGACCACAGCCGACCGCCACATAGTAGATATGCCGTTAGAGAGAATCTTGAAATGCTCCAAACTCGTTCTTTGGCGTGACCAGGCATTTGGACACGTGGCACACGCCTGAGTCAAACGTGCGCCTAGAAAACATAATTCTAGGTGGCGTGTGGTGCGTAGGCACGGGTGTAGAAGCACACGCGCCTAGGGAGGCTTAGGGCAACATACGCCTATTTGTATTATTCCCGAGGGGAATGAACCTTGACTTCAATGTTCATCTCTTTGCACGAAAATCGAAGCGTCGTAGGTGGTCTCGAGAGAGTCATGCTCATTAAAATGCAGTCTCAAAAAGGATCAACAGATAAACAAAGACGGTGGCGTGATGGCTCAGGCGCGCCCAAGTTGGTGAGGCGCGAAGGGGAGCGCGCCTAGAATACGCGCCTGTTCTTACACTATTTCCAAGGTGGTTGTACTCTACTTTTCTAGGTTCATCCTTGGCACGAGAGTCGAAGTGTCTGACTTGATGCCTCGATAAATATTTTAACTTTATTAATTGCAGTATGGAAGAAAGTAATCATGACGTGAAGGATCGGGCGCGCCTATGAGGCGTAAACAGAGGGGGGCACGCCCTTAAAGGCGCACGGTTGGCCCAGAGCATAGAGATCATGTTGTCTCCTTCTGACGCCATGCTGCTCGGGTCAGGCGTGCATAGCCCTTCGCCAGGCTTGATGTTAGAACAACGCACGGGGCATACTTTGATCACGTTGGGGCGGGCGACCCATACAGGGGGTGTTATGCTTATATGGGCATGCAGGTTTGTGTTACGTGTTGTTTTTGTTTTCTTTAATTATTTTTCGGAATAGTGATCGGATCTCCTGCTTTCTCAGAGCTATAGTTTAGTTTCGTCATTATTTTCTCTATTTTGAAAATATCTATTGAACGATTCCTTAGGCCGTGGCGGTAGTTCCAGAGCCCCCGCTCCCGCTCCGCCCCTCCTCCGTCTTCTTTCCCGCTACAGCGGCAGCAACAGCGACGGGGCAGCGACGGATGGGCATGGCAGCGGCGGGGCGAGGGTGTAGCAGCAGCGGGGAGGGGGGTATTCTTACATTAGGATTTGGGTTTGAGTTTGGATTTTGGAAGAGAAGGCAAGGATATTTTCGTCCAAAATTATTGGTCAAATGGGTTAACCGTCAACTATGGACGGTTTTCGTCAAAAGTAGGGGTATTCATACATTAAGGTAAATCAGTAGGGTGCATATTGAATATGGATAAAAAAAAAGTGGAGTGCGACTCAAAATTTCTCAAAAAGAAAGAGGGAGGAAAGAAAAATGATTCATAAGTGTAGAAAGAATTGGATTTGGACTTTCAAGATGGAAGGATGATAGGAATCCATGATTTTTTTGCCCTAGTAGGGGCAATAGTGTTTAGTTAGTATAAGAAAGTGAGAAGTAGAAAGTGAAAAAGTATTCAATAATAATAAAAATTACTTTAATTAATCAACATTAATAAAAATGTTTGTTTAATTAGTTCAATAATATAATTATATAATCAAATATCTAATATATAGTAATACTTTAACTAATTACTACCAAATATCTAATATTAAACATAGTTAATAAAGTATTAATTGTAAACTATTTTAATAAACTACTAATATGTTTGGTTTATCAGTTAATAAACTATTAAAAAATATTTAAGTAATCGTTTGGGAATAGTCATTCCTAAAAACTTCTCCTCCCTTCTTCCCAGGTTATCCCACCATCCCACCCGCCACCTCCTCCGCCATCGAAGTCCTCGCAGAGAGCGATCGACTATCAGACCTGCTCGACCGCTACACATTACCGCTGGCTCACAGAATAGGACTGGAAGTCGACTACGGCAGAGGTCGGATACGTTGCCATCACCATCACCACCACAACCATCACATCCACCAGCACCACCATCACCACTACCGCTCCCCCGCCGCCCCCGCTCCCCTGTACCCGCTCCCCCTCCGTCCCCGTGCCCCCACCCAGCCGCCCATTATTTGACTCTTCTACTTCTACGTACTTAATTTTTGCTTTCTTTCCTATATATCAGCTCATTTACTTTATTGGAATGAACCCCGAGGATTCAAGGAGGGGGATGTTATGCTTATATAGGCATGCAGGTTTGTGTTACGTGTTGTTTTCGTTTTCTTTAATTATTTTTCGGAATAGTAATCGGCTCTCCTACTTCCTTGGAGCTATAGTTTAGTTCTATCTTTATTTTCTCTATTTTGAAAATGTCCACTGAACGATTCCTTAGGCCATGGCAGTAGTTCCAGAGCCCCCGCTCCCGCTCCGCCCCCTCCCCCGTCTTCTTTCCCGCTGCAGCGGTAGCAACAGTAGCAACAGCAACAGCGACGGGGCAGCGGCGGATGGACACGACAGCGGCGGGACGGGGACACGACAGCGACGGGACGGAGGTGCATCAGTGGCAGTGTCACGCCCCGATCCCGTAGAGTCTTTTCATCCTCACTTCGGACTCTGTGAGACTGTTCGTCCTCGCTAAGGCGTGATGCCGTACAAACCTAAGTTGTGCTTGTACAAGGCCAAGACCTATAACAAGACAAGATAGACAAGATTGACAATACGTAGTGGAACATATTGTAGATAATTGAAGCAGCAACGAACATATTTCAGAATACATGCATTGAATACAATGGTACCAAGAAACAATTTTTTTATTGATTTCATTTGAACATATTACAAGCTCTCGATTCTCTCTGATACAATGTTACATTCTCTCAGAACTTTACAGATTACAATGATCCCGTTCCCATACATTACATCCCTTTATATACAAAAACTAACTCTTGCAACAAATGTTATCTCTTGGCATCTCTTCTAATTTCTGGCTCATGAGGACGAGGCACGGGCTATCGCTTCGGACTATCCTTCTCGATACATATTGCACCTGCATGCAAACTGATGGTGGGTCAGTATATCAGCATACTGGTGAATTGTGAACAAAGGACTACATTCTTCTGAAACGATCACTGTTCATTTAGTGAGAAAATAATTTCTTGCGATGTGATCTTGCTACTTTTACCTATGTTCATTCCATGCATACAGAGTCAGTTGACATCTCTTTTGAAAACAACTTTGAAAAGCCATAGTTCATTTCTTTTCTTTTCACGTAAAGTATACAAGGGACTATTCATTTTAAACACGATGGCTATTCATTTATGTGGAGTGCGCAGTGTGTTTCATGAGCATATTCATTTCTTTTGTTTAAGCCACTCTTAGGGACAATTATAAGCACGATATTATATCTCTTTTTTAATGGAACATAGCATTTCTTTGTAATAGATTAATCTCTGCAAGCAATTCATATAGGAAACTTAAGCAACACATATGTATCACTTTTCAGTGATTTTTACCATAGCCGACCGTCCATCCCTGCACAAGACAAGGATTAGCATAAACATGATAAAACCAACATTGTTCCCTGTTCGTCTCTTCATTGTTAGCTTTTAACAAAATCTTTACCGACTCATGCAACCCATTTGGCAGCTGTGACGCAAGGCTCAGCTCTACACTAATATATACATAGACCAGTAGTTGTGACTCTCCGGGTCAGCTTGTACTGATAACGCACATACTAGCAGCTGCGGCTCATGGTTCAGCTCTACTCAATGATTACCATCTTGTTATTAACGACAACAATCATTCAAAAACTCAGATTCTTATTAGGCGCAAGCGAATCATAAAATGAGTCTTTGTCTACTCACTAGATCAATCGTCTTCTGTTGCCGAGCCAGCAATCCGATCTCTCTGTTTATCTAGTGCCTTCGCGGAGCGGGACACTACAGGCAGGGGAGGGGGCAGAGCGGGAGTAGGGAGGGGGGGACAGAGCAGCAAGAGGAGGAGGGATTAGGATTTGGGTTTGAGTATTGGTTTTGGGAGAGAGAAGGCAAGGGTTTTTTTGTCCAAAATTATCGGTCAAAGGGGTTGACCGTCAACTATGAACGATTTTCTTCAAAAGTTGGGGTATTCGTACATTAAGGTAAATCAGTATGGTGCATCTTGAATATGGATTAAAAAAAGTGGTGTGCGACTCAAAATTTCTCAAAAAAAGAGGAAGAAAAGAAAAATGATTCACAAGTGCGGAAATAATTGGATTTGGACTTTCAAAGATTGAAGGATGATAGGAATCCATGAATTTTTTACCCCCTAGTAGGGGCAAAGGTGTTTGGTTAGGATAAAAAGTGAGAAGTAGAAAGTGAAAAAGTATTTAATAATAATAAAAATTACTTTAATTAATTAACATTAATAAAAACGTTTCTTTAATTAGTTAAATATTATAATTATATAATCAAATATCCAATATAAAGTAATACTTTAATTAATACCAATTATCTAATATTAAATATAGTTAATAAAGTATTAACTATAAACTATTCTAATAAACTACTAATATGTTTGGTTGATCAGTTAATAAACTATTAAAAAATATTTAAGTAATCATCTGGGAATAGTCATTCCTAATTTTTTTCTCCTTCCTTCTTCCCCGATCATCCCTCCATCCTACCCGCCACCTCCTCCGCCATCGTGGTCCTCACAGAGAGTGACTATGAGATCTGCTCGGCCGCTACACATCACCGCTGCCTCACAGAACAGGCCGGGAAGTCGGCTACGGTAGAGGTCGGACACGTTGCCATCACCATTAACACCACCACCATCTTCACCTTTACCATCACCGTCACCAGCACCAGCACCACCATCACCTTCACCAGCACCAGCATCACCACCACCGCTCCCCCGTCGCCCCTGCGCCCCGCCCAGCCGCCCATTATTTGACTCTTGCTTATATAGGCATGCAGGTTTGTGTTACGTGATGTTTTCGTTTTCTTTAATTATTTTTTGGAATATTGATCGACTTTCCTGCTTCTTCGGAACTATAGTTTAGTTTCGTCATTATTTTCTCTATTTTGGAAATGTCTATTGAACGATTTCTTAGGCCGTGGCAGTAATTCCAGAGCCCCCGCTCCCGCTCCACCCCCTTCTCCGTCATCTTGCCCACTGCAGCGGCAACAACAACGAAGGTGCAGTGGCGAATGGGCACGACAGCGGCAGGACGGGGGACGAGGCAGCGACGGGGCAGGGGTACAGCAACGACGGGGGGAGGGGGCAGAGCAGGAGCGGGGAGGGGTGCAGAGCAGCAAGAGGAGGAGGGATTAGGATTTGGGTTTGAGTTTAGATTTTGGGAGAGAGAAGATAAGGGTATTTTTGTCCAAAATTATCGGTCAAAGGGGTTGTGTTACGTAATATTTTTGTTTTCTTTAATTATTTTTTCGGAATAGTGATCGGCTTTGTCACTACCACATTTTAGCTTGAGGGTATTTTGGTCATTTGGTGAATTTTATTTTAATTATTGAATTGGTGATTAATATCTTTGACTTTGACTTATTGAGACTTTGTAGACTGACCTAGAAGCTAACCCTAGCTATGGTGACTTAGTTAGCAATGGTGTGACCCTAGTCTAGCTTAAGTCAAATCTATTTTTAGTCACTAGAATCTAGTTTCAATAGAAAGGATTAAGAATAGGTGAAATGATTTCATGACTTATGATTTATCATTTCATGACTTATGAATTAAGCCCATGGCCCATAACTTGAGACCCTAACCCTAACTAAACCCTAAGTGGCCGATCACAATTGGATTTCCCCCCTATTTAATGTCCTATCCACTTGTTCTTGCCTCTTTTGTGCTCAACCAAGTTTTTAGAAGGAAATATAAATCCCCACTTTTCAAAATTCCTATTAAATCCATTTTTAATTTTTTTTGACCCAAATCTTTTGCATATGATTCTAATCAACCTCTACTTGCTGATTTTGAGAAGAAATTTCAGTTTTAGAGCAATTTGGAGGATTTGGCTAGCAACGGGAATCGTTTGATTTGGGGCTTTTTCTTGATCCTTACAACCTATAGATAAACCCTTCAAATTCTATTTTAATTCTGATTTTATTGCATGGAAGCCTAGATCTAGGTGTCCCCTAGCTGTAGTGAAGTTTTGGTATCGTTTGCATTAGGTTTCGTGTCCGTATCGGACACGTATCAAATCCCTAGTCTAGGTGTTTTTTGAAATGCTACAACCAGTTCTTCTTGCTATTTTTGCAAATGTTTTTGATTGAATTCCTAGATCTAGGGTTTTCTTGTTGATTCGTGTCCTTGGGTTATGATTTTGGAGTCGTGTCGTGTCCACACGAGGATACGAACACACTGTGCTGACCCGCAGGACACTGTCTTGCTATACGATGGCTAGATCTCTGTGCACAGGGCACGTGGTGGCCTAAAATTTGACGTCGAGGAGGGGGCACTGACTGACAAGTCAGCCCCCAAGTCTCGAGTCCAATGGTGTTGTGTAGGACTCGAAATCTGACTCGCACTGGTCGCAGGAACTTTGCTGCACGCACATTTTTAGCCACTGATACGTGGCTGGACACGGCACGACACTTGGTTTGGACACAGTGCAGGGTATCAATGGGGTAGCCCTACCCCTGGCGTACACGTGTGCATGGCCACGTGTCTCCACGTGGCCTGTGTCGTATGTTGGACACGTGTGCACGCGTGCACGATACAGTCTGTGTACGAGAGTGTCTGTATGTGTTCGTGGCTATTTGACACGCCGTGTCCTGTTACCTAGACACGAGATGACTTGTCAGACACGTGCACATGTGTGTTTGTGATTACCAACCATTAATTTGTAATATTAACTTATTTTTGGGTATCGAATTAGCATTTCCCCTTTTCACTGATACACAATTTTCATTAATTCGATTTCTGAATTTAATTGTATTTGTAAACTGTTTGTTAATGATTTAATTACCATGTTAATTCACCCACACATGTACTAGATTACTGCAATATTGAGTTTATGATTTGTGTTGGAATTTGGGTGATAGGATTCGAATTGGGTTTGGGACTGATTATGGAAACTGTCATATACACTCACCCATGCCATTACATTACACTGATTTTGACACAACCTATCCACTATTTCTTATTACACTATTCACTGTTATACAAACTGTCATTTCCTAAGTTATACATTGTTAGCTAACACATGTTAGTGTATCACACACATTATATTATGTACTGAATTTCTGAGAATCCCATCTAACTACTGTCATTGACACATTATCCACACTCCACTGTTTCCTAACACACAACCTATTTACTGTTTTCTCTATTACACACATATGCCAAAACCTATCACATACACACACATTCATTTACACTTTTTCCCATCTATAGCTAACTGTCATTTACTTAATTCCTGTATACACATTACATTACACTGTTCCTATTTGCTGGAAACCAAACTGTCATTTGAATTGTGTTAAGCACTGTTTTCTGAGATTACACATCACTGATTCCTAAGTTTTGATAACCTATCTACATGGCTTTGTTTCCTGAGAGCAGCACCCTACAGATTTCCTTATATCACACACACCTATTAATCTACATTACACCCATTACTCTATTTGATTTTCTGTTGGTTACACACATTGAATCACACACATGTTAGCCACATACACACACTCCCTATGCCTAATTCTCAATACACATGGACACAACACTATGTCCATTACACTACACCCTCATATGTACCATATATTCACACACACTACTTGACACTTATTTACAAGTACACTCACACATACACATGTATCCTCTCTATCTCTCTATATGTAATATATATGTTAATAGCCTATAAGTAAATATAAATATATTTCTATATGCTTGATATAATAATGTGGTATATACATATATATATGTGTATGATAATTTATATTAAATTAGTATATATATATATAATATGTGTGAAATGTGCGATATAGACTACATGGCCTATAGCCTATGTGTATGGCATGAATGCTCATGTAGATTGGTGTTGATAGACTAGTATGACTTGTATTGTGTGTGGATGCTAGGATAGACATGTCTAGGCTTAGTGAGACTTGTTTGGGTTAGGCTTGACCTAGTTGACCTAGTTTGACTAGTATAGTTGACTAGAGTTGACCAAGGATTAACTTTAGCCTAGATTGACCCCAAACATTATGTAGATGCATTGTAGCAGTCTATTTTACTATTTTAGACATGTAGTGACTTGTACTGTTCTATAGGAGCCAGACACCACTCCTCGGACAGTATTTTCTCTTCAGATATCCAGGATACCGAGCGAGTACATTCTATGATCATTTCTTATCTTGTTTAGAATTATATTCCTGCTTTAGATTACTTTACTTGATGCTGACACGTTGGTATCACGGATTAGTACTATATGGATCCCTTCATGAGATGTTATCCCCCTCGGGAGCATCAGATACTCATGTCTCGTGTGTTTCACTTACATCATGTATCTCATGCTTCTATTATCATGAATCTTCATGTATCAGCTTTTGATTCCTGTTGTCACCCCCAGTTTCTAGAAACAGGGGTATTTTTGTCATTTTCCACTTTTGAAATTATTTTGGAATTATTTATTTATTTATGAAATTATTTTGGGGATATTTGAATCGGGTTCGAATTTCAATTCATTCCGACTTGTTTTGACTTGTTTCGGGGACCCGGGGTATTTTGACCTTAGCGGGCCCACACACTAGCTAGCCATGGCCCACATGTTAGATATTTTGGTTAGAGACTAGACTATTATTTTAGTTAATATTTAGTTAGAGATTAGTGGTTTCGGTTTGACTAAACTACCCCCGGTTTAACCCTTTTCCTATTTTTAGCCATTTAAACCATTGGAGGGCAAACTTGTAATTACCAAAGGGGGAAATAGGACAAGGTGGCCGGCCATAGAGTAAGGATAGGGAGGAGAGAGAAAATCACTTTTCCATTTCATTCTCATCCACTTTTTCTTCTTCTTCCCCAAAGGCTCCATCCACTTTTGAAGCTTCCATTGATTTTCCTCCTCCAACCAAGGTGATTTCTTCTCCAAACCTATTTCTTTTCTCATGTAGATTGTGTAGGAACCCACTAGGATGAGTCCCATGGTTGTGTCCCTCTCTAGAGACCATTTTTGTGTCCTTTGGACATTTCTAGGAGTGTCCACTTGTAGGTTTGTGTTCCAATAGGAAAAACCCCCTTTTTGGACACTTGGATATTATTCTAATATTGTTTTTGTGATGTTCTCATTAATATTCAGATTTGACATGTTTAGAATGAGTTCTCCATGTATTTATATGTATCATATTCTTCCTATATGTATTTGTATATATATAGTTATATATATATATATTGATATATATATGTGGTTATATATGGGTGTATATATATATCTGTGGTTGTGGTGGCTTTGTGTTAGTGTGGGGGAGTGTTCCAGGTTCGGCCACAGGAGGCCTAGCATGTGTGTGTGTGTCTATGTTGGAGAGGGGGGGAGTATGTATTTTAGTATGTGTATGTGGAGGGGTGTTTGAGAGGGGAGTGTGTTATAGAGAGTTTGAGATAGAGAGTGTTGGAGGAGGGGAGAAGAACACCTTACAAAACAGTCCAGATTTTGCCATATCTTGGCTGTCCCCATGACTCCAAATCAGTCCACATTAATACATGTAAGCTGTCCCAAAACTTTACACTTTCAGCCTAGTTTTTCCCCCTTGATTGCTGTCCTATATAGCCACATTTCAGTCCATTGTATTCCTCTATAGGACAGCCCTCTAACAGTCCATGAAACCCCAACAAAACAGCCCTCCTCTTCCCCATAAATGACAGTCCATGTTGGTACCAAATCCACACCAAATCAGCCCACAATTTCAGACTTACACACCCTCTTGTGGCTGTCACATTGGACCTCATTTCAGCCCAAAGAAACACTTACAAATCAGCCCATGTATGAGCCTAAATGGCTGTCCAAGTGCCACCATCAAAATCAGTCCTTGAACACCATAAATCAGTCCACAAACCCACATCAAAATCAGTCCATGTATCCCCAAAACCTGTCCAATAATTTGCCTATGTGTGTGAGTGTGAAATTGTGAGTTTGTGTGTGAGTATGTGAGAGCTAAAGAGTGTGGCTAGTAGCCTATAGTTAGCCATAGTAGGAAAACTAGTAGGAAACCTATAGGGGAGACTTATAGAGTGTGGTTTTATGTGAGGATGAGTGGTGGGGTGAGTGTGGTATAGAATAGGATAAATTCATGACATAGAAATAGGTAATAAGGTAAACCTATACCCCGTATCCTAGCATGACCTAGATAACTAGGATACCCCAATTTCTTGGTAGGTAAGCCTTAGATAGGTTGATATCTAGCTACCCTAAGGAGCCTAGGCTAGTTCCATGGGTATTTGCAGGGTTTCATTGGTTTTTGGCAAGGTATCGGGATTTACCTTAGAAGGGTAAATCCTAGTTTTGCCTAGAAATAGGATACTTGTGTTAGAAGCCTAAGATGGTGTTAGAACTTGATCCCCATGGTTGGTAATGATCAAATATGGTACTCTAAGACTAGTTTTGACGTCGGTTGACCTTTTTGACCAAAAGTCAACGAAAGTCAACCGAGAGTCAAACTTAGCCTTAAAGCGACCCGATTTGACCGAAACCAACCCAGAGTTGACCAGTTGACTGAAAGTCAACAGTTGGTCAACATTAGACCAGTTTGACCTAGGGTTGACCTAGAGTTGACCAGAGTTGACCAGAGTTGACTTTTTGACCAAAAGTCAACTATAAGTCAATCGTTGATCCAGATTGACCTAGTTTGACTTGGAATGACTTCCAGTGACCTAGTATAACCTAGTATGAACCAGTATGGCCTAGTATGACTCAGTTAGACCTAGATTGACCTAGTTTTGACTTAGACTTGCATTCATGGCTTGTATTAGTTTCTTTTTCAGTATTTAGTCCTGTTTGACTCATAGTATCTTGTCTTAGGTCTGTGATCGCTCTGAGCGTCTGTTCACTCTATCAGCTCAGGACCACAGGCGAGTACATTCACTGATAGTTTTCATTGTCTTGATATCTGCTATATCCGATTCAGTTGTAGTGTTATACTCGATTTCCAGTCACGACAGTTCACGGACTAGTATATGTTGGATCATGACATGGGATGTTGTTCCTAGAGTTTCATGGTATATTGATACATATTCTGTCTTGTTTCAGTGTATTGGTATAGACACCGATTTCAAAAGGGGACTTGCTACCCTCTTATGGAATCCCGTGTCATAATGTGTCATATCCAGATCCATTGTACTATTCGGGGATGGGGGAGTTATTAGTGGTTGTGTGATCAATTCCTACATGGTTCTATGGTACTCATGGTTTATAGCTATACCCTCACCTCACGACGGGTAAAGCCTTACCCTATACGGTTCATAGCTTTCCATGGTGACCGGCCTTATCGTTTCTATTGTATTCATGGTTCATAGTCGGTCAGATGGAAAGCCTTTCCCAAGCCGATCACATGACGCACTAATAATTCAAGGCACCTTTTATACTTATTATCTTAGGGTGACTAAGTTCTGTTCGGGATAAGGGTTACAACCCCAGTCTTTGTTTGGTTTAAGGGTTGTAACTCGGCTTCCGAATAGTTCCCAAGTCATCCTATATATACATATACTTTATCGTCCTTTACAGTACTCACATCATGATATATATTTCCAGTTGATTTTGTCTTGTATTTTATTATACTGTCTCTTATAGTTTTTGTCAATTCACATGGAACTGCTGTTGGTGTTTTGTACTTGCTCATTTTCCTGACAGAATACGTTGACAAAATTTTACAGATGACTTAGAGGCTGATTGCCCGACTTACTACGGGATAGAGTCTGATGGACTTGACCTAGACATGGGCTTAGTGGTAGAGCCTCTTGATTTCGCTCACCCGGAGTAGCCTAGTATTAGTTAGGTTTGCCTGGCCTGCGAGCCAGCTAGTTCTTTTCTGTTGTAGTATCTTTATACTTAGTATTATTCTGAGACTCTGGATTTTGTGTTAGCTGTGACTTGTGGATATTTCTGGACTCGTTTCTTGCTTATTCTATCATATCTCTTTTCCATGCTTTCTATCCTAGTTTTGATTTATGTGATTGAGACAGTATTGCTTTGTTCCTCCGTTCGGAGTGTATATACTGTACAGGTACATTTATCTGTTTAGTCGTAGTATTTATAGACCCTATATACAGCATTCTACCGCCGATTCTACGGCGTAGGCTGGACGTAACCACGTGCTCGTGCCCCTCTTCAGGGTGCGGGTCGTGACACGTTTTTGTGGTGGCGTGCGAACTCGTAATGGTGCTCGACTTAGAGTGCTAATTACGAGCCTGCGATTAGGATATAGGATTAGGGTATGATAGGAGTTACTCAATCACATGCTAGGAAATCTCTAATCTTTTGATTACCATGACAAATTCTTTTGCATTGAATTTAATTGTCCGTCTTTGATATTTCTACCATGTGCCATATTGATCTCTTGGGTTCAATTCATCTTCAGGATGACAGTCACTCGTTCTCAGGCAGCGGGTCCTAGTGCAGTTCTAGAGAGGTCAGATCAGGGAGGTCTTCCACCTCCAGCTGCGGGAGCAGCAGTGGCAGATCCGGCAGGTCTTCCACCACCGGCTGCAGGAGTAGCATGGCAGTCCCAGGAGGTCTTCCACCTCCGGCAGCGGGAGCTACAGCTGAGGGAGCTGCTACCACAGTTCCGGCCCTTCCGGCGGGAGCAGCAGCAGCAGCGACGATCCCAGGAGGTCTTCCACCTCCAGCAGCGGGACCGTCTATGGTCATTCCAGACATTCTTCTACCGCCGCCTCAGCTACCGGCAGACACCCAGGGGATGATGGCCCTCCTGCAGCAGATGTTGTAGACGCAGCAGCGCCAGACAGAGGTGCTGAGACAGACGATGGAGAACTCGCACCAGTTAGCTATGGCAGCAGTGGAGAGAGGTACACCGGCTACAGCTGAGGGAGCACCAGCACAGCAGCAGGGCCAGGGGACGCCCGGTACGCATCTCGACTTCCGGAAGATGAACCCGCGAGATTTCAAGGGTACCGAGGGTATCCTATACGCGGACGACTGGCTAGAGGATGTCCAGCGGAGTCTGGAGTTGGCAGAGGTTCCGAGAGCTCTGTGGGTGACTTCTGCAGCGAGCCAGTTCTTCGACATAGTACTGACGTGGTACCACACGGATCCACGTGCGTCAGTGAGGGGATTGTCTTGGGAGGACTTCAGGAAACTCTTTAAGGAGAAGTTCTACCCGGACGTAGCCGTGTCAGCTTTAGAGGGGCAGTTTGCCAGTCTGGAGCAGGGGAGCTCGTCGGTCGACGAGTACGCAGCAGAGTTTTTCCGCATGAGCAGGTTTGTACCGAGTTTGGTTCAGGATGATGGGTGCAAGGCCCGAAAGTTCAGGAGGGGTCTCATTCACGCAGTGCGCACTCGCACATCCGGACGACGAGACGCTACCTTTGAGCAGATTCTGATGGAGGCGCAGATTGCTGAGGAGGACTTCGGTCTCAAGCCGAAGAGGGGCAGTGATGTCTTGGGAGCCAGTTCGAGTGCGGGGCCAGCGAAGCGTACACATTTCCAGCAGAGGCAATTCCAGCAGCAGCAGCCTCAGTTGCAGTTTCAGCAGGCACCGGCGCGTGCCCAGCAGCACCAGGGACAGGGCCGGAGGCAGGATGTCCAGTGTACCTTCTGCAAGAAGATGGGGCACACCCGGGAGGCTTGCAGGATGAAGCTGGGAGTCTGTTTATTCTGTGGAGCTCCAGACCACCAGGTGAGGGACTGTGCTGTCCGTGCAGCTAGCCAGACAGGCCAGGGCACAGTTCAGCAGGCTAGAGGAGGCTAGCAGGGGCATGCTTTTACCATGACAGTTGAGCCCACTCAGGCAGTAGCAGAGCAGAGTGCAGGTTCCGATCTTTCTATCTCATTTCCGCATTTGCTTCCTTATTAACTGTTTGAAATTCGATTCCATCTGTTCCTTGTCTGTTTAATGAAAGTTGTTCTTGTGATGTGATTTTTTCTGAGATAAGTCGTATGGGCTAGGTCGCCTCGATTATGAGATTTTAGAATCCTCTAGGGTCATGCTAGCAGGTAGAGTGAGGACATATAGTCGGACTATGGACGTATTTCTAGGGTGTAGAAATTTAAGGTTTTTGCTGCCAAGCTAGCGGCATTACAAAAATTTTAAATACCATAATTCTAGAGGTATGTACCGTAGTTGAGGACTCCGTGATTATCGTAGCCTTGCTCACTGGCATGACGGAGATTCTGAGTATCATGATTATTGGACAGACGCATACGATTATCAAATTGCATGAATTTTATGTGTTGCTTCGTTTTAAGTTTTTGAATGATTCTTTTAAGGTGGATAGACTTAAATTTGTGAGTAATTTTAAAATTTATAAATTTAGTCATTTAGTTCCTGCTTTGATTTTTGAGATTTTTTTAAAAAAAAAAAATTGCCATGACTTGTGAATTTGAGATTTTACTATTGTTTGGTTTTAATTTCGAGGACGAAATTTTTTTTAAGGTGGATAGATTTGTCACCCCCAGTTTCTAGAAACAGGGGTATTTTTGTCATTTTCCACTTTTGAAATTATTTTGGAATTATTTATTTATTTATGGCATTATTTTGGGGATATTTGAATCGGGTTCGAATTTCAATTCATTCCGACTTGTTTTGACTTGTTTCGGGAACCCGGCGTATTTTGACCTTAGCGGGCCCACACACTAGCTAGCCATGGCCCACATGTTAGATATTTTGGTTAGAGACTAGACTATTATTTTAGTTAATATTTAGTTAGAGATTAGTGGTTTCGGTTTGACTAAACTACCCCCGGTTTAACCCTTTTCCTATTTTTAGCCATTTAAACCATTGGAGGGCAAACTTGTAATTACCAAAGGGAGAAAATAGGACACGGTGGCCGGCCATAGAGTAAGGGTAGGGAGGAGAGAGAAAATCACTTTTCCATTTCATTCTCATCCACTTTTTCTTCTTCTTCCCCAAAGGCTCCATCCACTTTTGAAGCTTCCATTGATTTTCCTCCTCCAACCAAGGTGATTTCTTCTCCAAACCTATTTCTTTTCTCATGTAGATTGTGTAGGAACCCACTAGGATGAGTCCCATGGTTGTGTCCCTCTCTAGAGACCATTTTTGTGTCCTTTGGACATTTCTAGGAGTGTCCACTTGTAGGTTTGTGTTCCAATAGGAAAAACCCCCTTTTTGGACACTTGGATATTATTCTAATATTGTTTTTGTGATGTTCTCATTAATATTCAGATTTGACATGTTTAGAATGAGTTCTCCATGTATTTATATGTATCATATTCTTCCTATATGTATTTGTATATATATAGTTATATATATATATATTGATATATATATGTGGTTATATATGGGTGTATATATATATATCTGTGGTTGTGGTGGCTTTGTGTTAGTGTGGGGGAGTGTTCCAGGTTCGGCCACAGGAGGCCTAGCATGTGTGTGTGTGTCTATGTTGGAGAGGGGGGGAGTATGTATTTTAGTATGTGTATGTGGAGGGGTGTTTGAGAGGGGAGTGTGTTATAGAGAGTTTGAGATAGAGAGTGTTGGAGGAGGGGAGAAGAACACCTTACAAAACAGTCCAGATTTTGCCATATCTTGGCTGTCCCCATGACTCCAAATCAGTCCACATTAATACATGTAAGCTGTCCCAAAACTTTACACTTTCAGCCTAGTTTTTCCCCCTTGATTGCTGTCCTATATAGCCACATTTCAGTCCATTGTATTCCTCTATAGGACAGCCCTCTAACAGTCCATGAAACCCCAACAAAACAGCCCTCCTCTTCCCCATAAATGACAGTCCATGTTGGTACCAAATCCACACCAAATCAGCCCACAATTTCAGACTTACACACCCTCTTGTGGCTGTCACATTGGACCTCATTTCAGCCCAAAGAAACACTTACAAATCAGCCCATGTATGAGCCTAAATGGCTGTCCAAGTGCCACCATCAAAATCAGTCCTTGAACACCATAAATCAGTCCACAAACCCACATCAAAATCAGTCCATGTATCCCCAAAACCTGTCCAATAATTTGCCTATGTGTGTGAGTGTGAAATTGTGAGTTTGTGTGTGAGTATGTGAGAGCTAAAGAGTGTGGCTAGTAGCCTATAGTTAGCCATAGTAGGAAAACTAGTAGGAAACCTATAGGGGAGACTTATAGAGTGTGGTTTTATGTGAGGATGAGTGGTGGGGTGAGTGTGGTATAGAATAGGATAAATTCATGACATAGAAATAGGTAATAAGGTAAACCTATACCCCGTATCCTAGCATGACCTAGATAACTAGGATACCCCAATTTCTTGGTAGGTAAGCCTTAGATAGGTTGATATCTAGCTACCCTAAGGAGCCTAGGCTAGTTCCATGGGTATTTGCAGGGTTTCATTGGTTTTTGGCAAGGTATCGGGATTTACCTTAGAAGGGTAAATCCTAGTTTTGCCTAGAAATAGGATACTTGTGTTAGAAGCCTAAGATGGTGTTAGAACTTGATCCCCATGGTTGGTAATGATCAAATATGGTACTCTAAGACTAGTTTTGACGTCGGTTGACCTTTTTGACCAAAAGTCAACGAAAGTCAACCGAGAGTCAAACTTAGCCTTAAAGCGACCCGATTTGACCGAAACCAACCCAGAGTTGACCAGTTGACTAAAAGTCAACAGTTGGTCAACATTAGACCAGTTTGACCTAGGGTTGACCTAGAGTTGACCAGAGTTGACCAGAGTTGACTTTTTGACCAAAAGTCAACTGTAAGTCAACCGTTGATCCAGATTGACCTAGTTTGACTTGGAATGACTTTCAGTGACCTAGTATGACCTAGTATGAACCAGTATGGCCTAGTATGACTCAGTTAGACCTAGATTGACCTAGTTTTGACTTAGACTTGCATTTATGGCTTGTATTAGTTTCCTTTTCAGTATTTAGTCCTGTTTGACTCATGGTATCTTGTCTTAGGTCTGTGATCGCTCTGAGCGTCTGTTCACTCTATCAGCTCAGGACCACAGGCGAGTACATTCACTGATAGTTTTCATTGTCTTGATATCTGCTATATCCGATTCAGTTGTAGTGTTATACTCGATTTCCAGTCACGCAGTTCACGGACTAGTATATGTTGGATCATGACATGGGATGTTGTTCCTAGAGTTTCATGGTATATTGATACATGTTCTGTCTTGTTTCAGTGTATTGGTATAGACACCAATTTCAAAAGGGGACTTGCTACCCTCTTATGGAATCCCGTATCATAACGTGTCATGTCCAGATCTATTGTACTATTCGGTGATGGGGGAGTTATTAGTGGTTGTGTGATCAATTCCCACATGGTTCTATGGTACTCATGGTTCATAGCTATACCCTCACCTCACGACGGGTAAAGCCTTACCCTATACGGTTCATTGCTTTCTATGGTGACCGGCCTTATCGTTTCTATTGTATTCATGGTTCATAGCCGGTTAGATGGAAAGCCTTTCCCAAGCCGATCATATGACGCACTAATAATTCAAGGCACCTTTTATACTTATTATCTTAGGGTGACTAAGTTCTGTTCGGGAGAAGGGTTACAACCACGGTCCTTGTTTGGTTTAAGGGTTGTAACTCGGCTTCCGAATAGTTCCCAAGTCATCCTATATATACATATACTTTATCGTCCTTTACAGTACTCACATCATGATATATATTTCTAGTTGATTTTGTCTTGTATTTCATTATACTGTCTCTTATAGTTTTTGTCAATTCATATGGAACTGCTGTTGGTGTTTTGTACTTGCTCATTTTCCTGACAGGATACGTTGACAAAATTTTACAGATGACTTAGAGGCTGATTGCCCGACTTACTACGGGATAGAGTCTGATGGACTTGATCTAGACAGAGGCTTAGTGGTAGAGCCTCTTGATTTTGCTCACCCGGAGTAGCCTAGTATTAGTTAGGTTTGCCTGGCCTGCGAGCCAGCTAGTTCTTTTCTGTTGTAGTATCTTTATACTTAGTATTATTCTGAGACTCTGGATTTTGTGTTAGCTGTGACTTGTGGATATTTCTGGACTCGTTTTTTGCTTATTCTATCATATCTCTTTTCCATGCTTTCTACCCTAGTTTTGATTTATGTGATTGAGACAGTATTGCTTTGTTCCTCCGTTCGGAGTGTATATACTGTACAGGTACATTTATCTGTTTAGTCGTAGTATTTACAGACCCTATATACAGCGTTCTACTGCCGATTCTGCGGCGTAGGCTGGACATAACCACGTGCTCGTGCCCCTCTTCAGGGTGCGGGTCGTGACACCTGTACTCTCATGAATCACAGAGCCTTCACGAATCTATTCATGAATCACTCTTGAATCACCTTTTATGAGCCAGTAGTATAGTCATGAATCTTAGCGTAACTTGAATGGATCCTTGTATATTGATTGGGGATGGGGGAGTAGAAATGAACATGTGAATAATTCCAAAGTAGTATAGTCATGAATCAGCTCTTTAGTATAGTCATGAATCACCCTCCAGCTGTTCACATATTTATCTTGTACTCTGAATCCCTAGTCACTGATTAGTTCTCTATTATATTGTAGATATTTACTTACAGTCTCTCTCTTTCATATCATGTTGTTCTTTCAGTTTCATGTAGCTTACTCTCTAGCATGTTTATATTTTCTAACCTGTTATAATTTGCTTGAGATGTATTGTGCTCGCTCCTGTCCTGACTGGACCTGTTAAAAATATTACAGAGGACGAGGATGAGGCTCTGGTGTCTACCTATTATAGTGCAGCTATAGACAACACTTGTGACTTGGACCCACTTGCAGTAGAGGATCTGCCACCAGTGGTTTAGACTGCTAGCTTAGACTCTTACCTTGTCTTTCTCATTGATACATTATTGTATATATCGGGAGTTTGTTTTATCTTGATGTTTGTGGAGATGTTATCATAGACACTTAGACTTCTATCTATTTTATCTCTTGTGTGGATTCGTTTATATCTATCTATCTTATCGTATTCTACCTTAGTTGTGATTGAGACTGTATTCTGCTATGTCACCCCCATTCAGAGTGTATATACTGTACAGGTATCTTATATTGTTAGATGATTGACCTAGGATAGTGTTCTACCACCGACACTGCGGTGTAGGCTGGACGTACCCACTTTTCGTGCCCTTACTCTAGGGTACGGGTTGTGACATATTTTTAGTGGTGGCCCATACAGGTCTAGTTAATGTAGTGGTATTCGAACTAAAGTATCACTACAGCCTACAGTTGGATTATGATACATTGTTGAAGGTACTCAATCACAGTTAGGATTCCTTGAGAGATTCCTGGGATGACCCTTAAGAATCTTATTAAACTTCAATTTGAAATCATTTTCCTTGTTTTGTTCCCTCTCACTCCTTGATTATTGAATTTGATTTTTGATGGATCGTTGTTGACTTTGATTTTCCTATCGAGGTGAATTTTATGACCTGAGTTATGATATTTTCTGATAATATATGTTGACGAAAATAACAGGGATGGTAAAACGTCTACTTGATTATAGAACCTGTAGTTTATCGCAGCCATATTAGCTGGCATGGCGGAAACATAGAGACCTGACTTCGGATGTACGTATCTTGGTTATGAGATTTGGAATTTCTCACAGCTATACTAGTCGGCATAGCAAGATTTCCAGACGACATGATTATAGAGGTGCATACCCCAGTTATGGAATCTATCGTTTATCGCAACGAGGACTCTGAGTAACATGATTTTAGACAGACGCATATGATTATCAGATTGTATCTTGAGAGATGATAGTTAGCATTAATATTAGAATAATAACCCATTGTAGATGATTTTCCTGTTATTTATAATACCTACCAGTTTTTATATAGGATGCTAGTCTGCATTACAGCCTTGATGATTTCTTATTATTTCCTTTACCCTTTCTAGTAGGGCACCCATGACCAGAGCCTGTCCTTGAGTGTAGCTATAGCTTCACCTGAGACTGAGGGTTTTCCTCTGCCTCCTATAGTGGTACCCCATACCATATTCTCGGGAGGGTTGTTTCCTGATGGAGCTCAGATATACAGACTCTCCGGGATGTGTTGGAGGCACAGAGAGTTCAGGCTGAGGCCTTGAGGTAGCAGTATCCAGTTCCATCTAGAGCCTCAGAAGCACCCAGATTTCAGCCTAGACCTTAGCATGTCTTTTGAGATAATTGACCCACATTGCTTGTATGTTTTGATACCTTGTGATTGCTTTGTGCGATAGTATGACTAGAATGAGTAGAAGGGAACCCTAGAGAGAGTATTCTAGGTAGACGAATATTCTTTCTGTGACTTTAATTTCTGGAATGTCAGAGATGTAAACCTTTGAAAACTTTTTCATGAGTTTGTAGTAGACGAGATTATCTTCATCTTGATATATTATGTCCTGCTCAAACTTGTTCCCTTGTGCTACTTTCGTATCACAGCTTTCGGTCCAATTTAGGCCATTGACCATTCCTACTTTAATTATGATTATCATATGCACATTGCCATGACTTTTAAATTAGGAGCACAAGATTAGTTGTTTTCTCAAAACCAACTTCACATATATGACCTATACATGACACCCTACACCCATGACCTTCGTGTCCTACTCGGACACGCCATCTTGTGCTTCATCATTATCACACGACTTTTCTGACACATTAGACTCAGATACACAATTCACACTTCACTCTCTTGCAATTGACACTTCATTCCCTGCTACTTAGGCATATAACCTAGTATCCTGTATACCTGAAATGTCCACATAAATTGGCACTGCACTTATGTTCTGACACTCATTCACGCATGTTCACATTCATATCCTCGACATACTGCACCTTAGCACAGGCCCTGCACTTCACATAACATTCCTTGCATATCCTGCAGTATATCATATTAACTATTGCATGTTCTGTTTACCTGATACCCTTATTAGTTTCACTGATACTCATCAAGTATCAGAACATGAGACCATGTCCTGACCATATATCATCATCCTTCATAATTCAACCCCTTTTCATGATTTGCTCAGCCAATGTAGGGTCCTGTCCCTATAGAGCAACCCACTATAGCTTCTTAGGTTCAACTTCCCCCCAACCTATATGTAGTGTCAGACTTCATTTCATTATAAGTTCAGACCTTCACCACCTTTCATACCTGCATTGGATATCTTGCCTAACTTGCATTCTCTGCTGCATGTAGAGATTTGCATGCATTATTACACTGTACTGTCAAGCTTTAATCATTGCATCACTGCATCCACTCTGATTTGTCCTGCTTCCAGGGTTAACCACATTGCATGTCCTACCCTCTTTTGTTTTGATTAAATTGCTGCTTGTGCTAGTAAACCTCCATGTTAGGCTAATGCTATGCATTGTGTATATATTATAGGGATATATGTGATAAGTGATATGGGTTAAGGGGTATTGCATATATTATATAGATTAGGCATATGAAATGGTTAGTCTATATGTATGCATAGATGATACACTTAGAATAGTGTGGGTTCTATGGGTTACATTAGGGATATATGGGTATTAGAGGATAAGATATATGGGGTTATGTGCGGTATTTTAGAGTATGTGTTATGGCTGAGGGTTAGAAGTTTTGAGCCTAGTTTAATATAGAGTATACATGTGTATGTTTTGAACTTAGGATTTAGTTGGTCTTGATATTATTTTTTTAGCACTATAGTCTATTTTAGTCTAAACCCTAGATTAGCCATTGACCCAATAGTCTAAGTTACTTAGTTGACCAATTGTTGACCAAATGCTTGGATATTGACAAATTGACTAGTTGTTGACCAGTAGTTGACCATTGACTATGTTTGACTTAGTTGACTGGAGATAGGATTAGAAGCAGGTTGTTGTTGTGTTTGTTTGATCATGTTTGATTATTTAGTAACTTGAGACCTTGTTTGTGATTAGGTTGGAGACATAGTTTTTCTGAGGATATCTCCGACTCGTGGTACCATACGTTTTGGTAGAGGTGGAAAGCTTAGCCCGCGCTTCATTGGACCTTTCATGATCAGCGGAAGGGTCGATGACGTGGCTTACAGGCTAGATTTGACACCTGTACTAGTGGGTGTCCATAACGTATTCCACGTATCATAGTTGAGACGGTACGTGGCTGACCCTAGCCATGTACTTGATCATTCGGAGATTGAGGTGGGACCTACTCTCTGTTATCCAGAACAGCTAGTGGAGATTCTGGATCGCCGAGATAAGGTGTTGAGAAACCAGGTGATACCCTTGGTTCGCGTCGTATGGAGGCATCATTCTCCAGGAGAGTCTATCTGGGAGCGGGAGGATGAGATGCGCGAGCGATACCCATATTTGTTTGGACCCTGAGGTATAATTGTCTATCCTTCTCATTAGTTTAGTTTCGCATTTTAATTTTGAGAACGAAATTATTTTAATGAGGGTAGATTTGTCACTACCATATTTTAGTTTGAGGGTATTTTGGTCATTTGGTGAATTTTTGAATTTTATTTTAATTATTGAATTGGTGATTGATATCTTTGACTTTGACTTATTGAGACTTTGTAGACTGACCTAGAAGCTAACCCTAGCTATGGTGACTTGGTTACAATGGTGTGACCCTAGTCTAGCTTAAGTCAAACCTCTTTTTAGTCACTAGAATCTAGTTTCAATAGGAAGGATTAAGAATCGGTGAAATGATTTCATGACTTGTGATTTATCACTTCATGACTTATGAATTAAGCCCATGGCCCATAACTTGAGACCCTAACCCTAACTAAACCCTAAGTGGCCGGCCACAATAGGATTTCCTCCCTATTTAATGTCCTATCCACTTGTTCTTACCTCTTTTGTGCTCAACCAAGTTTTTAGAAGGAAAGGTAAATCCCTATTTTCCAAAATTCTTATTAAATACATTTTTAATCCTTTTTGACCCAAATCTTTTGCATATGATTCTAATCAACCTCTACTTGCTGATTTTGAGGAGTAATTTCAGTTTTAGAGCAATTTGGAGGATTTGGCTAGCAACGGGAACCGTTTGATTTGGGACTTTTTCTTGATCCTTGCAACCTATAGGTAAACCCTTCAAATTCTATTTTAATTCTGATTTTATAGCACGGTAGCCTAGATCTAGGTGTCTCCTAGTTGTAGTGAAGTTTTGGTGTCGTTTGCATTAGGTTTCGTGCCCGTATCGGACACGTATCAAATCCCTAGTCTAGGTGTTTATTGAAATGCCACAACCAGTTCTTCTTGCTGTTTTTGCAAATGTTTTTGATTGAATTCCTAGATCTAGGGTTTGCTTGTTGATTCGTGTCCTTGGGTTATGATTTTAGAGTTGTGTCGTATCCACACGAGGACACGAACACATTATACTGACCCGCGGGACACTGTCCTGCTACACGATGGCTAGATCTCTGTGCACAGGACACGTGGTGGCCTGAAATTTGATGTCGAGGAGGGGGCACTGACTGACAAGTCAGCCCCCAAGTCTCGAGTCCAATGGCGTTATGTCGGACTCAGAATCTGTCACTTCCCGTTCCCAGAATACGTATTTTAAATGCATATACTGCTTTAATATATTTATTTAATATTTATCATGTATTGTTCTATATTTAAATCCCTTTAATTTCATGTTAATTAATTTCTGCAATTTTTATTTTTTGTATTTTACTTTCCGCTTTTATACTCTGATTTAGCTTTGCTTTGGGTTAGGCTTGGGTTGGTTCAATTATGTTGGTTCATCATGAACCGAAACAAACCCCCACCTACCAACACTCCTTCATTTAAAGCCCCAAAACCCTTTCTCTCTCTTTATTCATTACTTCTCCTTCACCACTACTCCTCTTCTTCCTCCATTACTCCTCTCCACCTACCTAGCGGCATAGGCAAGTGCCAACTTGCTTCTTGATGGATCTCCATTTTTGTTGTTCCATTGTCTTTCTTTTAAGATTTTTAGATACTTTAGTACTTAGCATTTTCAATTTCCATGGCTCATTTCTTGTAAATCTAAGTTTAATGCATTTTCGGATTCCTTAGGTTTTGATCTAGTAACTTTGTTATTTTTCAAGTTTTGATGGTTCCATATTGTAGAGAATTTTGTTTTATCCCATTTTGACCTATGCAAGTCCAGTTTTGGACTTAGAATGAAGGAATTAGGGAGCTCGGAAGCAATGGCTCCCCATGGTTCTCCTTCTCAGAAGAGTGGAGAAGAAGGGCAATGCTTGACCGCATGAGTTTTCATGCGACAAGTCTTCTTGAGCCACATGAATAGTTCGGCCGCATGAAGAGTAGATGGCCGTATGAAGACTTCGGTCGAATGAAGAGTTTTCAGCTGCATGGAATTCTGGCCGCATGGAGTATCCGGCCGCATATAATTCTGAGCCGCATATAATTCGATGATTTCCAGCCGCATATGTTCCATCCAATTTTAGCCGCATGAGTATTACATCCTGGCCGCATAAGGACCCGAGTCATTTTGGCCGCATATGACTTAACTCTGTCTGCATGGCACTGTTCAGCCGCATGAGGCTCGTCATTTGGGCCGCATAGGCTTGGTTAATTCCAGCCGCATGGGTTTAGTTTACCCGCAGCCGCATGAGATTTTTTCTTCAAGCCGCATAAAGCTTAGTAATCCTAGCCGCATGGGCCTTGGTGACATTTGGCCGCATGGCATCTTGAGCCGCATAGGACTCGTCCCGATTTCAGCCGCATAAGGACTTATCATCCCGACCGCATGAGAGTTGTCATCTAGCCCCATAGGCTTGCCTTTTCAAGCCGCATGTAATTTATTAATCGCATATGTATGTTTTATTCAGCCGCATGGACCAATAACTTTTCGACCGCATGGACTATAGCCCATAATGCCCTTTGAGCTGATTCTGTCCCGAGTGGACATTAATTAATATTGATAGTCATCTTGGCATTAATTAACATTGATTGTTATCTTGATTAAATAATTGATCATGCGTTCCTAGTTGGAACTAAGAGACTGGCTAGTCGTCTTATTAAATTGAATGAATGAGACACGTTCATATTAATTATGAACTATTGAAATCGACTGGCTAATCCCGAATATTGGCATACAGGCACATGCAGGCTTCAATTTATTTATCTTACAAAAATAGCATGTGTACTTTATGATCAAGGCATGATCATTCCGTGGTTAGTTTTGATTGTTGTATTACGCTATGTAAGACCTACAACCTAACCGCACGGGTATCGTTGTAGAGTTGGGCATACCGTACTATGTACATAAAGTACTTATTCTGAATGACCATGATCCACGGTATGGGACTTCACTCAACGTAGAGACTATTAAGTTAAATAAAATAATGATTACATGGAGAGAATGGATTCCTGAGTTCTTACATGGCAGCCCTCTTGGGGACTATTAAGTACCCGACAGGCCGACTGGTTCCCACAGATACTGCAAATTTGCCACACGGGCAGGGAGCGGTATCTGCTCATATTATTTATTGTATATTGTATATTGATGACGGATGTCCCGCTGGGACTCGTCTAATTCATGATTGGCGTAATTGATTGACTGGATAGACTAGCCTTGCTTGCACATAGTAAAAAATAAGGAATCTTTATTGCATAATTCCAGGATAACTTGGAACTCACCGTAGCAAGCCGTAGTAGTTGCATGGCCGTTTAAGTTGATTTGTTTGTGCACTGTACCTACTCTGTTACCTAACTGAGATGATCAGAATGTCAGGACATGACGGGCCAACTTCTGTCCTTGTTTGGTTGGGAGGTTGGTTCGAAGTGTCGTGATGTTATGTGAATCCTAGTGATAGCAGAGATCTATTATCATATTCTCTTATTACTGGTTTCATTCCCCATATCGTGCTTCCTTGCGGTACTTGCTATTTAGAGGTCTAACCTCTCTGGTTTTGTATGGCCAGATTTAGAGCCGGTCCCCGGGGATCCAGCTTACTTCTACCTCCAAGATGGTCAATACTAGAGGGATGATCGCAGGAGGACTCGAGTGGGTTCCTTACTTCCCCGCTCGTTTTGTTATTTACTTAATACCTTGTCATTTGGCACCGACATGTTAGTCGGATTATCTTGTACTTACTTTTACATAATTTTAATTAAGTCAGGCTGCAGCTGATAACAATTGTGTATACTTGCTACATCATCTGGCTGTGTTTTGTAAAGCCAGATATCAAGAATATTTTGACTGAGCGTTTGGGACGCCTTACTGCTTTATCTCACATGTTCTCTATTTTTGTTTCTTGTTTGAATGATTGAGACAATAGATGTGAAGTGACCATAGTGAGACTCTTATGTAGTATGCACCCCCTCGTCTTATTAGACAGCATTGATCGTATTATACGGTATTCCTCTAGTCATTCATCCGCTCTCCAGTATTCTGGTTCTGGGACGTGACAAGGTTTTAGTGGTGGCCCATGCAGGTCTGATTTCAGACTTGTGGAGTGTTTTGATTTATAGGATGTCTCAATCACACATGTTCTCCCTTGATCTCATGATTCGTTGTTCTCAACTCTAGCTTGACGTTCCAGTATCCTTTGACTTTATTGATCTTTCCTGTCCGGTCGTTTGATTGTTCTCTTGTCCCTTTTTAGGGGTACTTTGTCCGTATCTGTCAGAGCTGGACAACAGCAACAAGGGAAACATTGACAACCTGACCAAGTTGGTCAGCAACAAGGGCCAGTACTACCCCAAGAGGCTATTCAAGAAGAAGTGATAGTGGAAGCAGCAGCTGGATCGCAGTATCCGGAGGTTCCACCACCACCAACAGTTCTACCTACCCTTGTGGAAGTGGACACACCGGCCCTTCTGGAGATCATGAGAGGGATGATGGCTACTCAGCAACACCAAATGTTAGCCCAGCAGCGCATGCACGCTCAGTTACAAGAGCAGAACGTATTACTCAACCAAGGATTGCAGACGGCTTTGGAAAGAGGGGCAAGGCCAGATTCAGGAGCATCAACCAGATTTTGTAAGTTTAACCCCTGCCGTTTCGAGGGCACGGAGGATGCCATCTCAGCAGATGCATGGCTTAAGGATATTGAGGCTATTCTGACGGTAGCTAAGGTACCGGCAGAAGAACGTGTGGATCAAGTGAAGTTGCTACTTCAGGATCTCGTACGTGATTGGTGGGAATCAGAAGAAGTAGGCATCAGACGTCCTGTTGCTTGGGACGATTTTACCGCAAGATTCAAGACAAAGTACTATGGAGTTATGGCGCAGTTTCAGCTACAACAGAAGTTTATCAACCTCAAGCAGGCCGGCAAGACGGTAGATGCTTATGCAGCAGAGTTCTGCAGATTGAGTAGGTTCGCCCCAAAGATGGTAGCAACGGAGAGCCAGAGGGCTATGAGATTTCAGCAAGGGTTTCATCTTGAGCTCTTGCAATTGATAGAGGGGCACAATTACCAGACTTTTGATGAAGTATTGACGGCAACTCGAAGGCATGAGATAACCATTCAGAGGATCACGGCAAGGACTGGAGGTCAGAAGAGATCCTACAGTCAGATCGGAGGAGGAGGGGGAGCAGCGCCCCGAACAACAGCACCATCTCTTGGCATTCGCATTCACGATATGGCAATACGAGGGCCAGCACCACCCAAGCAGCAGCAACAGCATCAGAGAAAGAACCAGCAACCCCCAGCGGGCTGTACTTATTGTGGAAAGGTAGGGCACACTAGAGATGTGTGTCGGACATTGAACGGGCTGTATTTGATATGTGGAAATTCAGATCATCGGGTTACCACTTGTCCCATGAATTCGAGGCCAGGAGGACCAGTGCAGCAATTTCCTGCTCTGCCAGCACCAGGGACAGGACAGTATCGAGGACCAGCGGTAGCAGTAAGGCCGTTGGCACAACGCCCGTTAATGCCGCAAGCTCAGATGTTTCGACAGCAGGGACCACCGATGTAGTACCAGCATAGACCACCCCAGCATCATCAAGGCAGGGGCCAGCAGCAGCACCAGGCTAGGCCGCAACATGGGAACCAACAAGGAGGTCGAGGGCAGGCATTCACTCTGTCCTTGGAGGAGGCATTAGCATCGGGAGATGTTGTGGCAAGTAACAGTCTCGTTGCCTCACATCCCGCAGTAGCATTGTTTGATTCGGGAGCATCACACTCATTTATATCTGCACAATTTGCGACACGGCTAGGAATGGAATTCGAGACATTGCCAGGGAGGTTGAATATACTCACTGGTAATGGGCTCGTAGGAGTTAGTAGAGTTATTCTAGCATGTAGCGTTGTAGTTGGCGGGCATTCCTTACCCGCCCAGTTGATAGAATTTTCTGTTGGAAATTTCGACGTTATCCTAGACATGGACTGGCTGAAAGACAGTCATGCGACAATAGATTATCGTAGAGGGAGTGTATCTTTTGATATTCCGGGCGTGAAGCGGTTCACTTTAGTCAGATCAGTGGCAACTCAACAAGAGCAAGGGATAGTAACGGCAATGGAAGAAGTTCTAGTCCCGAAGGTAGTTGAAGAATTTCTAGATGTATTTCCTGAAGAACTTCCAAGACTACCACTGGTTAGGAATATTGAGTTCATCATAGAATTGATACCTGGAACTAAACCAATATCAGATCGAGTTTACAGAATGGCAGATTCAGAGCAGGCCAAGGTATATCAACACATAGAGGAATTGAAGGAGGAGAAGTTCATCCAAGCTAGCATATCACCGTGGGCAGTACCAGTGGTACTTATGGAGAAGAGTGATGGGTCATCCAGATTGTGTATCGATTACAGGAAGCTTAACGCGGCAACAGTAAAGAACAAGTACCCACTACCCAAGATCGACGACTTGTTTGATCAGTTGAGCAGAGCTAAAGTTTTCTCCAAGATAGATCTTCGTTCAGGGTATCATCAAGTGAGGGTTCGGAAGGAGGATATTCCTAAGACAGCATTCAGGTCAAAGTATGGGCATTATGAATTCTTAGTAATGCCGTTTGGTTTGACCAATGCTCCAGCAATATTTATGGATTTGATGAACCGCATCTTTATGCCATACTTAGATCAGTTTGTCGTTGTGTTTTTTGACGACATTCTCGTATACTCTGCCAGTGAAGAGGAGCATGAAGACCACCTCAGAAAAGTGTTACAGGTTCGAAGAGAAAACTAGTTGTATGCCAAGCTCAGCAAGTGTGAGTTCTGGATGGACCACATTTCATTTTTGGGTCACATCATATCAGGAGCTGGAGTAGCAGTAGACCCCAAGAAGGTAGAAGCAGTAGAGAGTTGGCCAGTACCCAAGACCGTAGCTGATGTGCGGAGTTTCTTGGGATTGGCAGGATATTATAGGAGATTCGTATCAGACTTTGCAAGACTTTCAGCACCCATGACCCGTTTGACACGAAAGGATATACCATTCGTCTGGTCGGCAGAATGCCAGGCATCATTTGAGAATCTGAAGCAGAAGTTGATATCAGCGCCTATTCTTACATTACCAGTTGGACCCGAAGGTTTTACAGTATATTGTGATGCGTCAGGGAAAGGACTTGGATGTGTCCTCATGCAACATGGGAAGGTGATAGCATACACATCTAGGCAACTTCGAGACCACGAGAAGAATTATCCAATTCATGACTTGGAGTTGGCAGCAGTAGTATTTGCTTTGAAGCTATGGAGGCATTACTTATATGGTGATCGAATGGACATGTACACAGACCACAAAAGTCTGAAGTACATCTTTACTCAGAAGGAGCTGAACATGAGACAGAGAAGATGGTTGGAGTTGATCAAGGATTACGACGTGGAGCTTCAGTATCATCCAGGCAAGGCTAATGTAGTAGAAGACGCTCTTAGCCGGAGAGGCGGCGCATTTATGTTGACAACACAGAAGCATATCTTAGAAGACCTTCAGGAGATGGGTATCGAAGTTATACTTCCTAGTGATGTAGGAGTTCTGGCGAGTCTACAAGTTTAATCCGACTTGGTAGACAGGATCAAGGCAGCTCAGGCACAGGACCCAAGGATTCAGAAGCTTAGAGCAGAATGTGAGTCAGGACTCAGAAAGGAGATGCAAATTCATGAAGATGGTACCCTTAGGTTTGGATCACGTCTTTGTGTGCCTAGTGGAGATATCAGACAGGAGGTTATGGCAGAAGCTCACAGTTCCCAGTACTCTATACACCCTGGAGGGACCAAGATGTACCAAGATATCAAGCAACACTTCTGGTGGAACGAAATGAAGAGGGAGATAGCTAGATTTGTTTCCCGTTGCTTGGTATGTCAGCAAGTGAAGGCAGAACAGCAGAGGCCAGCTGGGTTATTGCAACCGCTTCCTATTCCGGAATGGAAATGGGAACATATTACAATAGACTTTGTGACCGGTTTACCGAGGTCACCAAGTGGTAAAGATGCCATTTGGGTGATAGTAGATCGACTTACGAAGGTGGCACACTTCCTTCCTTTCAGAGTAGGACAATCTACAGAAAAGTTGGCAGAGTTGTATATACAACAGATAGTCAGGCAGCATGGAGTCCCTGTCAGTATTGTGTCGGACAGAGATACTCGTTTCATATCACATTTTTGGAAGATCTTACATCATAGCCTGGGTACCAAGTTAAGATTCAGCACGGCTTACCATCCCCAGACTGACGGACAATCAGAAAGAATAATTCAGACTTTAGAAGATATGTTACGAGCTTGCACCTTAGATTTTGGAGGGTCTTGGGAGAGACACCTACACTTAGTCGAGTTCTCGTACAACAACACTTATCAAGCCAGTATCCAGATGGCGCCATTCGAAGCTATATATGGTAAGAAGTGTAGGTCGCCACTGGAATGGGATGATATCGGGGAGAGGAAGATGTTAGGCCCAGAAATGATTGTTCAGACAGTTGAATTGGTTAAGGAAATTAGAGAGCGACTCCGAGTTGCGCAGGATAGGCATCGTCATTGGGCGGACCAGTATCGTAGGCCGCTAGAGTTTTCTGTTGGGGACCACGTGTTCTTGCGGATCTCACCTACCCGTGGGGTCATTAGATTTGGCGTTCGCGGGAATTGAGTCTGCGATACGTGGGCCCATTTGCTATCCTTGATAGGATAGACGATGTTGCTTATCGTTTATCTCTTCTACCTTCATTACGAGAGGTGCATGACGTATTTCATGTATCTCAGTTGCGTAGGTATGTATCGGACCCAAGCCATATCCTTGATCATTCTGAGCTGGTTGTTGGTACCAACCTGTCTTACGAGGAACAGCCTGTGTCTATTTTGGACCGAAGAGAGAAGATACTCAAGAACCGAACAATTAGCCTTGTCGGGGTTGCTTGGGGTCATCACTCTTTAGGAGAGTCAACGCGGGAACGTGAGGATGATATCCGATCACGATATCCGCACCTGTTTGACTCACAAGGTATATCTCTTTCTGTATACCTTGATTGTCTTAACTCCTCATGCTTGTCGCCTTATGAGTAGAATTGCTTGGTGTCGTCGATAATTAAACATAGATATGTTACTTGCTATTGGCATTGTAGAATGATTGCTTACTCAATTGCTCATACTTCGATTAGTTTAACTCCGATGTTTCTATCCTGCTTGGATTTGAAATTCTGAGGACGAAATTTTTCTAAGGAGGGTAGAGATGTCACTTTTCGTTCCCAGAATACGTATTTTAAATGCATGTATTGCTTTAATATATTTATTTAATTTATCATATATTGTTCTATATTTAAATCCCTTTAATTTTATGTTAATTAATTTCTGTAATTTTTATTTTTTGTATTTTACTTTCCGCTTTTATACTCTGATTTAGCTTTGCTTTGGGTTCGGCTTGGGTTGGTTCAATTACGTTGGTTCATCACGAACCGAAATAAACCCCCACCTACCACCACTCCTTCATTTAAAATCCCAAAACCCTTTCTCTCTCTTCATTCATTACTTCTCCTTCACCATTACTCCTCTTCTTCCTCCATTACTCCTTTCCACCAACTGTCACGACCCGCACCCGGATATACGGGTACGAATACGTGGGCCACGCCCAGCCTACGCCGCGGTATCGGCGGTAGAACGCTGTCAAGCATACTATACTAACTACAACATCCAAGAATCCATAACTAGAAATGTACTCATGTCACATCACGAAAACTAAGGAAGATAAGACAAGAATTAATAACAATATCACTAGAACAACTAGAATCTACAAGGATAACAATATCACTTGCACAAGATATACCAAGGAGAGCGAGGAATAATATCTCATGACGGGATCTAGGGAAATACCAATCCGTGTGAACAATGTGTCAAGAGAACAAGGGTATCTACACTAAATACAAGAAACATAAACGATATCATAAAACAGAAATATTATCAGAGAATGTACTCGCCTGAGATCTGGTGGAATATGTCAACTGGTCCAAGAACAGTGCCTCGAGGACCTATAGATGGAAATACTGTATCAATATAAGGGTTGGAAGTAAAATCAAGTCATACTAAGTCAGGGTTTGGAAGTAAAATCAAGTCATACTAAGTCAAACTAGGTCAAGACAAGTCAAAGCAAAACAAACTAGGTCAATCTAAGTCAATGGTCGACTTACAGTTGACTTTTGGTCAACTGGTCAACTCTAGGTCAAACTTGACTAACGTTGACTAACAGTTGACTTTTTGGTCGACTGGTCAACTTCGGTCTAGTTCTGGTCAATCTTAGGCTACGGTTGACTTCCGGTTTACTTTTGGTCAAAATAGTCAAATGTGGTCAACCAAGGTCAAAACTAGTCTAACCTAGGTCAAATGTTGACTCTACTTCGACGTTCAGTCAAAGTAGTCAACCAAGGTCAAACTGGGTCAAAGCTAGTCTCTACAAACATCTATAGGGTCAACACATTCAATTTCAGTGGTTGTGAAATCACTAGAATCGATGGATCTCAAAATACCACAAAAGAGAAGGATTATAATAATAGGGTAAAAACCTACAGATGTTGTCGGATGATAAAATAAATATCACCAACGTGTCCAAAATGGTCAAATCAACTAGGATAGCCTGTCCAAAAGTCCAATTTGGATACAGGGACAAAACGGTAATTTCGGACCAAAATGATGTCTGCCGTTGGACACACTTTGCACCGAAAAATGTGTCGAAATAAAGGTGCACAAAACCTAACAAATTATATGTCCATGAATCCAGAATGACGATACGATCCCAACGGTATATCCAGAATTGGATTCCGTTGACCCGATCTCAAATTGGTCTGTTGACCAGGACATTAAAATTTCGATTTGCACAGAAAAGCGTGTTGGAGCCAATGTCCTCAAAACTCAGCAAATTATATGTCAACGAGTCCAGAATGACGATACGAACTCAACGGTATATCCGGAATTGGATTCCGATGAGCCGGTGTCAAAAAGTCCCGTTGACCCGGACTGTGGGGGCCACTTTGTACCGAAATACGTGCCAGGGCCCACGTCCTCCAAATCTAACAAACTTTACATGAAAACATGCCAGAACGATGCCACGAGTCTACTGGTGGTGTCAGAAATTGAATTCGGAGTTCCGGGTTCAAAAATGAAATTTAACAAGTGCAACACTAAGAATTCGAACGGCCAACTTTGGCGTCGAATTCGACCGACCTAACAAGCTCAAACTGAAATGAAATCTAAAGGGGGCAGGAAGAGGGTTATACCAGCTGTGCACCGGAACTGGTAGCACACAAAACGGAGCTGCGACGACGAAGATACGAACCCGCGAAGTTGGCATCGCAAAAATGTCCAAAAATAGTACAAATGAAAACGTCAACTTGGTGGCCGGTTTTGATGTATCAAACGACGAAATTAACGGGTGAAATTTGAGAGAAGTGAATGTGGATATACCGAGATTGTGACAGAGCGAAGAAATTGTCGATCCAACGGTCAGATTTCTCAAAAAATGCGTGCGAAGTCGCTGCCTCGATACGTAAATTCTGATTTTTAAAAATCGCTCGTCACGTCGGGATTTCGACTCCAAAGTCGAAATCGATCGTCCAGGGTGCTGCGGCCATGTCGAGCTTCCACTCAGAGGTGGCCAGGGGCGGCGCGCGGCCACTGCACGGTGGAGGGCGGCCGGTGGTGGCCGGTGCTGCGCACGACGGCGTGAGAAGCTCGCGTGCGGCGGCGCGGGAGCGCGCGCAGCAGCTGCTGCTGCAGCTTGCGGCTGTGCTGGTGCAGCCTGGTCGGGGAGGGGGCGCCGCCCTGGGTCGCTGGTCGACGGCCAGCGACGAGACGTGCGGCAGATGGCCGACGAAGAGGAAGAAGAATGGTGGAGGTGGCGGAGTGGTGATGGTGAGGATGATCATAATGGTGATGGTGGTGTTGTTGTGTTAAAAAAATGAAGAAGAAGAAGAACATGAAGAAGGAGAAGAAGAAGAAAATTTTGGGGGGGTGTGCTGCTCTCGGCCAGGTAGAGGAGAGAGGGAGAGAAGTGATGGGGTGATGGTGAGAGAGTAGGTGAGGTGTGTGAGAGAGAGTATATAATATATATGTGTGTGTGTGTATATATTATATAAAAAGAGAGAGAGAGAGAATATTTAAAGAGAGAGAGAAGAGAGAGAGAAGAGAGAGAGAGATATTAAGAGAGAAAGAGAGAGTTAGAGATGGGGGGTGTGCTGGTCGGGTACAAGGGGGAGAGAGAAGGTGATGTGAGGATGAGAGAGAGAGATTATATATATGTATATATATATATAATATGTATATATATGTGTATATATACACATGGAGAGAGAGAAATAGATATTTTCAAAATAGGAAAAATAAGAAAATTATGTGGGGTATTTGGGCGTCACGAAAAAACAATATGGAGCTTGGGTTCGGGTTCGGTCGAGACGGGTCGGGCCAAAATCGGACAGGAGGCAATATTCGAATTAAAATGGGTGTTTATAATCATGGGCAAATAAATAACATGCGGGAACTCAAATAAATGGGACACAAGTGTCAGGCGGGTAGTAGGCTTCGTGTGGGCCATGTCCCTATTTGTGGTCGACTAGGTTGGGTCGATGTCGGGTCCCAAAATTAAATTGGAATTTAAATCAGGTTTTACGGTAGATAATTAATTGGCCAAATTTGAACCGAAAGTTGTGCGAAGGAAATAGAGCACAAAATGGAGTGTATGAGTGGGACACGAAGGTCATGGGTGAAGAGCGTCTCGAGTAGATCAGGCATGACAAGTTGGTTTCGGGAGAATGACTAGTCTGGTGCTCCTAAATTAAAAGTCACAGTAACGTGCATATGATGATCAAGGAAAAGAGTGGGAATTCAATTAATAATTAAAATGGTCTAAATTGACCCGAACTTGCGCGAAGCAAAAAGAGTACAAGAGAGCAAGTTCGAGTGGGACACGAAATATCAATGTGAAGATAATCTCGTCTACTTCAAACTTCAAGAAGGAAGTTTCCAGAGACTGGCATCCCTGATGCTCTAGAAATCCAAGTCACGGTAGAGAGCATCAAATCAAATAATAATAAAATAATAATATATTACAACTAATTGAATTATAAAATTAAAAAAAAATAAGCCCTAAATTCAGGGGCTTACAATCCTACCCACCTTATAAAAATTTCATCCTCGAAATTAAAATCATCTAATAGGTCAAGCTAAAACACGCAACTGCTATGGCTACAGTACCCAATCTGCTACCATTGGGATCATCTATGTTGTTACTCTCTACAGGTATTTTGGTTCAGGTTCATCAAGCTTCTTCCATAAAAACGATGTCTATTTACCCCTTAGAATCTTCATATCAATTAGGACCTTTACATATACTCTAAAATATAGGTCATTCTCGAGATACGTATATATATATCACAATGATTGGCCATCAACCAAAATTCTAATCTCCAAAAGCAATTTGTTTGTTTCCTTATCCCGTCCTAAGTATCTTTATCCTACTAATCACAAGCTCCATGAAATTGTACATTCAAAACCTATTCTGGGTATTGAGCCTTCTCTCTTTTACTCAAGAACTCCTGAATATAAACCCTTAAATCTAAGCACAAGATTCTAGTCCTAAATCCGTATTCACTAGATATAATATTTCATTACTCCTTCTTAGATACCTTAAAATCAATCTATACTATCAAACTAATCATCCTTAATGGTTTTCTAAGTCCACTCTAATCAGTCACTCATATCTGTCCTATAAGCTTAACCCAATAAATCCCCGAGGAAATATACTCACCACAATCACACATTAACATATTACAGTTACACTACAAAGTCTGATAACAAGGTCTGGCTATCCAATCGTCAAAAATAGAAGGTAACAACGATTAAGACTGGGTCTAGCAATCCATATTAATATTCAGACAAGGTAAGGGTCAAGCAAGACAGGAAAGATTATCGAAATATTTTCAAGAATAGTACGAGGCCAAACGAAATACATAGGACGTAGTCGAAGTAAAACTCAAAAACCATATACCTCCGTAATTATGTCACATAAAGTTACTATCGCGCTCGTGTGCATCTGGCTGCGATTAACTTCCTTGTTCCATAATACGACGGATGGCTGCAGTACACAGCTGCCACGCCAAATAATATAGGTTCCTGAATTTAACTTGGCCAAATCCGTAGAATATTTCCAAACATTTTTTGCAAAATAAAGGAGAAGATGTTAGTCAAAATGCTTAGGGAGTGGTCCAAGTAGAATTCGAGGACGTATTTAACCATGATGTCGTTATCCGAAGTCATGCCTCGCCAGTATTTCTCTGGATGCAAACTCCCGATTCCATAATACAAGGATAAATTACTTTTCGAACTTTCCTTGAATCAGTCCATGAGGCACTTTCAACTATTATCGGGAAGGACAAGAAGAATTATCCAAGTGGTTAGCGAAGAAGAGTTTAGTCAAATCATACGAAAGCTGGAATACAAAACAATACTGTCAAAAAATCCTAGTTAGGCTGTAGATAGACAGAGTTAACCAAGATGAGGAAGAATAATGATAAGAATTTGTTCTTGCTCATCCTGTCATAACGAAGTGATCCGATTTAAGATACAGTCTGATAACCATACACGTCTCCGTGAAATTATATTGCCAGAATTTTCGCCACGCCAGTAAGCATAGCTGCAATAAATGATAGAGTCCATAACTAAGGTATACACCCTAAATCATGTCATCTGGAATTCTTACCACGCCAACCGGTATGGCTGCAAGAAAATCCAAATTCCATAACTAGGATGGTATAACCAACATCAGGCTCCACGTCCCTGTCGTGCTAGCTAGTATGACTGCAATAAATTCTAAACTCCATAAATAAAGTAGACATTTATCGTTCTCATCGAATATGTTTATCAGAATATCTTAACTCAATTCATAAAAATTGATCTTAGATACAAAGTCAAAGTCAACAACGAACGAACATCAAGATTCAAAATTCCACGACGAATCAAGGATAAGTAAATGGGAACTAGCAAAAACAGATCTCGAGGTAGAGTTTAGAAGAAAATTCTCAGGAGATGTCCAAAGGTACTATCTAGATCAAGATAAAAGGAAATCATTGGAATATAATCTAAAACAATCTCAACCTGATATGAGACTGGCAAATCATATTCCCGTATCAACCTAGAAGATATATAAGTTCAACTTATACCTCCCTCTGGGGTCCACAAACTCATTCCAAGAAAGAATAAAGTTTGATACGGACAAATATTTCAGAAATTAGGACGGACAGGAATGAATGGGAAAAGTTTTGAAAAGTTCGAAATAAGATTCCCAGGGGTCATCCCTGGAATCTACCAAGAGTTCCTAATATGTGACTGAGTACCAAAATCCTAAAATATTCCATGACTCAACCTTAATCCTAGGGCAGGCTCGCAGTAGTACAGATAAGCTCAAGTACTACCATGACTTCGCATTAATAGCAAAGACTGACCTGCATGGGCCATCACTAAAAATGTGTCACGACCCGTACCCGGATATACGGGTATGAATACGTGGACCACGCCCAGCCTATGCCGCGGTATCGGCGGTAGAACGCTGTCAAGCATACTATACTAACTACAACATCCAAGAATCCATAACTAGAAATGTACTCATGTCACATCACGAAAACTAAGAAAGATAAGATAAGAATTAATAACAATATCACCAGAACAACTAGAATCTACAAGGATCATAAGACATGAAAATAAGGAAAGAACAACAAGACTAACTAAGGATAACTACCAGGCAACTCACATAGAAGAATAGTGAGATCCACCTCAGCTAGCAACATCATGAAGTCCAATACCGAGGGCACAACTACTCCTAAAATTTTGTCAACATATCCAGTCAGGATGGAACGAGCACAAATCTCAAATAACAGTTCTAATTAGACGATATTGAACATGTAGCAGTAAATAGAGAGAATATACAAGAAATCATGAAATGTACAAGTGAGTATCATGGCAAGTTAAGCTGTAAATCTAGAGCTAGAATAAGGCAAGTAAAACTGATCATGTCATGTACAAGAATCAAGAATCATCTGTCTAAGTGTGTGAGTACTAGTTCAACATGTGGCCGGCTTGGGTCTGCACAAGGTCTACTGATCAGCCAATCCTACATGGAGTATAGGATTGGTAGCATTCAAGGTCTACAAGAATAAACAAGGTGGATAATGACCACACATCTACACTAATACTCCCCGTCCCCGACCAGTATAGTGGATCCAACCATGACACATCATGACACACGATTCTCCGAGAGGGTAGCTAGCCTTCGCAGGAATCGTGTCTATACAATGCACAAGAAACAAGAAAGACTTGCACAAGCTATACCAAGGAGAGCGAGGAATAATATCTCATGACGGGATCCAGGGAAATACCAATCCGTGTGAACAATGTTCAAGAGAACAAGGGTATCTACACTAAATACAAGAAACATAAACGATATCATAAAACAAAAATATTATAAGAGAATGTACTCGCCTGAGATCTAGTGGAATATGTCAACTGGTCCAAGAACAGTGCCTCGAGGACCTATAGGTGGAAATACTGTATCAATATAAGGGTTTGGAAGTAAAATCAAGTCATACTAAGTCAAACTAGGTCAAGACAAGTCAAAGCAAAACAAACTAGGTCAATCTAAGTCAATGGTCGACTTACAGTTGACTTTTGGTCAACTGGTCAACTCTAGGTCAAACTTGACTAACGTTGACTAACAGTTGACTTTTTGGTCGACTGGTCAACTTCGGTCAAGTTCTGGTCAATCTTAGGCTACGGTTGACTTTTGGTCAAAATAGTCAACTGTGGTCAACCGAGGTCAAAACTAGTCTAACCTAGGTCAAATGTTGACTCTACTTCGACGTTCAATCAAAGTAGTCAACTAAGGTCAAACTGGGTCAAAGCTAGTCTCTACAAACATCTTGTAATGCCTGTAGTTCGTATTACGTATCATGGTATACGTGTACGTATTCTTGACTCGTATTGCGTATTTTTTTGCATGGTTATTTTGGCATATCATTGGATATGGCATAGCTTGGTTTGGCTTAGCTTGGTTTGGTTTGCTTTTGGGTTTATCATGAACCAAAAGAAAACCCCCCCACCTACCACCACCACCCTCCTTTATTAACCCATTCCTTCATTCTCTCTCTTCATTATTCTTCTTCTTCTCCACATTTACTTCTACACCTACCAGGAAGGAGAGAGAGAGAGAGCTTAGGCAAGTGCAAACTTGCTTCATGATGGATCTCATGTTTTATTGTTCTATTCTCTTCCTTACTAGATTCTAAGCCTCTTTAGAACTGGAAGTTTTCGGTTTTGATGGTTATATTTTTGTAGATCTAAGTTTTAAGTTCCTTCTTATTTATTTTTCTTGGTTTTGATCTCTAAAACTTGGTTATTTTTGAAAACTAATGGTTCTATGTTGTAGAGAATTCAATTTTATTCAGTTTTGGCTTTTGTTTCGCTTGATTTCGACTCCGGATGAGTAAATTATGACCATTACAAGTTTTCGGAACTTTCATGGCTGAACTTGCTGTTTGGGGACGATGAATCCCATGCGCCGGGAACCTCATGCGCCCGGGAGGCCATGCGCCGGGAGGCCATGCGCCGTGAAGTCCCGGCAACGCATTCCTTAACTCCGAGCGTGTCATGCGCGTAGGTTTCTTACGCGCATGTATTGAAGACGCAACGTGAGTTTCCCATGCGCCGATTGGTGCAGGAATCCCATGCGCCGATTCGCGCAGGAATCCCATGCGCCGATTGGTGCAGGAATCCCATGCGCCGATTCGTGCAGGAATCTCATGCACCGATTCGCGCAGGAATCCCATGCGCCGATTTGTGCAGGAATCCCATGCGCCGATTCGTGCAGGAATCTCATGCGCCGATTCGTGCAGGAATCCCATGCGCCGATTCGTGCAGGAATCCCATACGCCGATTCGTACAGGAATCCCATGCGCCGATTGTGCAGGAATTTACTGTTTTTGCCTGTTTAAGTTGTTTTGTAGCTAGAATCTTAAAAAACTCAAAACATGAAAGTTGTAGATCTTTTCCTTGGCTTCAAGAATATGTTATTAGTTATTTTATACAATCTTTCTCATTCATGATAATGTAAGAATAGAACACGATAGTGGCCCGCGGTGGCGCACTCTTGACAAGTAAACTGATATGACAAGTATAAAAGGTCTGGACACCGTGGACGATTGCGTTTGTACAAATAAACCAGTACTGTCTTGCATCATGTCTAGGATGGGGACCCCTGAGTACCACGGTCAGGGGTACCTACTGAAATTGACTAAGGCTAATTAACTAGAATGATTCAGTAGTCATGAAGAGATTCCCAGCTACAGGCAATCCCGTTATCTGGGCGCATTAAGTGGACTTGTAGCCTACCGACGAGTAGGGCACATTTCCAGTACACAGTCACGTGTTGCATTCTTCATAACGGACATTCGACCCGGATAACCGGATGGTCTGCAAGGCTTGTGGCTGTTGGGATAATCTCATTGCATCTTGCTAGTAACTAGGCCTGTGATAACCCTAGTTAGTTAAAAGTATCAAGCCGTACTCTTGATTGGCCGTGATTGATTGGATGAAGTTTATTCCAGCTTAGTCTTATCCTGATCCTGTACAAGATTGTATCAGGACATGATTTCTTGTATCGATAAATGATGGGATACCAAGTTCTGTTCAGATGAAGGGTTACAACCCCGGTCCTTGTTTGGTTTAAGGGTTGTAACTTGGCTATCTGAATAGTTCCATGGTTATCTTATCATATATCGTCCTGCTTATTGTGCCCGCCTTAACAATAAAGATCAGGGGTCCAGTTCTGTTCAGGCGAAGGGTTACAACCCCGGTCCTTGTTTGGTTTAAGGGTTGTAACCTGGCTCCCGGAGCAGTTCTGTGTCCTCTCTTCGTTTATTGTCTTATTGTAACCCCCTGTCATGCTCGTCATGTTTTACCTTTACTTCAATACCATGATTATTTATACTGGCCTTAACAATAAAGATCAGGGGTCCAGTTCTGTTCAGGCGAAGGGTTACAACCCCGGTCCTTGTTTGGTTTAAGGGTTGTAACCTGGCTTCCGGAGCAGTTCTATGTCCTCTCTTCGTTTATTGTCTTGTTACCTTATCAATAGTAATTGAGGCGGGTTTCTATTCAGGCGAAGGATTGCAACCCCGGTCCTTGTTTGGTTTAAGGGTTGCAGTCTGGCTACTTGAATGGTTTCTCCGTGTTCAATATATTATTGTTATCTCAGCTATTATCACTATCTTTTAATTACCTTTACTATTTATTTGTGATATGCTGGTTTTAGTTTCTAAGTGAAGCCTCCTTTGTGGCACTTGCTCTTTCTGGGGTCTGACCCAGCTGGTTTTGTGTGGCCAGATATCGGAGCAGCACCAGAGGATCCACCTGTCTTCCAGCCCGATGGTGACCACCAGGCGTAACCAGGGCAACGAGTGGGTTTCTTTTGTCCTTCCACTCTATTTGTAAAATTATTCTTTTGAGGCGTTTAGCCGGCGAGCACGTGTTAGCTCGTATTGCACCTTTATTTACTGTCTGCCTACGGGCTGTAACATGATTGACAAATCCTAGGTTGATCATGTATTGACTAAAACTCTTGCTAGTCCTGACATTTTGTACGACTAGCTTCATGATCATCCAATATGTAATGTATGGGACGCCTTACTATTGTATATTGATGCTCTAATATCTTGTAACTGTTATTACATTGCTTGAGATTGAGACAATAGGCTTGTTTTTGACCATAGGAGACTGATAGATTGTAGTTAAACCCTCATATATCTAGACAGCCGTGACCGTATAGTGACGTGGATTCTATTTCATTATACGTAGCTGGCTATGTCTGCCCCCGCTCTCCAGTATTCTGGTTTTGGGACGTGACATGGTTTTAGTGGTGGCCCATGCAGGTCTTGTAAATCAAGATATGTGAGGGTTTACCGAATAGATGTCTCAATCAGTATTCGCCCTTGATCTCTGCTCGTATCTTCTGAATCCCTGTAATCTTGACCTGATCACATGCTTGTATCGTTGATCTGTCCTGGTCCTTCCTTATTGTTCCCTATGTCGTCTTCTTCAGCGGCATTGTTCCTGGACCTGCCGATCAGCAAGGCGGAGCACCTCCTACGGATCAGCAGCAACCTGGAGATCAAGCCCAGCATTCAGGAGTAGCCTCTAGAGTCATGCCTATTGAAGGAGAGCCACCAGTTCAGCCCGTCCAGCCAGCAGAGCCTGATGATGGCACTTTGGTGGGTCTCATCAGGTCCTTATTAGCTTTCCAGGATCGTCGCGGAGATGTCTTACACCAGGCGGTGGCAGATGCTTTGACCAGAGGAGGTCATCAGGGTAATAGCGCGGCCAACAGCTTCAAGCGCTTGAACCCTCCCTTCTTCGACGGCAGTGAAGATGCGATCGCTGCAGATGCATGGCTTCAGGACACAGAGGTGATTCTAGAAGCAGCCAGGACTCCAGAGAACGAGAAGGTGGCCGTGGTGCGCCTGCAGCTATTGGATCTTGCTCGCAGCTGGTGGGCAGCGCAGGCCGATGGATTAGTGGCCCCTATTTCATGGGCAGTATTCAGGGAGAGATTCCAGACCAAGTATTTTGATGCTGTAGCTCGGTATGATCTACAGACGAAGTTCACCAATCTGAAGCAGATGGGCAGGACGGTCGACGGATATGCGACCGAGTTTTCGAGGCTTAGTCGGTTTGCTCCCACCTTGGTAGCAACCGAGTTTGATAGAGCCCAGCGGTTCCAGCAGGGGCTTCATCTGGAGATTTTATTGGCGGTGGAGCAGTTTGAGCATCAGACTTTTGATGCAGTGTTGAGAGCAGCCCGGAGGCATGAGTATACATCCCAGAGGATCGTGGATAGGACCGGAGGTCGGAAGCGATCTCACGGCCAGATGAATCAGTCATCAGCACCAGCCCCGGCAGCCAGGGCTTTGACCATTGGAGCTCCGAGGCGGGCGGCCTCAGTGACGTCGGTTCAGCATTCCACCCCGACGCACCCTCAGCAGCAGAAGCAGAAGCAGTCTTCCGCAGTGGGATGTTCACACTGCGGGAAGCCAGGGCATGTGGTATCAGAGTGTCGCAGAGCACAGGGTTTGTGCTTGGTTTGTGGTGCCCCGGACCACAGGGTTGGGAATTGCCCGAACAGAGGGAGTTCATCCGCCTTCTCTAGTCCTTCAGTTAGAGGACCAGCACCAATCCAGCAGCAGCAGCAGCTACAGTACCCGTTCTCGAGGCCATTGCCGACGCAGGCCCAGGCATTCCAGCAGCAGAGACCGCAGCAGTATGCCCAAGCCCAAGCCTTGATCCAGAGCAGGCAGAGGAATTTTCAGCAGAGGGGACCCGCACCCAGAGGACATGGTCAAGTGCTGGCTTTGACCATGGGAGAGGAAGGAATAGCACCAGGTGAGGTGGTGGCAGGTACTATTCTCGTCAACACCTTTCCAGCTTCAGTATTATTTGATTCTGGTGCCTCACATTCATTTATGTCTGCACGATTTGCGACACGGGTAGGATTGGAGCCCGAGTCATTATCAGTAAGGCTCAATATACTTACTGGTAACGGACTTGTGGGAGTAGATAGAGTGTTTTCCTCGTGTCGGATCGTAGTTAGCGGTAGAGAATTCCCCGCTAGATTAATAGACTTTCCGATGGCCGATTATGATGTGGTCTTAGGGATGGATTGGTTGAGGGACCAGTATGCTAGGATAGACTGCCACATTGGCAGGGTTATTTTTAGCATTCCAGGCGGGCCAAAGTTTTCTTTCTCCCGAGGCGAAGTTGAACCTTCTCCTCCAGTGTTGCGGATAGCAGTAGCAGCAGTGCAGTTACCTCGGATAGTCGAAGAGTTTCCAGATGTTTTTCCAGAAGAGCTTCCAGGGATGCCGCCAGAGCGAGAGATCGAGTTTACCATCGACTTGATTCCCGGAACAGCCCCAGTGTCAGAGAGAGTCTACAGGATGGCGCCGTCAGAGCTAGAGATATTATACAAGATGATTGAAGAACTCAGAACCAAGGGATTCATTCGTGCTAGTGGATCGCCTTGGGGAGCCCCGATGCTTCTTATGAAAAAGAAGGATGGTACGTCCAGATTATGTGTAGATTATCGTACCTTGAACTCAGTGACAATCAAGAACAGATACCCTCTCCCGAGGATAGATGACTTGTTTGATCAACTCAAGGGGGCAGCAGTATTCTCGAAGATCGACTTACGGTCAGGATACCATCAGATCAGAGTCAGAGAGCAGGACATCCCGAAGACAGCGTTCAGATCGAGATATGGGCATTGGGAGTTCCTTATGATGCCATTTGGGGCAACCAATGCGCCGGCAGTATTCATGGATCTCATGAATCGTATCTTCATGCCTTATTTGGATAAGTTCGTGATTGTGTTCCTAGATGACATCCTGGTCTACAGTAAGAGTGAGGCGGAGCATGAGCATCATCTCAGAATTGTCCTCCAGATTCTCAGAGAGCACCAGTTGTATGCCAAGTTTAATAAATGCGAGTTCTGGCTTGATCGCATTTCGTACTTGGGCCATATCATCATCCGAGGAGGAGTAGAAGTGGATCCCCAGAAGATCGTGGCAATTGAAACATGGCCAGTACCTAGCACAGTTGCAGAAGTTCGCAGTTTTCTTGGATTGGCCGGCTACTACCGGCGATTTGTTTCAGACTTTTCTCGAATTTCTGTGCCATTGACCCAGTTGACCCGCAAGGATGTGCAGTTTGCTTGGACATCAGAATGTCAGGATTCTTTTGAGAAGTTGAAGCGAGGCTTGATGACGGCTCCTATTCTCACGCTTCCAGATGGAACTGGAGGATTCTCAGTGTATTGTGATGCTTCGGGCAGAGGTTTAGGATGTGTTCTGATGCAGCATGGGAAGGTAATAGCCTATGCGTCACGACAACTTCGTGATCATGAGAGAAATTACCCAACCCATGACTTGGAGCTGGCAGCAGTAGTGTTTGCACTTAAGTTGTGGAGGCACTACTTGTACGGAGATAGGGTGGAGATCTTCACCGACCACAAGAGTCTGAAGTATGTTTTCACCCAGAAGGACCTTAACATGCGTCAGAGGAGATGGCTAGAGCTGCTTGTGGATTATGATGTCAACCTGCAGTATCACCCAGGGAAGGCCAACGTTGTTGCAGATGCATTGAGCAGGAGAGCCGGAGTTTATTTCCTGACAGCGCAACCAGAACTGTTAGCCGATCTTCAGAAGATGGGTATAGAAGTTGTCCTTCCTTCCAGTGTGGCATTGATGGCCAGCATGCAAGTTCAGTCCACTATAGTCGAGAGGATCCGGATGGCGCAGTCAGCAGATTCCAAGCTTCAGCGACTTAGAGCAGAGTGTGAGGCGGGACGAAGACCAGAGTTATGTATCCATGAAGACGGTACACTTCGACATGGTAAGCGTCTTTGTGTACCCAGTGGAGATATCAGACAGGAGATCATGACGGAAGCTCACAGTTCGCAGTATTCCATTCATCCCGGTGGCACAAAGATGTACCGTGATATACGCCAGCACTTTTGGTGGAATGGCATGAAGAGGGAGATAGCCCGGTTTGTCTCTCGTTGTTTAGTCTGCCAACAAGTTAAGGCTGAACATCAGAGACCAGCTGGGCTACTTCAACCATTGCCGATTCCCGAGTGGAAATGGGAGCATGTAACCATGGATTTTGTGACTGGATTGCCTAGATCCCCGGCGGACAGAGACGCTATTTGGGTTGTCATAGACAGGCTCACGAAGGTGGCTCACTTTCTCCCGTTCAGAGTTGGTCAGTCGACGGCTCAGCTAGCAGAGATGTACCTCAGGCGGATCGTCAGGCTTCACGGAGTACCAGTCAGTATCACCTCGGACAGAGATTCCAGATTTACGTCGCACTTTTGGCGTAGCCTGCAAGAGAGTTTGGGAACCCACCTCCAGTTCAGCTCCGCTTATCATCCGCAGACTGATGGCCAGTCAGAACGCACGATCCAGACTCTCGAGGATATGTTGAGATCTTGTACGCCCGACTTCGGTGGATCGTGGGAAGATCACCTGCACCTGGTAGAGTTCTCGTACAACAATAGTTTTCAAGCCAGTATCCAGATGGCTCCATTCGAGGCATTGTATGGTAGGAAGTGTCGATCCCCGCTAGCCTGGGATGATGTTGGAGAGAGGCAGATGCTCGGTCCAGAAATGATTGCTCAGACCGTTGAAGTGGTCAGGAGAGTCAGAGATCATCTTCGAGTTGCCCAAGATCGCCAGCGTCATTGGGCCGATTCCCATCGGCGACCCCTTGAATTCTCGGTCGGCGACCATGTATTCCTGAGGATTTCGCCTAACCGTGGTGTCATTCATTTCGGCGTACGGGGAAAGCTTAGTCCTAGGTATATAGGCCCGTTCGATATTCTGGAGCGAGTAGGTGATGTATCATATCGTCTCGCTCTTCCACCGTCGCTACGTGAGGTGCATGACGTATTCCATGTATCTCAACTACGACGGTATATCCCGGACCCGAGCCACATCCTGGATCATTTGAAATTGGTTGTTGGTACCAACCTTTCGTATGAGGAGAGGCCCGTGTCTATATTGGACCGGAGAGAGAAGATACTTAAGAACAAGACTATTAGTTTAGTCCGTATTGCTTGGGGTCATCACTCTTTGGGTGAGTCAACGTGGGAGCGTGAGGATGATATCCGATCGCGATATCCCGACCTGTTTGACTCGTAAGGTATAATGTCTTCCTTATGCCTTATGCTTTCAATTCCTTGCTTGAATAAATGATTGCATGATAGACTGCTTGTTATAGCTTACGATTAGTATAGCCTGTCCTTGCAATCCTAGCCTCTTGATTAAATTTCGAGGACGGAATTCTTTTAAGGTGGGTAGAGTTGTAATGCCTGTAGTTCGTATTACGTATCATGGTATACGTGTACGTATTCTTGACTCGTATTACGTATTTTCCTGCATGGTTATTTTGGCATATCATTGGATATGGCAAAGCTTGGTTTGGCTTAGCTTGGTTTGGTTTGCTTTTGGGTTTATCATGAACCAAAAGAAAACCCCCCCACCTACCACCACCACCCTCCTTTATTAACCCATTCCTTTATTCTCTCTCTTCATTATTCTTCTTCTTCTCCACATTTACTTCTACACCTACCAGGAAGGAGAGAGAGAGAGCTTAGGCAAGTGCAAACTTGCTTCATGATGGATCTCATGTTTTATTGTTCCATTCTCTTCCTTACTAGATTCTAAGCCTCTTTAGAACTGGAAGTTTTCGGTTTTGATGGTTATATTTTTGTAGATCTAAGTTTTAAGTTCCTTCTTGTTTATTTTTCTTGGTTTTGATCTCTAAAACTTGGTTATTTTTGAAAACTAATGGTTCTATGTTGTCGAGAATTCAATTTTATTCAGTTTTGGCTTTTGTTTCGCTTGATTTCGACTCCGGATGAGTAAGTTATGACCATTACAAGTTTTCGGAACTTTTATGGCTGAACTTGCTGTTTGGGGATGATGAATCCCATGCGCCGGGAACCTCATGCGCCCGGGAGGCCATGCGCCGGGAGGCCATGCGTCGTGAAGTCCCGGCAACGCATTCCTTAACTCCGAGCGTGTCATGCGCGTAGGTTTCTTACGCGCATGTATTGAAGACGCAACGTGAGTTTCCCATGCGCCGATTGGTGCAGGAATCCCATACGCCGATTCGCGAAGGAATCCCATGCGCCGATTGGTGCAGGAATCCCATGCGCCGATTCGTGCAGGAATCTCATGCGCCGATTCGCGCAGGAATCCCATGCGCCGATTCGTGCAGGAATCTCATGCGCCGATTCGTGCAGGAATCCCATGCGCCAATTCGTGCAGGAATCTCATGCGCCGATTTGTGCAGGAATCCCATGCACCGATTCGTGCAGGAATCTCATGCGCCGATTTGTGCAGGAATCCCATGCGTCGATTCGTGCAGGAATCTCATGCGCCGATTTGTGCAGGAATCCCATGCGCCGATTCGTGCAGGAATCTCATGCGCCGATTTGTGCAGGAATCCCATGCGCCGATTCGTACAGGAATCCCATGCGCCGATTCGTGCAGGAATCCCATGCGCCGATTGTGCAGGAATTTACTGTTTTTGCCTGTTTAAGTTGTTTTGTAGCTAGAATCTTGAAAAACTTAAAACATGAAAGTTGTAGATCTTTTCCTTGGCTTCAAGAATATGTTATTAGTTATTTTATACAATCTTTCTTATTCATGATAATGTAAGAATAGAACATGATAGTGGCCCGCGGTGGCGCACTCTTGACAAGTAAACTGATATGACAAGTATGAAAGGTCTGGACACCGTGGACGATTGCGTTTGTACAAATAAACAAGTACTGTCTTGCATCATGTCTAGGATGGGGACCCCTGAGTACCACGGTCAGGGGTACCTACTGAAATTGACTAAGGCTAATTAACTAGAATGATTCAGTAGTCATGAAGAGATTTCCAGCTACAGGCAATCCCGTTATCTGGGCGCATTAAGTGGACTTGTAGCCTACCGACGAGTAGGGCACATTTCCAGCACACAGTCACGTGTTGCATTCTTCATAACGGACATTCGATCCGGATAACCGGATGGTCTGCAGGGCTTGTGGCTGTTGGGATAATCTCATTGCATCTTGCTAGTAACTAGGCCTGTGATAACCCTAGTTAGTTAAAAGTATCAAGCCGTACTCTTGATTGGCCGTGATTGATTGGATGAAGTTTATTCCAGCTTAGTCTTATCCTGATCCTGTACAAGATTGTATCAGGACATGATTTCTTGTATCGATAAATGATGGGATACCAAGTTCTGTTCAGATGAAGGGTTATAACCCCGATCCTTGTTTGGTTTAAGGGTTGTAACTTGGCTATCTGAATAGTTCCATGGTTATCTTATCATATATCGTCCTGCTTATTGTGCCCGCCTTAACAATAAAGATCAGGGGTCCAGTTCTGTTCAGGCGAAGGATTACAACCCCGGTCCTTGTTTGGTTTAAGGGTTGTAACCTGGCTCCCGGAGCAGTTCTGTGTCCTCTCTTCGTTTATTGTCTTATTGTAACCCCCTGTCATGCTCGTCATGTTTTACCTTTACTTCAATACCATGATTATTTATACTGGCCTTAACAATAAAGATCAGGGGTCCAGTTCTGTTCAGGCGAAGGGTTACAACCCCGGTCCTTGTTTGGTTTAAGGGTTGTAACCTGGCTTCCGGAGCAGTTCTATGTCCTCTCTTCGTTTATTGTCTTGTTACCTTATCAATAGTAATTGAGGCAGGTTTCTATTCAGGCGAAGGATTGCAACCCCGGTCCTTGTTTGGTTTAAGGGTTGCAGTCTGGCTACTTGAATGGTTTCTCCGTGTTCAATATATTATTGTTATCTCAGCTATTATCACTATCTTTTAATTACCTTTACTATTTATTTGTGATATGCTGGTTTTAGTTTCTAAGTGAAGCCTCCTTTGTGGCACTTGCTCTTTCTGGGGTCTGACCCAGCTGGTTTTGTGTGGCCAGATATCGGAGCAGCACCAGAGGATCCACCTGTCTTCTAGCCCGATGGTGACCACCAGGCGTAACCAGGGCAACGAGTGGGTTTCTTTTGTCCTTCCACTCTATTTGTAAAATTATTCTTTTGAGGCGTTTAGCCGGCGAGCACGTGTTAGCTCGTATTGCACCTTTATTTACTGTCTGCCTACGGGCTGTAACATGATTGACAAATCCTAGGGTTGATCATGTATTGACTAAAACTCTTGCTAGTCCTGACATTTTGTACGACTACCTTCATGATCATCCAATATGTAATGTATGGGACGCCTTACTATTGTATATTGATGCTCTAATATCTTGTAACTATTATTACATTGCTTGAGATTGAGACAATAGGCTTGTTTTTGACCATAGGAGACTGATAGATTGTAGTTAAACCCTCATATATCTAGACAGCCGTGACCGTATAGTGACGTGGATTCCATTTCATTATACGTAGCTGGCTATGTCTGCCCCCGCTCTCCAGTATTCTGGTTTTGGGGCGTGACACATCTACAGGGTTAACACATTCAATTTCAGTGGTTGTGAAATCACTAGAATCGATGGATCTCAAAATACCACAAAGGAGAAGGATTATAATAATAGGGTAAAAACCTACAGATGTTGTCGGATGATAAAATAAATATCACCAACGTGTCCAGAATGGTCAAATCAGCTAGGATAGCCTGTCCAAAAGTCCAATTTGGACACAGGGACAAAACGGTAATTTCGGGCCAAAATGATGTCCGCCGTTGGACACACTTTGTACCGAAAAATTGTCGAAATAAAGGTGCACAAAACCTAACAAATTATATGTCCACGAATCCAGAATGACGATACGATCTCAACGGTATATCCAGAATTGAATTCCGTTGACCCGATCTCAAATTGGTCCGTTGACCAGGACATTGAAATTCTGATTTGCACGAAAAAGCGTGTCGAAGCCAATGTCCTCAAAACTCAGCAAATTATATGTCAACGAGTCCAGAATGACGATACAAACTCAACGGTATATCCAGAATTAGATTCCGATGAGCCGGCGTCAAAAAGTCCCGTTGATCCGGACTATGGGGCCCACTTTGCACTGAAATACGTGCCAGAGCCCACGTCCTCCAAATCTAACAAACTTTATATGAAAACATGTCAGAACGATGCCACGAGTCTACTGGTGGTGTCAGAAATTGAATTCGGAGTCCCGGGTTCAAAAAAGGAATTTAACAAGTGCAACACTAAGAATTCGAACGGCCAACTTTGGCGTCGAATTCGACCGACCTAACAAGCTCAAACTGAAATGAAATCTAAAGGAGGCAGGAAGAGGGTTATACCAGCTGTGCACCGGAATTGGTAGTGCGTAAAATGGAGCTGCGACGACGAAGATACGAACCCGCGAAGTTGACATCGCAAAACTGTCCAAAAATAGTACAAATGAAAACGTCAACTTGGTGGCCGGTTTTGATGTATCAAACGACGAAATTAACGGGTTAAATTTGAGAGGAGTGAAGGTGGATAACCGAGATTGTGACGGAGCGAAGAAATCGCCGATCCAACGGCCAGCTTTCTCGAAAAATGCGTACGAAGTTGCTGTCTCGATACGTAAATTCTGACTTTTAAAAATCGCTCGTCACGTCGGGATTTCGACTCCGAAGTCGAAATCGATCGTGCAGGGTGCTACGGCTATGGCGAGATTCCACTCAGAGGCGGCAAGCGGCCACTGCGTGGCGGAGGGCGGCCGGCGGTGGCCGACGCTGTGCGCGGCGGCGTGAGAAGCTCGCGTGCGGCGGCGCGGGAGCTCGCGCAGCAGCTGCTGCTGCAGCTTGCGGCTGCGCTGGTGCAGCCTGGTCTGGGAGGGGGCGCCGCCCTGGGTCGCTGGTCGATGGCCAGCGGCGAGACGTGCGACAGATGGCCGGAGAAGAGAAAGAAGAATGGTGGAGGTGGCGGAGTGGTGATGGTGAGGATGATCATAATGGTGATGGTGGTGTTGTTGTGTTAAAAAAAATGAAGAAGAAGAATAACATGAAGAAGGAGAAGAAGAAGAAGAAAATTTTGGGGAGGGGTGTGCTGCTCTCGGCCAGGTAGGGGAGAGAGGGAGAGAAGTGATGGGGTGATGGTGAGAGAGTGGGTGAGGTGTGTGAGAGAGAGAGAGTATATAATATATATGTGTGTGTGTGTATATATTATATAAAAAGAGAGAGAGATATATTTAAAGAGAGAGAGAAGAGAGAGAGAGAGATATTAAGAGAGAAAGAGAGAGTTAGAGATGGGGGGGTGTGCTGGTCGGGTACAAGGGGGAGAGAGAAGGTGATGTGAGGATGAGAGAAAGAGATTATATATATATATAATATGTATATATAAAATATATATATATATATATATATATATATATATATATATATATATATATATATATATATATAATATGTATATATATAATATGTATATATACACGTGTAGAGAGAGAAATAGATATATTTAAAATAGAAAAAATAAGAAAATTATGTGGGGTATTTGGGCGTCACGAGAAAATAATATGGAGCTTGGGTTCGGGTTCGGTCGAGCCGGGTCGGGCCAAAATCGGACATGCGGCAATATTCGAATTAAAATGGGTGTTTATAATCATGGATAAATAAATAACATGCGGGAACTCAAATAAATGGGACACAAGTGTCAGACGGGTAGTAGGCTTCGTGTGGGCCATGTCCCTATTTGGGGTCGACTAGTTTGGGTCGATGTCGGGTCCCGAAATTAAATTGAAATTTAAATCAGATTTTACGGTAGATAATTAATTGGCCAAATTTGAACCGAAAGTTGTGCGAAGGAAATAGAGTACAAAATGGAGTGTATGAGTGGGACACGAAGGTCATGGGTGAAGAGCGTCTCGAGTAGATCAGGCATGACAAGTTGGTTTCGAGAGATTGACTTGTCTGGTGCTCCTAAATTAAAAGTCACGGTAACGTGCATATGATGATCAAGGAAAAGAGTGGGAATTCAATTAATAATTAAAATGGTCTAAATTGACCCGAACTTGCGCGAAGCAAAAAGAGTACAAGGGAGCAAGTTCGAGTGGGACACGAAATATCAATGTGAAGATAATCTCGTCTACTTCAAACTTCAAGAAGGAAGTTTCCAGAGACTAGCATCCCTGATGCTCTAGAAATCCAAGTCACGGTAGAGAGCATCAAATCAAATAATAATCAAATAATAATATATTACAACTAATTGAATTATAAAATTAAAAAAAATAAGCCCTAAATTCAGGGGCTTACACCTACCTAGCAGCATAGGCAAGTGCCAACTTGCTTCTTGATGGATCTCCATTTTTGTTGTTCCATTGTCTTCCTCTTAAGATTTTTAGATACTTTAGTACTTAGCATTTTCAATTTCCATGGCTCATTTCTTGTAAATCTAAGTTTAATGCATTTTCGGATTCCTTAGGTTTTGATCTAGTAATTTTGTTATTTTTTAAGTTTTGATGGTTCCATATTATAGAGAATTTTGTTCTACCCCATTTTTACCTATGGAAGTCCAGTTTTGGACTTGGAATGAAGGAATTAGGGAGCTCGGAAGCAATGGCTCCCCATGGTTCTCCTTCTCAGAAAAGTGGAGAAAAAGGGCAATGCTTGATCGCATGAGTTTTCATGCGGCAAGTCTTCTTGAGCCGCATGAATAGTTTGGCCGCATGAAGAGTAGCTGGTCGCATGAAGAGTTCGGCCGAATGAAGAGATTTCAGCCGCATGAAGAGTTCGGCCGAATGAAGTGTTTTCAACCGCATGGAATTCTGGTCGCATGGAGTATCCGGCCGCATATAATTCTGAACCGCATATAATTCGATGATTTCCAGTCGCATATGTCCCGTCCAATTTTAGCCGCATGAGTATTACATCCTGGCCGCATAAGGACCCGAGTCCTTCTGGCCGTATATGACTTAACTCTGTCTGCATAGCACTGTTCAGCCGCATGAGGCTCGTCATTTGGGACGCATGGGCTTGGTCGATTCCAGCCGCATGGATTTAGTTTACCCGCAGCCGCATGAGATTTTTTCCTCAAGCCGTATAAAGCTTAGTAATCCTAGCCGCATGGGCCTTGGCAACCTTTGGCATTAATTAACATTGATTGTTATCTTGATTAAATAATTGATCATGCTTTCCTAGTTGGAACTAAGAGACTGGCTAGTCGTCTTATTAAATTGAATGAATGAGACACGTTCATATTAATTATGAACTATTGAAATCGACTGGCTAATTCCGAATATTGGCATACAGGCACATGCAGGCTTCAATTTATTTATCTTACAAAAATAGCATGTGTACTTTATGATCAAGGCATGATCATTCCGTGGTTAGTTTTGCTTGTTGTATTACGCTATGTAAGACCTACAACCTAACCATACGGGTATCGTTGTAGAGTTGGGCATACCGTACTATGTATAGAAAGTACTCATTCTGAATGACCATGATCCACGGCATGGGACTTCACTCAACGTAGAGACTATAAAGTTAAATAAAATAATGATTGCATGGAGAGAATGGATTCCCGAGTTCTTACATGGCAGCCCTCTTGGGGACTATTAAGTACCCGACAGGCCGACTGGTTCCCACAGATACTGTAAATCTGCCACACGGGCAGGGAGCGGTATCTGCTCATATTATTTATTGTATATTGTATATTGACGACGGGTGTCCCGCTGGGACTCGTCTAATTCAAGATTGGCATAATTGATTGACTGGATAGACTAGCCTTGCTTGCACATAGTAAGGACTGAGGAATCTTTATTGCATAATTCCAGGATAACTTGGAACTCACCGTAGCAAGTCGTAGTAGTTGCATGTCCGTTTAAGTTGATTTGTTTGTGTACTGTACCTACTCTGTTACCTAACTGAGATGATCAGAATGTCAGGACATGACGGGCCAACTTCTGTCCTTGTTTGGTTGGAAGGTTGGTTCGAAGTGTCGTGATGTTATGTGAATCCTAGTAGATAGCAGAGATCTATTATCATATTCTCTTATTACTGGCTTCATTCCTCATATCGTGCTTTCTTGCGGTACTTGCTATTTAGAGGTCTAACCTCTCTGGTTTTGTATGGCCAGATTTAGAGCCGGTCCCCGAGGATCCAGCTTACTTCTACCTCCAAGATGGTCAATACTAGAGGGATGATCGCAGGAGGACTCGAGTGGGTTCCTTACTTTCCAGCTCGTTTTGTTATTTACTTAATACCTTGCCGTTTGGTACCGACATGTTAGTCGGATTGTCTTGTACTTACTTTTACATAATTGTAACTAAGTCAGGCTGCAGCTGATAATAATTGTGTATACTTGCTACATCATCTGGCTGTGTTTTGTAAAGCCAGATATCAAGAATATTTTGACTGAGAGTTTGGGACGCCTTACTGCTTTATCTCACATGTTCTCTATTTCTGTTTCTTGTTTGAATGATTGAGACAATAGATGTGAAGTGACCATAGTGAGACTCTTATGTAGTATGCACCCCCTCGTCTTATTAGACAGCATTGATCGTATTATACGGTATTCCTCTACCCGTAATACGTAGCTGGCTGAGTCATTCCTCCGCTCTCCAATATTCTGGTTCTGGGGCGTAACAGAATCCGACTCACACTGGTCGTACGCACTGTGCTGCACGCACATTTTTAGCCACTGATACGTGGCTGGACACGGCACGACACTTGGTTTGTGTAGTGCCCCACTCCGCAAAGGCACTAGATAAACAGAAAGATTGGATTGCTGGCTCTGCAACAGAAGACGATTGATCTGAGTGAGTGGACGAAGTCTCATTTGCTGATTCACTTACGCTTAATAAGAACCGGAGTTTTTGATTGAATGCTATTGTTAATAACAAGATAGTAAATCATTGAGTATGCTTCTAAGAGAATCCACATGCTGCCATGCTAAGAACAAGAAAAGAGATAACATGTATGCTAAGAAGAATTGTTGCCTACTAATAAGAAACGAACTGATGCCTGTATGCTAAAGTAGAGATGCCACCTTTAATCAAAAGAACTGTTGCCATGCTTAATAAGAACAGAAAAGAGAATGTTTAATGTCCCTAAATAGAGTATGATTATCAAGAGTAGATTCATGCTTGTTGTTATCGTGCTTGCTTAAACAGAGATTGTTTATTGTTTCCCCGATTGTTGCTATAAAGAAAGAGATATACAGAGAAGGCACATTGTGCTATTAAAAGAGATGATATGGCTTGTCCGTATAGAGAAAAGAGTAGAGATATTGGCTCGATACATGAAAAAGAAGAAGATGAATATGTTTGCAAGTTGCTTGATTGATGCATGATAGTTTTTATATGATAGCTGCATTTGCATTGGTCTAGATGACTTGTGCACAAGTGGTAGTCTCTCGACGATTCTGGAGGCTCCTGGAGTCGATCGGCCCAGGAGAGAACATGACACCTGGGGCTAGAAGTCCCCATAGAAAGAGGGGGTGTTAGTCTATTAGTGAGATGGGCTAGAACGTCCCAACTGCTAATATGGGTATTGCCCATGGACCACAAGAGTTATTTTCATGCATATAGATAAGTGTCAAAAGAATGTTTTGCTAAGAGCTAACGATGCAGAGACGAACAAGGAATAAGTATGTTGGTTATATTATGTTTATGCTAATACTTGTCTTGTGCAGGGAAGGACCGTCGGCTATGGTAAGAGTCACTGAAAAGTGATATACATGTGTTGCTTAAGTTCCTATATGAATGCTTGCAGAGATTAACCTTTTGCCATGAATGATATGTCCCACTAAAGAAAAGATAATGTATCATGCTTGTCATTGACCCTAACAGTTGCTTGAACAAAAAGAAATAATATGCTCATGAAACACGATGCACACTGCACAGAACTAAACAGCCCCTTGTATGCTTGAGATGAAATAAAATAAATGTTGGCTTTTCAAAGATGTTTTCAAAAGAGATGTAAACTGACTCTGTATGCATGAAATGAACATAGGTAAAAGTAGCAAGATCACATCACAAGAAACGTTTTCTCACTAAATGAACAGTGATCGTTTCAGACAAATGTAGCTCTTTGTTCACAATCACCAGTATGCTGATATACTGACCCACCATCAGTCTGCATGCAGGTGCACCATGCATCGAGAAGGATAGTCCGAAGCGATAGCCGAGCCTCATCCTCAGGAGCCAAAAATCAGAAGAGATGCCAAGAGATGACATCTGTTTGCAAGAGTTGGTTTTGTATATAAAGGGATGTAATGTATGGGAACGGAATCATTGTAATATGTAAATTCTGAGAGAATGTAACATTGTATCAGAGATAATCGAGAGCTTGTAATTTGTTCAAATGAAATAAATAAAGAGAATTGTTTCTTGTTACCATTGTGTTCAATGCATGTATTCTGAAAAATGTCCGCTGCTGCTTCAATTATCAGCAATATGTTCCGCTGCGTATTGTCAATCTTGTCTATCTTATCTTGCTTCAGGTCTTGGCCTTGTGCAAGCGCAACATAGGCTTGTACGGCATCACGCCTTAGCGAGGACGATCGGTCTCAAAGAGTCCGAAACGAGGACGAAAGGACTCTGCGGGATAGGGGCATGACAGAATGGTATCAGAGCAACACGATCCTCTGGCCAATTGTTGATTCGATTGAATTCGAAGATGTTCTCCTGATCGAAATTCCTTTGCCTACTCGATATCAATAATGAGATGAACGTTCCATACAATAAGTCCGTAAATATTTTTATGATGCCGGCATATGTTTTATCGATTTAATTGATTGAGATTGAAATGCTTTATTGAACAAGAGTTTTGATATGAACTGAATTGTGAATTCATGGATTGAGGATGGCGAAGGATGAGGACTATCGCTGCTATAGATATCGTAAGTTTCTCCTTAAGTTTCGAGGACAAAACTTCTTTTCGGTGGGTAATTATGTAGTGCCCCGCTCCGTGAAGGCACTAGATAAACAGAAAGATCGGATTGCTGGCTCTGCAACAGAAGACGATTGATCTGGGTGAGTGGACAAAGCCTTATTTTATGATTCGCTTGCGTCTAATAAGAATCTGAGCTTTTGAATGAATATTGTTGCTAATAACAAGATGCTAGACTTTGAGTATGCTTACAAGAGAATCCACATGTTGCCTTGAAAAGAAAATAGAGAAGCTATTGCCTCGGTGTAAAGAGTGCCCACTTAGCAACGAGCTGAACCCTTGCGAGTCACAGCGGCTAGCGATGAGCTGAACCCATGCGAGTCACAGCGGTTAGCGACGAGCTGAACCCAAGAGAGTCACAGCAGCTAGCGACGAGCTGAACCCATGCGAGTCACAGCGGTTAGCGACGAGCTGAATGTAATGACCATTTTTTTCGTATCACGTATCTCGGTATACGTGTACGTATTTAGACCCGTATTGCATGTTTCCTTGGTTGGTTCGGCCCAACTTGACTTGGTTCGGCTTGGTTTGCGTGGTTCGGTTTTATGTGAACCACTCCCACCTACCACCACTTTCATTAAATATCCCATCTACCACCATCCTCTTCATTAAATATCCCACTAACATTTCTCTCTCTTCATTACTTCTTCTTCTCCACCATTACTTCTTCAACCACCAGAGAGAGATAGAGAGAGTGGGAGAGCTTAGGCAAGTGCACCTTGCTTCATGGAGGAAGTCCATTTTTATTGTTCCATTGTCTTCCTCACGTGTTTCTAACCCACTTTAGTACTTGGCATTTTTCATTTCCATGGTTGAAATTTTGTAGATCTAGCTTTGTGGTATTTTGGTTTCCAGGATTTTGATCTATCAAACTTGCATACTTTGCTAAGTTGATGATCCCATGTTACAGAGAATTCCGTTTGGTCCAAATTTGACCTATGGAATTTTGCTGAGCCGCATGGACATTTTGGCACTCAGCCGCATGAAGCAAAGTTGCATTTAATGCATATAGCCGTATGGCCTGGCAATTACATGCACGATAAATTATTGAATGGTGCATGTTAATTTACGTACATCATTTAATGCAATCGTGAGATGGTGTTCTGGCATGCATTCAATGCGTGGGTCAGAAGCATTCAGAAATACATTTGTTAAGGATTGGTGTATATAATGCGTGGCTGGCAACTTAGCCGCATAGGCATTATATTTTTGTATATTTTAATGCATCCAGCCACATAAGCTTAATGACAACATTTAATATATTTGCATTGTGCCTAAGGCTTAGAGCCGCATGGGAATGCCTAAGCATTACTTTATGCTTTAGACTTCCCTGGGAGAGAATGAGCCGCATATGAATGCACTTAAAAGCATTTAATGCATCTAAGTCCCTTATATTTAATACCTTATGCTTATACTTCCCTGGGAAAGAATGAGCCGCATAGGAAAGCACTTAAAAGCATATGAATACATTTTGCATTTAAGTCCCTTAACTTTTAAAGCATATGAATGCATTTTTGTATTTGAATCCCTTTAACCTTTAAAGCCTATAAAGCATGAGCTGCATCAGAATGCCTTTTATGCATTTAAACCCATTAAATGCATTTTTGCATTTAAGTCCACAAGCCTAATGCTTCAGCCGCATAAGGATGCCTTTAATGCATTTTTGCATTTTAGTCCATCAAATGCATGAAAGGCATTTAAGCCCATTAGAATGCATTAAATACATTTTATGCATTTAAGTCCTTAAGAATGTCTTTAATGCATTTAAAGCCCATAATGCATGTAATGCATTTTTCTCTTACTGCAATTTCTCTAGCAAGCCACATATGGCTCCCCTCAGCCGCATACATATTAATGCAATATTTTAATGCATGCTAGAATACATTAATATATAATAATATATTATTTAGCGTATATTAATATAATGCATATTAATATTTTTTTGTATATTAGAATATATTAATATAATGTATTTAATGTATTAATCCATTATTAACGCATTACATTAATGCATTATATTAATGTATTAGATACGTTTGCCTGCTAGCATGCATGTTTATAGATTTTGCTCAAGCCGCATATGGCCAAGTGACAGTCGGCCGCATGAGTGCCCCCGCAGCCCTGTCCTTTCCAATATTTAATTACGAAATGTGTACTTGTGCTAATTAATTGTTCTCTGACACGATGGTGACCCGTAGTGGTGCACTTTTGACATGACATGATAGTGGCCCGACGCGGCGCACTCCTAACAGTAAGCATGACATGACAAGGTTGAATGGACTGGACACCGTGGACGATTGCGTTTGTACAATTAAACCGATAGTGGTTGCATCATGTCTAGGACAGGGATCCCTGAGTACCACGGTCAGGGGTACCCACTGTAAATGGCTAAGGCTAATAACTAGAATAATTCAGTAGTCATGAGAGATTTCCCCAGCTACAGGCGATCCCGTTATCCCGGCCACCATTGTGGGACTTGCAGCCTGCCGACGAGTAGGACACAAGTCTAGATTTACTGATATGTGGAAAAAAACGATGCACTGTTTAATGAACCCAAGTCGCCTAGATAACCTGGATTAGCTGCAGGGCTTGTGGCTGGAGGAATATCTCACTGCATGTTGTGGCAAGTTAGTTAGCTAATGTAAAAAGCCGTAGACACTGATTGGCCGGGATCGATTGTATGGTGTGATTTCAGTGCTCGATTGTTGCAAGCTTGATCGCATGATTGTCACTTTTAACAATAAAGATCAGAGACTAAGTTCTGTTCAGGCGAAGGGTTACAACCCCAGTCCTTGTTTGGTTTAAGGGTTGTAACCTGGCTCCCGGAACAGTTCTAAGTCCTCTCTTCATTTATTGCATTATTTCACCCCACGTCATGCTTGTAATGATTTACCTTACCAACAAGATTGGAGACAGAGTTCTATTTAAGTGAAGGGTTACAACCCCGGTACTTGTTTGGTTTAAGGGTTGTGACCTGGCTACTTGAATGGTTCCCTCGTACTCCATTATGACTGTTGTTATCTCTTTACTTTCAGTTCTTTTAACTGCTTTATACATTCTCTGATATGCTGGTTTTAGTTCTTAAGTGAAGCCTCCTTTGTGGCACTTGCTCTTTCTGGGATCTGACCCAGCTGGTTTTGTGTGGCCAGATTTCGGAGCTACCTCAGAGGATCTACCGACCTTCCAGCCCGATGGTGACCATCAGACGTGACCAGGGCAACGAGTGGGTTTATTTTTGCTCTCACACTCTATTATAAAAATTTCATTTTGAGGCGTTTAGCCGGCGAGCACTTGTTAGCTCGTATTGCATACCTTATTATTGTCTGCCCACGGGCTGTAACATGATTGACAGATCCTAGGGTTGATCATGTATGACTAAACTCTTGCTAGTTCTCATATTTTGTAATGACTAGCTTCATGATCAGCTGGATATGTAATGTTTGGGACGCCTTATTATTGCATATTTGGTGATCTTACATCTTGTAACTTTACTTGCTTGCTTGAGATTGAGACAATTAGGCTTGTTATTGACCATAGGAGACTGATGGATTGTAGTTAAACCCTCATGTATCTAGACAGCCGTGACCGTATAGTGGGATGGATTTCATTCATTATACGTAGCTGGCTATGTATGCCCCCGCTCTCCAGCATTCTGGTTCTGGGGCGTTACAATGAACCCAAGGGAGGCACATCGGCTAAGATGGATCAAACAGTCCCTTGTATGCTTGAAATGAACTGAATTAAAATGTTGGCTTTTCAAAGATATTTTCAAAAGAGATGTAAACTGATCTGTATGCATGAAATATACATAGGTAAAAAGTAGCAAGATCACATCACAAGAAATATTTTTTCACTAAATGAACAATGATCATTTCAGACAAATGTAGCTCTTTGTTCACAATCACCAGTATGCTGATATA